>CM053501.1:51075432-51290200 GCA_028627145.1 Eidolon dupreanum | reverse complement strand
TCAAGCTAATTTAGAGAAACACTTGCAAAACAAAGCAGACAGAAAAAGAGTGACTATAGGAAAATGACACATAGGCAAATTAGCAGACATCAAACAAACTGGCTCTGAGTAAGAATTATGTGAGAAAATAAATGTTTCAAAATCAACAGCAAGGCACTTTATAGAATTTTGGAAAGTAAAGAGAAGGACTTTGAATTTATTGAGGACAAATCTTGGCAGGACATCATGATGAAATGCTTTCTTTTTATACCAGAAATAAAACACACACACACACACACACACACACACACACACACACTTCTTTGTTGAGTTTTCCTGCATTTTTTTCTTTTCTTTTGTTTTTCCAAGACAATTTGTGATATTGCTACTGAAATTATGTAGTGAATTTCCACAATAAGTTTCATGGTCCTTCATATTTAAAATATATATCTATTATGTAATTACATCAATCTGTATATCAGCCATTTTACTTTCACTATTTTTATAACCTATATTACAGTGTCCTAAAATGAACATGAAAGATGGGAGTGAAATCATACCCTTTAAATAATTCAAACAACTTTTTAAATTAGGCAAAAAAATATTTAGGTCGAATATATTGTCATTCTTTTCTCTTGATTATGTATATAACAATAATGTAGAATTTTGCTTAAACTGTTACTATTTTATAAATGTATAAATTGGAAATGATTTTTCACTCTACAATAAAAATGATAATACCATTAATATATCTTCCAGAATTTTAGAAACATTAAAGAAATTGCTATTTTAAAAATCAAAGTAATCAAATTTTATGCTGATTTCAGAGTATATTTTGTATCTCTTTTTTTGCAAAAGAGATTTTTAATTACATAATCATCTTTTTATTATCTTTCTGCATAGCCCAGATTAAATAGGAATAACAAGTAAAACTATGCCAATAATAACAATAATCAAAAGTATTTCAAAAGTATTTTAGATATAATTCAAATTTATGACATGGAGAAAAATCCTAAACTATGTGAATCTTGTCAGTCTGAATTTCTGTTCTAAAAATACTTAGATATATTGTATCTGAAATAGTTATTTCATATATAAAGAGTTCAGATCAACTAATTTTAAAAATAGTGTCTCAATAGATGAATGGAAAATACATGAGAGGAAGTAATATAAGTTAATAATAAATGTAAAAATATCTCAGTCTTCCTAGTGGTCACATAAATATTAATAACATCAATAAGATATTTATAACAATCAAATGTGCAAAGACTCAAAAATGAAAATGCTGATGAAACTACAGTGAATAAGTGTTCAACAATAATGGTGATAATGTGAATAAGTACTACATTGCTGGAAAGCAACTTGACCATCTATATCACCAGCCTTAAAATTTTTCATGCCCTTAGCTAATTTTGCTTTTTGTACAATATATTAAGAAACCAACACAAAATTCAGGAAAAAATGTATACACAGCAATTTTTCCTACATATTATTAATAAAAATATTATCATCTGTGTGACAGTAGGATAGTGGCTGAGTAAATTACATTGTATTATAGGTAATACTATGCAGCTATCAAAATTGATTTCCAAGAAATTTTTGTGGAATAGGAAAATTCTTGATCTTAAGTTTTAAGTGTAAGGTTCAAATTTGGGAGTACAGTTAAATTCCAACCATATTTTTAAACATTTGGAACATTCACTCTTGGAATTCATCCCCCACGCTGTGAAGAAGCTCAAGCAGTATAATTAATTCAAGTAGTCCCATGGACAGGCCCAAAGAGGGAAGGACCAAGAGCTCCAGTTGGGCCAAGTCTTGTGCAGCCATCTTGTCAAGGTGCCAAACATGCAAGGAAAGCCATCTCAAACCTTCCAGATCAGCCTCTTTGCCAGCTGACTATCACCTCAGGCAATGTCACAAGAGAAGAAATGCCCACTGAGCCCTACCCAAATCCCAGATCCACACAACTGTGAGATGCAATGACTGTTAATATGCTAATATATAGATATGGGTAGATATAGATGTGGATATAGATAAATGAAGATAAGTAGATAGGAATCTAAAAGAAATGATTGAAAGAAATCTCCAAAATATTAATAGTAGTTATCTTTGAATGAGATGTTTATCAATAATTATTAACATTCTTTTTGCTTACCAAATTTCTAATGATAAATATGTAATATTCTTATTCAAAAATGTTATTTTAAAAGAGAAAAATGCATTGATCATTGTTGTTTAAAACAAAATACGTCTTTAATAAAATATATCCAGAGATATATGACATATAGAGTTTAGGATTAAATTACGTACTTTAGGACTTAAATAATTTAAATAACCAAATTAGTAAAATTAAAAAAATGAAAATGCTTTTCTTAAATGTTTGCTAATTAGACTGTCTTTAAAAGAATCTAATCAAATTTGGATAATAGCAAATGACCACTTTATTCATGGATGATGTTAAACTCTGAGATCCTCAGTAATAATATTGTACTCATATACCATACTCTGCTTTGGGTTGGTGAGCCACATCATTCATCCATCAATTCATGGACATTTCCAGCTTTGTTCATCAGTTTCATTTTAAATTCTCAGGATCTGAATTAATTGCAGGTGTCTATTTCCAACAGGAGTGTAGTCTTTAAATTATACATGTCAGTGCATCACTTACATCATGTCACATCCTGTTATGTTTTTTCCCCACCATGAACTTGCATAACACAACATGACACAAGAGAAATGCATTGGTATGTTGAGAGACATCAGAAAAATAAATACTAAATTTTAGTAGATAATATAATAATGATATTTTGAGTTATCTGAATTCTTTTGAGCAACTTGGTTTACTTTACTAAAGTTAGTTATTGAAAAATCAGGTGGCAAAATTATTTGTAGTTGATCTCAAGAGAAGTCAACTTAAGTTTGAAGGTTCAAAATGTCAAGTCATAATATGGTATAGGGGAAATATTTACATTTAATCAGATGGTATTTGAAAAATGTTTTACTACAAATAACTCAAACTATAAGAAATATGCCTAATAGTGTTCAGCTCCAGCCAATTATTGCCTTATGGAAAAATGTGGGCCCAGTGTCCCAGATCTCCAAACTCTCCAAAAGAACAAGGAAGTCCAGATTTGTTGTGTGTGAAATGTATTAATTTTTCAATGTTGGCAACTAATTCAGTTTTATAATATGACACAGGTTAAACAAAACATACCTACCTGTGTACAAGAAAGAGCTTGGCCAGGCTAAAATGGGCTGACTTTGCTCCAAGATTTTCAACACAAATAAGCCACTCTCAAGTCCACTGCTGACACAGAACAAAGCTAACCACAAATAAAGCTTAACACTCCCATTGAAAAGTCTAAACTTAATCTAAAAGGAATTTTTATACCCACATATTCCAAAATGTGCTGTGAACCCAAAATTCTCAGGTAAACTTTACAGTACCCTCCACTTACTCCACTAAGCAGGCTGGGGAGAATGGACCTGGAAAAGAGGAAGAGGTTGCTGTTTGAATTCACAAAAACTTTGAATTATAAATTTTTAAACCTAATTTTATCACTTTCAAAGACAGCACAGTTTTGTAGGCTGCAATTGCAATGACATTTATTAATGAACTTACATGTCAAGTACTGTGCTAAGGGCTAGGCATACAAAAATGAGCAAAGCCTTGTCTAGTGGAAGAGAGAGTTATATAGACAACTCATTGCAAAACAGTGTGTTTCCTGCTCTAAAAGGAGGAAGAATACAGTAGAACTCCACAGAAGAGAGAGTGATAAAATTGAACTGGACATTGAAGAAGAAAACTTTGCAGAAGAGATACTTGAGCAGGTTTGAGCCTGAGGACTGAAACTGTTGCCAGCGGGAGCCCTACGAGTAATTAAATATGTATAGAGCATGGGATATGGGGCTTAAGGAGGCTGGAGAGGAGAGAGCAGCAAGTTATAGGTCATCCTAAGCGTTTGGGCTTAATTTTTGAACCCTTTTAAGCAAAGTATGAGCTGATCAAATTTTTGTGTTACAAAAATCACTGAGAACATGTAGGACTGGAAGCGGGGAGCTAAGAAGTTATTTCAATATATAATCCATGCAAGAATCGTAAAATCTAAATTTAAATAAAACAAAACTTTAAGAAGAAGAAAAATTATAATTTTTGTACGTATTATTCAATGTAATAAACATAATTGCACTTTGTTTTCTTTGTTCCTTTAACTTTTTAGATCAGAATAATCATGTGTATTGTGTCTAAATTGCCACAAAATGCAACACTAATAGAACTTAAATTCATAAACAATAGCCAATGACTAAAATCATATGTCAATAAGAGTCTATGTTAAGGAAGAAAAATTACAGTTTCTCATCCCTTGATGCAAATTCACAGGAGGGATTAGTCATTCATTTAAATAAAATTTTACCCCTTTGTTGGAGTTGATAGCATGTAAAAGTGTTACATGTTTGTCTCAGCCTGGATTCTCAGAGAGCCCGAGGTTGAGGGCTCCTAGGCTCCTACTTGATCTGGAAGAACAACCCCGGGAGCAGGAGTGAAGGACAAGGGGCTGTGGCAGGAAAAGAGAAAAAGACCCAACAAGGACTCAAGGGTGTGTTTCAAGTTGGGTGTTGCTAAGTGCAACTGAGCTCTCCAACATCCTAGGAACTCCATACCAAGCTTCTCAGAATACCTGTTGGAGGAGGCAAAAGGGAGGAAGAAACTTCCCACCACCTTTTGCCTTCTATGGGTTAAAATGTCACCCTATTAATTCCCTACACATTTCCAAGTTTCACCCATGTAGATCCCCACCACCAAGCTGCTCATGCAGTGCCCCACACCTGCCACTCATCACCTGTGCAGGAGGTGAGAGGCATCAGACGGGTGCTGTCAGACTGCACCTGCATGAAGTCAGTCAGAGCTGCCTGCTGCAGTGGACATTGGGACAAGGCAAGTGAGACCAACGACATCTGAAGTGGGGCTCACCAGGTATATGATACTGAGCCTGACTTTCAAAACAAATTTATACAATCAGAATGATTCGTGACATTTAAAACAACTTAATCACTCTATAATCATAACTTTTCACTAAGAATTTATCTTTGAGATAAGATATGTAAACACAGGTAAGTTTATACGTTGTCACCCACTCACTAAATAATTTGCTTTTAGTCTTAACCATACTATCTGCCAGAATTTCAATTAATTTCATGCTATAGTTTACTGATTCTACCATCCTTCTAGGTCTCTTCCTTCATGTCCTCCTCCCTCCCCACCTTGGATTCCATGCTGCATTGTTATAATTATGCACTTGCATATATCAACTCCCTCACCCTTCTCTCAGAGCCATGTGAGACAACAGAAGAGATCAAAAGAAAACTTCAACAAGGTGTCCCAGCCACATTCTCTCCTACTTCTGCCTTCCCTCCTGTTTCTCTGGGTGCCCTGCCCCTCCACCTCTTCATTGGTTCTATCCCCTCTTGTTTACTAAGAGACATTGCTCCAGTATCTTTCTTTCTCCTCTGTCATCAATTTTCCTTCTCTACTGGATCAGTATAAAGTATGTAGGCATACCAGAATGTCCTGATCTTTAAAACAACCTTAGTTCACCACACCTAGCCTGGTAGATCATAGCCTACTAGCTAACAACCAATTTCTCTGCTCCCTTTGACAGGATTCAGCTTCTTCTTTCATTCTCCCTTGAAGCTCCTCCCCTATGCTTTTAATTCTCACCTCTCCTAAACCTTCACTTATCAAGATCATTAATGATTACTACACTGATGATGCAATGGTCAGTCACTAGTCCTCATCTTAAACATTAACAGCAATTGGTACAGATGATCTTTTCCTGTTTTCAAGCTTTTTTTTTCTTTCCACTTGGCTTCTGGGGCAACATTCCCCCTAAATTTTCCTTCTCTCACAGTGTCTGCACCTTCTCATTCTCTTTGTTGATTCTTCTGCATCTCCCCAACCTTTAAACTTTGGAGAATCTCGGGCCTCCCCATTGCAACTTCTTTTCTCTACATGTGCTCTAGCTTCAGATAACTTCATCCAGTTCCTGTGGCTATAAATACCATCAATTTCCTAAGACTCTCAAATGTGATATCTCAGTCCTGACCTCTTCCCTCTATTCGAGACTCATATATCTAAGTATGTCTAAAAGGCAACATAAACACAATTCTTTTTTTATTGAATTTATTGAGGTGACATTGGTTAATAAAATTATGTTTCATGTGTACAATTGAATAATATGTCATGTGTATATCATATTGTATGTTCACTGCTCAAAGTTAAATTTCCTTCCATCACCATATTTGGCCCCCTTTAGACTTATTTACCTCCTCCCTACCCCCTTTCCCTTGGTAACCACTAAACTGTTATCTGTGTCCATGAGTCTCTATTTGTCTTATTTGTATGTTGCTTTCATTTTTACATCCCACATATGAGTGAAATCATATGGTTCTCAACTTTTTTCTGCCTGACTTATTTCAATTAGTATGATTATCTCAAGATCCATCCATGTTGTCATAAACGGCAGTATTTCATTTTTTCTTATGGGTGAGTAATAGTTCTTTCTATACATGTGCCACATCTTTATCCAAGTACCTATCAAAGGACACTTTGGTTGTTTCCATGTCATGGCAACCATAAATAGTGCTGATATAAACATCAGGGTATATATATATATATATATATATATATATATATATATATATATATATCTCTACATATCTATCTATCTATATATATATATACATACATATATATATACATACATATATATATATGTATGTATATTTATACCACCAGTGTATGAGGGTTCTTTTTTTCCCCTCTATCTCTCCACCACTTGTTATTAATTGTCCTATTGACGATGGTCATTCTAACAGGTGTGAAGTGATATCTCATTGTGGTTTTGATTTGTATTTCCCTAATACCTAGTGATGTTGAGCATCTTTTTATACGTCTGTTGGCCATTGTATGTCTTCTTGGGAGAAATGTCTGTTCAGATCCTCTGCCCATTTTTTAATTGGATTGTTTGTTTTGTCGTTGTTGAGTTGTATGAGTTCTTTTGGATATAAGCTCCTTAACATAATTCTTGATTCTCTCATCTTCACCTCCAAAATCCAGCTCCTTCAAAATTCCTCCTTATCTTTGAAAATGTTTTTGCAAGACAAAATCTTTCTATTTATCCTTGTCTTCCCTCTTAAAACTTATATATCTATCGGTAAATTCTATCTGCTCAATTTTCAATATGTAATGAGGATCTAAACGCTTCTCACCAATCCCACATGAATGAGTGACTAATATCAATATTTAAGAGCAAAAGGGATACTTATTCATTTAAATTCCTTTAAAAGTTGCTTTAGTTCTTGAAAACCTCAGGTGATTTTGCAGAAGAGAGAATTCTGTAATTAAGGAAACAAAATGGGTTTTATTTACAAATTTTGTAAGTAAATATAACAAAGAAAATGAAATCAGATGCATATTTCATATTCTGAATCATTGAAAGCCCAGTTAATATTTAATATATGTGTGATTTTCTTCAGTTACTTTAATTACTAATGTGAGAGGACAGAATGGGCAGAGTCGGGATTAAATAGGATTGAGGTTTTTCAAAATAACAACAATGGTGGGAGAGAACAGGGCATTAATATATGGAAGGGAGTGATTGTAACAACAGCTCACAGAATATAACCTGAGAAAGAGAAAGGTGATGACAGAAGGGAAAGGGTGGTAGAATCCATGGATTACAGCATTAAAAACTTCAATTTTGATTTATAATGGATAAATCAAAAGGCAAATTTCTTAAATCATGGATAAACAGTGTGTAAATTAAGTAATGTTATCTCTGCTTACTTTTCTATTCTTAAAATGATTTTAGTGATACAAGTTTAGGAAGGAAATTTCTAAGTACATAAATTTTTAAAGCTGGTAAAGAAAATCAGCTTCACTTGACTATGACTTAATTGCCAACCTACAAACAATGAAACATAGTTCAGTAACATTAGGTCTAACCTGAAACCAATATCTAGAGCTTTCTTTATTGAAGATCTTTTCATTTAGACAGTCTCAACAATAAGATTTTTCCACAAGAGCACCACAATCATGAGTGGTTCCAGAAAAGACTTATTCTTTTATGTTTTATTGCAATGTAGCATTAAATAAAATCGATGTGAAACTTTAGTGTTCAGGTTATACTTCAAGTGCAAACACAGCCTAATGCCCTATGGGCAGAAGACAGATAACATCTGCCCAAGTACAAGCTCAGATAAAGCCTTCATCTTCACTAGTTGATCACACCTGATGATATATTCTCCCTAACACATAGTTCTCACCATCACAACATAAAACTAGCTCCATTTTTTCTCATCTTCCTTTCAAATATAACAGATTCTAATTCTTCATTCCTCTTTAAAGTCAAGCTAGTTGTTATTCTTTCCCACAGCCTGGAGGACCTAGTTACAATACTTGCTTTATTTCTCACCAAATCTCTAACTTTTCTCTTTCTTGGTCCTTTCCCATCTGCTTTCAAATCAACAGGAACTTGAAAAGCCATTTTAAACAAATATGCCCTTGACCTCAAAATTTATTCCAATTACTACTGCTTTTTTCCTTTCTTCTTTTTGTCTTTTTCATGTGAGTAATCCTTACTCCTTGTCTCAATTTCCACTATCTCCTGTAGAATGATTTTCCTACAACAATGTTCCTAAAAATACCTCCACCTGATAACACGGGCTTTCTCCATCTCAGCGACTAGTGGTCTTTCCTTAATCCTCTGATCATGCTGAAATTCTGAGCTGCATGTGGCACCGGCTATCCATGCCTCCATACTGAAACAGCATGCTCTCTTTCCTCGAGTTGAGATTGCCCCTGTCATTTCCCTCAATGAGTCCTTTTCCCTTTCTCATTTTATCTAATCTGTGAATGTTTCCTAAACTTGGTCTTTTTTTTTTTTCTGCTTGGAGAACAACATTTCTAAATCAACTCTAGCATGTTCAGATTAGTCATCTCTTAACATTACAGGTCTGGGGGCTTTCACCTGAGTTGTGAACCATTATTTCCATGTTCCCACAGAGCATCAAACAAAATTGCCATGTCAGAAACAAAATTTCTTGTTCTCTAATCCAGACTCTCTCTAAACCAGCTCAAATTCAGTACCAAAAATCACTTCTTCCTTCAGGTTAAAATCTTAGAATCATATATGAATTCTCTTTCCTTTACTCCAGTACTCCATCTCTGATCATGTTCTATTAGACTTTTATTTGCAATAATAATAATAATAATAATAATAATAACAACAACAACAATAATGATAAAAACTAAAACATACATATACAGTGCCTTAAACTTATTTTATCACTTCTATTCCAACTAAATTAATCTTAATTAGGACCTATTATAATTAAATTACTGAAACAGCTTTCTTACTTCCTCCAATTTTCCTTCCCCACTCACTTCCAGTTCATCCTTCCTTATACTTTCAAACAAATATTTTGATTCCTGTCACAGTCTTCAAATGTTCATTATAATTTATATGAACTAGTGATGGACCACAGATATATATATGCATCAGATTTGCAGTCTAAGCATCACTAATGATTTATTTTCTTTATTGATCATGAACCATTGATTGTAAAGATAAAAATGACCAGCTTTAAGGTTTTCCAGTACCTCCACATTGGTCAGGATAATTATGCATTAGGCTACTAATTTGGAAGTAGCAATCACTTCCAAAATCTTAGTGCTTTCAAGCAAAAATAAGAACTTTAGTGAACTTCTATCTGCCACTATGAGCTTGATACCTTCCCAGGACTTAATAACTTTTTTAATGATATCAGCAGTGATTTTTTTAGATATTATCTAATAAAACATGTCAAAATATGGAAGATCTGCAAATTTAGCAAACAAGTATTTTCCAAATGATTGAGGCATGATGTTAAGAAATCATGCATGGGTAAAAGATTCATTCAAACTGCAAGAGAGCCAATGGATTTTAATGAAGCAGAGTACAGAAAGTTCATTAATATCACTTTAGACTCCTCACTGCAACACTTTAAAAAACTATCACTAGTCAAGTTCAAAGGAGAATATCCACAACTCTTCAAAAGGCTATTAAAATACTCCTCCCTTTTCCAACTCCATATCTATGTAATGTGAGCTTTTTCTTTACACATACTTTAACCATATGACAGACAACAAAGTGAATGTAGAGGCAGACATGGAAATTCAGCTGGCTTCTGTTAAATCTGACATGGAAGAGATTTGTACAATGTAAACTATGCTACTCTTCTCACTATATTTTGAGGGAGTTTGGGAAATATAGTTATTTTTATGAAATATGTGTTATTTTTAACACATCGGTTTACTATTATTTTTAATTAAATATTAAATTTTTTAAACTTCTCTATTTTAATCTCTAATACAGTAAATGTCAATAGGCATAACCCACATAAACAAAAGCTAATAAGCATTCTCAATACTTATTAATAGTTAAGGAGTACTGACACTAAAAAGTTTAAGAATCATCAGTCCAATTACTTCTTTCTGTTCCTGTAAACAAAGGGTCCCTTTTTGTTGCTTGAACTAAACTTTTTCCTGATGGTATATTAAATACTATTTATTTAGTTAGTTTTTGTTTGTTTGTTTCTTCAGGGTTTGGTCATTTTATTAAGCTCTGTATTAATTCTAACAGTTTTTCAATGGATACTTCTGCTTTTTAGGTATATGATGACATCAGTGGAAAATAATGAAAACTGAAGTTCCTTTCTAAACTAGAGCTTTAGTGTTATTTATTTGTGTCATTGGCCTCTACTTCCAAAACAATATTAAGTATAACACAGTGGCAATCATCTTCATCTTATTTCTAACTTTATTAAGGATATCTTCCATGTTTCTACACAAAATAAGACTGTGACTATTGGCTGATAATGCAAATGCTTCACCATCTTAGCAAAGTATTCTTCTGGTCCTGATTTGATAAGAATTTTATTAGAAGAGATGTTAAATTTAATTAGCTTCATTTTGAGTTATGTTAACAGAATCATGGCTCCAGAGGTGTCTATATCCTAAACCCCAAAACCTGTTACTATATTACCTTTCATAGTTAAAGTTACTTTGTAGGCATGACTAAACTAAGGACCTTGATATAGAGAAATTATACAGGATTATCTGGGTGGCTTCATTGTAATTATAAGAGTCCATACAAGAAGGAAGCAGGAGGGTCAAAGTCAGCATAGAAGATGTGATGACAGAAGGGTTTGGAAGGATGAAAGGAAGGGGACATGAGCCAAAGAATGCAGGAACTTCTAGGAGTTTGAAAAGCATAATAACAGATTCTCCCCCAGAGCCTCCATGAGGAATGCAGCTTCGTCGACACTTTGATTTTAGTGCTGTAAAATAATACATTTGTGTTGTTTCAAGCCATTGGGTTTGTGATAATTTGTTAGAGAAGCAACAGGAAACTAATATATTAGGTGTCACTTAATGATCACATTACTTTTAGTCTGCAATCTATGACATAATGTTCAAATCATAATAAATTGTTATTTTATTTGAGGATTAAAAATTAGTTTTGGTCATGGTGCTTATTTTTAATATACATCTATATTCTATTTTCTGATATTTACCTCTGTATTACAGTAGTGATATTAATCTATATATTAATCTATAGTTTTCACTGCTGTGCTTTGTCATACTTTGTTATCAAAGTTCACTAACTTCATAAAATGACGAGAAACATTCTCTCTCTTTTTATGCTCTCAATCAGCTTATATATTATTGAAATTTTTAATCACTGCAACTTTGAACACACAAAAGTTAAAACTTGAATTCACTTATTAATTTTTTTCCCAACAGCTGTAAGTCTACTTAAATTTTTTACCTCTTTTCAGACCAACTTGCAGAACTTATTCCTGGTCGGGAACTGAGCTATTTTGTTGAGATTTTAAAATTTTATGAGTACAGAGTAGTATGTAAAATACTCTTAAAATGTTTAAACTCTCCCATCTACTGATATATGTACTGATATGTCCCCTTTTTAAATTATAAATGTCTACACTTAGCTTTCCTTTTCTCTTGTTCTTGTTTGGATATGCCAGAAGTTTTTCTATTAGTTATTCTGCCTTTTTTTGCTATTATGTCCTAAAAAACTGATAATAAATTACTGATTGAATCATATTCTTCCTTCTGATTTTCTTATGTTTGCTTTGTTGTTTTCTTCAAAACTTTGGGGTTAGTATTAAATTAATTGATTTTCATTCTTTGTTGTTTAATAAACAAGGAAGTCCAGGCTATAAATTTGCCTTTAAGCCATAACTTTGGAAACATCACAGAGGTTTTAATTTAGAAAGTTCTTATCTCTTTAAATACTCTATCTAAAGCCTATAGAATTACTTAATCCAAGAGCTCTTTATCAAAATGCTTTATTTTGCTTTTAATATCCAAGCTCTGTGAATTTTTTGTTTAGACTTTACAATTAAGTTATTTCATTGCAATGCCATTAAAAATATAGCTTACATGGTTTCTATTCTTGCTTTAATTAAGATTTTGAGGGTAAGTGTTTAATATATGATCACTTTTTGTAAATGTTTCTGAGGCACTTTTAAAGAAATTATTATTTCTATAGAATACAGGGCCCTTATATTAATAAATATGTGTATCTTATAAAAATTGAGTGTATATACATCTTGTGTCATATATAAATAAAAATACAGTTATAGATATAATTACTATATTGGGTGCATTTTTCCAAGTCCTTTCAGTTCTTATTTATTTTAACTTTTTTTATCTGTCAACAACTAAGAATAGTATATGATAAAGCATCTCATTACAATTGTGTTTCTGCCAGTCTCCATTTATCTCTAAGTTTATGCTATATATATTTCGGTATTATCTTTTAGTTAAATGTTTAATGACTGTTATAACTTTGTTATGGGTATCAGCTTTATCAGTATAAAAGCATTACATTACATGTTTTTTGTTCTTGAATTCTATTTTGTATTAAAATTACATTGCTTCTCCTGTATTTTTTTTTGTAAGTCTTTGTCTATAACTTTATATTTAACTTCCTCTTTCATGTTGTTTTAAATGTGGGTCAAAAAAATATTTGGAGATGTCTGTAGCCAGCCTAAATTTTATTTTTTTCATAAATAACATGATTTTCCTGCTAATATTTCTAACAATTTTGCTCTATTTTTATAATATAATAATTTCACCAATATATATGTAGTGAAATCGATATTGCTCAGTATTTCATGACTATTTCTCTATTTTAAAAAATTAGATCTTACATTTGCTAATGAATCTTCTTCTGTTATATATTTGGTTATTATTTATTTTCATCTACTCAGTTCTCTTTTTTATACATATCTATATTGGATCACATAACTGTCCATATTACTAATTTTTTTTATTATTTTGAATTATTTATAGTTTTCCTGAAATATTAATATTTTACCATCTCTCTTTTTTTTTATTTTATTAATTTGTATATCTTTCTGTCAGTTTTTGATAGCCTGCTTCCTTTGAAGTCACCACTCCAACAATTGTGTTTCATATCTAAACAATACTGCCATATCTCAATTTTGTTCTCTGCTCATAAATGCTCGTTAAAATCTAATAAATGAAATTTTTAATCCTATCAGAAGCATAAATCAGAAATTTTCTAAAATTTTCCCATTTTTCTGAACACAGATATACTACAGAGAACATACCCTTTATCCTCTGATTCTACAGGGCAGTTTCCTGCTTTTGATCTCAAGTAACTGCCTATTATATTTATTACCTCTGGTAGTAACCTATTCAATACCAGCCTTCTAAAACAAGAAGCCCCAGTATCGTGGTCTTATGTAAGATGTGGCCATCCTTCCCACAGCCTGACTTCAATTTTTATGACTCTGAAAGATGAAAAAGTGTTTTGAACAGGCCTCAGTATATTGGTAATATCAAATAAAGACAACAGAATGTTCAAAGAAAAGTATACTTTTAAAATGACAACGTATATCAGTAAAAAGTGAGACTGCCATTAGTAGACTGAAATATGTCAGGAATAAATGAAAAACAGACCGTAATCCATCACATATGCAAGAAAGCGAAGAAATTTGTAGGTGCTCTGGGCTCAGGAAGAGAGGTACCTGGAAAGACATTAGGTTGATTGTTCATTACCCAGAACAGTGGGCACCAGAGGTGTTTAGCTAGTACAGCTAATGCAATCAATATGTGTGCTAGGTCTGGAAAGGCAGCGCTTTGGCCCAAATAGCTGACAAAGTTCAGGAAGAATAGGAGCTCTTATTCCTAGAAGAACTTGTACACCCCATATACCAGAATGTATGGTCTGTACCCTAGAATCACCAGAGACAATATGTAAATTGTAAACAGGGATACTTAAACACAAAGATGAGCAGAAAGATAATCACCAAACATCTGAGGAAGCTATCAGCAGAATAAAAACAACAAAATCATTAAATAAAGAATTAATAGCTGAGAATTAAAACTTTGCTTAGCAAAGCAAACATTTCAGATATGTATACTTGATGTATTTAGAGAACTTCAAAAGGATATTTTATAGACAAAAATAGAAATAATTAATGATCTGGAAATTTAAAATATGATTGTAAGAAATGTTTAGTAATTTTGAAAACTAAATGGAATGAAAACATAGTCGAAGAAAATTCACAAACCGAAAGAGCAAAATGAAAGATTCTTTTGAAACATGATACGAAAGAACAAAGTAGTATTAACAGTGTCAAAAAAAATTTAAGACATAGTAGTGTAAATACCAAAATCTATTACACTAGATTTACAGAAGGAGAAACAAACACAATGAAAGAAAGGAAATAATCAAGAAAATTATAGAAAAACAATTTCTAGAGCTAAAAAAGACACATGACTTCAGACCAACCTGGGGTGCAACAGAATGAAAGAAAAGATATATACATGAAGATAAATCATAATAAAGTTTCAAACTTCAAAGAAAAAGAAAATCCTAAACTTCCCATGGAGAAGTAAACAGGTGACCTACAAAGAAACACTCATTATATTTGTATAAAATTTCTCAGCAGTAACTTACACTAAAAGACAATGCAGCAATGCTTTTAAAGAAAAGGAAGAACATTTCTTTAAATCTAATTCTTGATCTGGCTAAAATTGTAATCAATGATAAGGGAGAAATAATGGCATATTCAGGAAAGCAAAGACTCAAAAAGTTTACCACCCCCACATCCTGTCTAAAAATAACTACTAGAGAATGTTCTGTTTTATAGCAATGAAAATCTCAAAAAAAAAAAAAAAATGGTTCAAGGAGTAGTAGAAAATTTGAACAGAATAATTACTATAGAAGAAAATTTTAAAGTTTATGTTTAAAATGGTACCAAACCCAGATGATTATATGGGAAAGCCATAGTAAATATCTCCCAGAATAGATAATCTCCATGAGCATAGAAAAATAGAGAAATGTGGAAGTCTATCCTACATATTCTTCAAGGCTAGCAAAATTGTGATAGCAAAAATTGGACAAGGATAAGACAATAAAAATTGTAGTCCAATTTCACTTATTATATAAATTTGAGAATTTTTAATAAATGATCCTATAATCCAGCCATTGTTATCAAATAGAACTTATCATAGAAATGAAAGGCTGATGTAATACTAGGAGATTTATTGTAATAATTCAGTATAAGAAGTAGATTAAAGGAAGAATATGATAGGATAACCTCAATAAATGCAAAGAATTTATTTTCCAGGAATTTTTTTTTCCCAGTGACATTGGTTAACGAAATCCAATAAGTTTCAGCTGTACACTTTAATAATAAGGCATATATTTACATTGTGTGTTCACCTCCCATAGTTAGATTTCTTTCTGTCACCACATATCTGACCCCCTTTATCGTGTCTACCTCCCCACTTCCATAATAAAATTCAATTAATAAAATTAATAATAAAAATTCATTTAATAAAATTCAATGCCCATTATTGATTTAAAGTGGTGATTAAATGTTTCTACCACTCTGAAATGCTATCATCCACAGTAAAAATAAGAAGTCCATTTTTATTTGAGTATCACCCACCATGACCCCTACTTATAGAAAATAGCTACTATGGATTTTCTAAAGAATTTTGGTATTCCCTAACCAATGTATTTCTCAATGCCTCATTGAAGAGAATGTTCTCTGGGCCTTCTTGAGAAACATAATTAAAGAATGTGTGAGCAGGTTATATATAATTTCACTGCAACATTTCTATCCGTCCTTTTATTCCTTTCTCTATAAAATATCAAAGAATTTCTGGTATCTCAACTTCATTTAATGCAAGCCACTACAAAGAACAGATTTCAATCAATCACCAGAGTAAGCTGTTAGAGCCATTCTCTGCTACATTACATATTTGTAAGTCTCATATGCTTTGCTTTGTGGTTATTTGGTACCATCCTATGACTAGCGGGAAAACTCTACTGAGAAACTGGATCATCTCCTTACCCTTAAACATTTGCATCAACTGTAATATTTAAAACAGTATCTCATACATACCAGATGTTAATAATTTTTTTGTATTAACTTAATATTAATAAATAATAATAAAGTTTTGATCCACATCTGACATAACAGAAATTAAACTTTTAAAATAGTTCTAAGAAACAATAAATACTTTTCATAAAAAATTTTTATGCATTTAACTTTCTTTCAACCCAATGGACAAATAGGGAGACATTTGTTATTCTCATTTAATTACATTTTAATGCTTATGTCAACAATTTTTCTGCACCTGGGACCTTCCCATCTTCTAACAAGCTAAGTTCTTTGTCAGTGTACTAGCTGCTATGGAAGAGCCATACTATATAAAGTAAGATATAAAGTAGAAGCCTAGACACCTAGAAAAGCTAATGCCTAATTCTTTAATATCCACAACTGTGAGCTGTGTAGCTGCCATTGCAGAAAAGTTCATTTTCCATTATCAGAAATAATGAACCAGATTTCCCCAGTACCCACTTGACTAGGGTAATACATTTGAGGCTTTGTGGTAGAAATTAATGATCTTAGTAGTACTCCAGTGGCCTGGAATCCTTAATGAACATCCCAAAACACTTTACATAATTCTAAGAGACATCAGCACTATGCGGGGGGAAAAAAGAAGCCCATAATTACTTAGCTTTTTATTTAAATCATCTCACAAATTGTTTAGTTTCTTCTTACATAATTTGGAGTGTAGACTTTCTTATTCCTGAACGTGTCTTGGTGTTAAAGACATTACACGTCTTGACATATGTGGTAAGGTAGGGGTAAGAATAGATATTTTAAAAGTATCCCTGTGTCCAGCAGCTCAAGTTCCATGTGAGAAATGAGTCTTTAGTGGAGCTAACTTATATGTCATTGGCCACCCACCCAGCTCTGGTCTATCAGAAGCAAATGGAAAATTATAATGAGCATTTGAACAGGGTGGCATTAGATAAGAAATCTCCATATATTTAAAATTATTTTACAAAATGCTTCTATCTGAATTCTCTTCAGAAAATTAGTCTTGCACACTTTCCTTCCCACCATCCTATTTTTTCTAACTTAGTTTTGAAGTCACAGGGCTGAATCTGATTCACATCATTAATGTCTCTTTGTACTTGGTTCTACTGCTTTAACAAAAATGCTGTAGGCGGTTCACCAGAATGACTAATTTACTAGAGAAGTTATCAGAGTCCATTCAGTTGCAACTGTGAAATAATTCATGTAAGACAATGGTGCCAAGTAGCACTCCATGGCAAAAGTTCATCCTTGAAACTATTTGCTTCATTCCAACATATTCATCCATGAAGTTAAAGATCTCATCTAGAATGCCCTGTTCATAATCAATTTGTTATTCCTGTTATAGATTAAAAAATGAAAATAGGAGAGATTTTCTTAAGGTAAAGCAAAGTCAAAACATATTTTATACCATTCAGTCAAACTTGGCATCATGAAGTTTAAATATTTTAAATGCTGTTTATATTATAATATTTAGAAGCAAAATTGCTTTCCCTGAGTTAGTTTCAAAAGAGATTCCTTGTTGTCTTTCTCTGGTAGGTGTGAAATATTCAAGAGTTCACGTATATATACTGGGTTTGTCACTTTTAATTTTTAAGAAAATGTTACTCATCATGAGCATAACAAGAATACTAACAAGCTTAGGCTTAGAATGTAAATATAACAAAATTATAGAAATTGTCACATTTGCTGTTATTAACACAGTGTTAAGTTATCCAGAAGCATGCACTTCAAATGGGTTCTGTTAGATAAACTATATTTTACAATAACTCACCCAACATCAATTGAGATTTTCTTTTAGTACTGAACCCTCAGAAATTTTGTAACTGATTTTATCCATATTGAGAGCAAGAATTTAGTCTTAAACAGCCATTCAATATTCAGAATTATTGTTTCCTTATCCTATGAAAGGTGAAGGACTGGAATTAGATTATTGTGAACAGTATGTACTAGTTTTCAAAACATTCAGACTTTTAGTATCTGCCTTTCCTGAGAACTGCTACTCAAAACCAAATTAAGTAAACAGATAATAAGACTAGAATGTAAACAGATAGATATAATAGAATAATATAGAGACTAGAAAAGTGACACAAAGCAATGCCTCCTGTCTCAAAACTTTTGATATTGCTTATTCTGTCCCTTCCATTAGAGACTTATGCATTTAGGGTTGGAATGGATTAGACAGAAACATTGGAAAGGGCTCAGAAATGTCAGCATAAACATTAAAAGACTACAATTCTATTAAAAGTCCTCATGCCCTGGGACTAGCCCTGATAAGTCCAGCCTCTGCTCTTACTCTTCCCCAACCTCCCTTATTCTTCGTAAATATATCAAACAATTTTAAATGCCTTAAATATGACAGGCCTACTCACATGTTCTTCTTGTAGGAATGATGTTCCCTCTTGCCTACTTCGGATAAATTCCTGTCTGACTATGTTTTAGACCAAATAGAACTTCCTCTGGGAATCTTTCTTACTGCCCCAAAAAACTTAGATTTTCTTTATGTTCCCACCATGTATTATACAAGGTACATTATTAGAATTTACTCATTTTACCATAGTTGTGTATAAATTTTCCTCCCTGCTGAGCACTTTTTTTGAGAGCAAGAATATATGATACATTTTTATATTCTTAACATTTCTTATAATGCCTGGAACACTGTGGATAATCAGTAGATTTTTTTAAGATTAAAATGAAGGAGTTAAAATAACAAAATTTTGAATTCTGCCTGAAATTTCATAAAAGATGCTTTGAAGTGGGAAATAAAAATGTATATATAAATAGGGCTCTTATGAGTATTTCTAAATAGGGACGTCAAAAGAGCAGCTCTAGAAACAATAGGAGTTATCATGAAGCCAAATTCAATATAGAGAGATAATAGAAGGAACAAGGACTCCATACTGACGCATAGGAGTTCTACTTTTTACATATTTTAGTGTAAAGGAGGAAAAAGAGTCAACCACAAATGAGGTAAGAATGAAGCTAGGTGAGTGTCATGGAAGCCCAGTAGAGTCCTTCGTGAGCAGGCAAATGGTTACCCCAATGAAATGCTGCTGAGAAGTAGAGTAAAATTACCACATAGAAGTGTCCCTTGGACTGGACAATGCAGAGGCTTTGCTCAACAAGAGCAATTTTTTTCTGTGGTGAGATGTAAACTAAATTAGGGTAGATTAGAGATTGAATGGAAGGTAAGGAAGTGCAGAGAGCATACACAGTTAAACCATTTGAGAAGTTTGTTTGAGAAAAGGGGGAGAGAAATGGGAAGGGGCCAGCTAAAAGAAATGTGAAGCCAAGAAAGAATCATTTTTAGGATGGAAGATATGAATGATCCATTAGATAGGGAAAGATTGAAATTGCAGGAGTTAGCTCAAAGAGAAGAGTCTATATTTGGGAGAAGATGGGTTCCAGAGACCTAGTAGAGGACTTGGCTATCGTTCAGAGCAGGTTCACTCTATCCATTAAAGAGAGAAGAAGTAGGAGATGGATGTGAAAGCAAGTGGGCTCCTAGATATAGTAGCAGGAAGACAAGAGCTAATTTCACTCCAAAGCTCCTAGAGTCATAATTAACACTATTTTATTTAGCTCATGCTGAAAGGATACTGTTTATATCTGTGTCAGTAGGATAGGCTACATTTTATAGGGGTAACAGATAATCGAAAAATCTCAACAGCTAACAATGACTGTTTCTCAGTCACACTATTGTGTATGTCATAAGTCAGCTGCAACTTGGCTGCACTTTGCCCTTTATTTGAAACTTTGCTGACTGTCATGCAGAGGGAAAGTGGTCTAGGCAAACTATGCCCTGGCTCTTACAGCTTCTGCCTAGAAGTGAAACACCTCATTTATGCTCACATTTTATTGGCCAAACCACATCAAAAGGCCACGCTTGCATAAAACAGGGCAAAGATGGATAATCTTCCTAGAAGACACTGCAGAGAAAGCCACAGAATATGAGTCAAGAATGACACAACCTACGACAAGTAGTAGAGACAGTCCATTCACATCTTTCAATTAAAAAGTCTGAGGCAAAGCTAACATCCCCAGTAGTTGATTTTTTTTTTCTCCAAAACTACCTGTTCTCCACATCTACACTCATTAGACGAAAATGACTACAAATGACTAATGTGTTTTAGAACCTTCATTGGGCTATTGCCACCTAAACTGTTGTTCTAGCTATAACTCAAGTCTTCCCTTTGGCAGGTGGTCACAAGCAATTTCTGCCATTCACTCATTCAGTAAGTACTTACTATATGCTAGTTATGTCAAAGTTATTAAGATGCACACCTGACATAAAGGAAATTGTCATACTTTCCATATGATAAAGGTATAAAATATAGTCTTTATGATAATATTCATGTGGCTGAATATTTCCTAAGTTTAAATAACTATAGGAAAGATTACATGTGAAATCTGGATGTTGGCTCCTAAATGAAATTATGTATACACTATATTTTATGACAATTAAATAGGTTTTCTCTTTCCTGGAGTAGGAAGAAATGCTCATGATAAATTCTATCCTTTGAAATTGTACCTGAATTGGGCCATTTTTATTTAAAACAGCATAACTAGTAGAAAAAAAAATGATCACTTTATTAATTACTTAGATGATTGTGTAGGATGGATACATTGGGGGAAAATTGTGAGATTAAGACTTGTTCTACTAAGGTTTAAAATGCAGACAGATAATTTTAAGTTGTAGAATTCAATGACAGAAGAAAGAAGACAAGGTTGAACTAGCTCATCTATAAATGAAGAAATATAAGGCTTCCATAAGCCTTCCATAAATTAAAACACCCTCGTTGGTAGCTGACCAGCACAGCAATAAGATAGAAAATTTTCTAGCAAATATTGTTTACCCTCTAAACAAAGTTCTTCATGGTATTTTCCTAAATTTAAGATGATTCCTGTCCAGGGCATATTGCTACTTTGTATTCCTCTTTATATTTTCATTTAAAAGAGAGCTGCTGTGCAAAATAATGTCCTTGTCTGTCCCTTCCTCACACAAACCTCCAATCAAATTTAATAAAGCTAGTTTGATACAATGCCAGCCTACACTTGGTTTACCCTTGGTCGACTTTAATAGGGTCAAAAATATTTTCGCATTGGCAGTGTACGCATTAATCATTTTTCCAGAGGATTTAGAAAATTGGAAGAGACAAGGCCAAGCAAAATTTTAAATTAATTGGGCCTACCCCAGCCTTCCAGGGTCACCTTGTGGCAGTTGTCCCACATTTTCCAGGTCACGGAGTTCCTGTGTTTCCTACAGCTGCCATGAGGAGAGATCCATGCTGTGGGCACACAAAGGTGAAAGAATTTCTCTCAGAAAGTGCGAATTTTCCTACGGCAACCACAACAATTGCCGTTTCCAGATTGTCGCCAGACACCAACCACTTAAATAATGCATGCTCGGCTGACGCCTCTACTTGTGCATTTTCTAATCGAGTAGTCAGGAAAATTTGCAAACACTCTGTCATTTACCATAAATCTGCTGCCTACTTATAACCACAGAGTAATTAATTTTAGTACTGCTCAGAATTATTAATTTCAGCCAGAAAAATCTGTTTTCACAATTGCTAGATCCCCCATTTTTTTCCTCCACCAATATTCATTAAAAAGATTGAAGCAGCTTTTTTATATGGGAAAGTTTATTCAGAGTAGTGTTATTGAGGGTCTGTGTGATAGCAGTAATGGAATCTGTATTTCTGATTCTAATCTATAATCACATGCTCACAGGTGTCTGACTGAGTCTCCAGATGAAGCTGGTAGCACACAGTAAAGGCTCTCCTGAAAGTAGGGGCACAGTAGTCCTTAGCACCTTGCCACGTGATAGGCAACCACCTCAAGGTTTGGTTCTTCTAATGCAAGGTTGCAATGGGCTGTACCCTCTGTGCAGAAAATACTTTGAGACTTTGGAGAAAATTAGCAAATATTTTTCACTTGTTTAAATGATTTTAGCATTTGACAGAAAAGAGATTAAGAATCTTTAACAAGGATAAAAATAACTTGTAGTGGAATACACAATTATGAACATCTCAGCAATCATGTGTGTATCTAACATACACAGAATGAAAATTAAGCATTAAATATGGTGCATTTTTTTCTTGGTAAAGCTAAATTTGGCACTCTCTTATTTGATATTAGTTTCCTGCTAAAGCAGCTGCATAATATGTCACAAGACTGTCCATATTATAAATATGTAATGAGCATGAGAAAATTCATACAGCTTTGTTTGACTAATGGCCAGATCTCCCTATTAATAATAACAGGAACACATAGCTAGCACAAGTATTGGCACTCTAATTGCCATGGAAGATTTCGTTTCCGCTTTCTACTGCATGAGTGATCAAGAAAAAAAATGAAGGGAAAGTAAACTAACATCTAGAGATGTAAACATGACTCACTGGGAAATCAGACATGGTTAAGTAAATTCCAGGATGTTTGTGGTTATCTGGGTCTAAACACTGCTGAGAGTTCTGACTACTCTTGTTTTTAACTGTTTTTCCTCTGGGTGGTTCTTAGTCCAAGAGCATTCTTATAAAGGCCTTCAACCTTTTATAAACAGTCTGATTGTTGTACATAGCAAGGAAGAGATGTCAGTCAAAATTAATGAAATTACCTAGTAGAGTGCAAAATGCTTTCACAAGACCATGATCTAGTGAAAACACTAATGATTTAAGAGCAGAATTGAGAAAACCTGGCACTGTTACCATCTTTGTTCTGTACCCCTTCTTTGTAACAAGTATGGTCATTCCGAGATGATGCTAAATTAAAATTTGAAATTCCTAAAAAGAGATCAAGTCACAGACGCATAGAAAAGATCATAAAGGTAGGAAAAATATGTCAGAAGGGGAATTTTGTAAATAAGATAGGCTGCTTGAACTTCAGAACCACTTGAGAAACCCTGAGGCATCTGACACACACTCTCCTGGGAAGCTGAGAACAGCCTAGCACCTTATCCCTCAGTGTGTGGTCCAGGCTCAGCAGGATCTGCCTCACCTGGGAATCTGTTAGAAATGCAGATGCTCAAGCCCACCCAGACCTACTGAATCAGAATCTCATGTTAACAAGAGTCAGAAGATCATGTGCACTTTAAAGTCTGAAAAGCACTGGTCTAAAAGCTGTCTAGAAGATAAGAAAATTTCACAGATATTACACATCATTGCAGAGAATCAGCTTTCCACCTCTTTTAAGCTAACTAATCTCATTCCAGGTCTACATTTCTCTTTTCCCCTCAAATTTTTCACACACAAAAATAATGTTGCTCTAGACATGGATACAATGAACATATCTCCAATAAACTTACTTGTATTTCACATCAAGGGTGGGCCCACTTGAAAGAAGAGAAGTATTGTATACTTAAAAGTCAAGCAAAGGAAAAGAAAAACTAACATCTCTTTAGTGCTATTAAAGTTTCTGGGTTTGTATTCATGGACTTTCTCATCTTTTCTGATCTGGCTTCTTGTTTAGAGTGGTAGACTTAGCAAACATGCCTTTAGAGCTTTAATCTTTTATCTTCTTGGTTACAGGACAAAGCCCTGAATACTACCAAACTGATGAAATGAAACCTATATTATTTTTTTTTTCAATCTTTAAATTTCCTGGGCTATGATAAAGGTTTACGAAAAAAAAGAAACTGTTTTTAATCACTGTGATGAATAATTCAAACACTGTATAAACTAATTCAGAAAAAGAACAGAATTCAACCCCCATTAATGAGTCATTACAAATTACTGACTTGTACAATAATATCAGTGGTGTTTCTGGCATAAAATATTAGGGAATTATGCCCAGGATATGGAGTTAGAATTCAAGACTTTTCAAAAGACATGATTCTTTTGCAGGAAATATTGGTTACTAAACTGAGCCACCATTGAGATATTATGTTGTTCAATATTACTCTTCTCTATTAATCATAAACATTTAACTTTAATTCACGATATTTTGTTCATAGCAGCACTATGCTGATCCTCACTGTATTTTGACAGCAAACTGAATTCTTGTTCACAAGTATAGGATTTGTTTAGCTCTAGGCATCTGTGTTTGGATTACAAGAATGCTGATTGGTTCACTGCCAGGGGCACCCAAAGGTCAAGCTGTCCTTTTAAAAATCTCTCTCTCATTCTCTTTCTCTCTCTCCCTCTCTCTCTCTTCCCCTCCTTCCGTCTATCCTTCCCTCCCTCTCTCTCTCTCCCCCTCCATACCCGCCCCCATCTTTGTCTCATTGATTAAAGTAAAAAGATAGAGGAAAAGGCAATGACCACAAATCATTTAATTCTTTTTCAAGGATATTTTTAAAAACAGAACTCAATGTTGGTGTGAGGTCGATGTAAGTACAGATCACACTGGCATACTTCTGACAGGTGACCTGAAACCTTTCAAACTGACATCTGTCACAGAGACAGACACAAGTTTTTTAGCCCGGGAGCTTGTTTTCCTGACATTTCATTTTTCATCAGATTTTAAGAGAAAGGAAAAAAGATGAACTTGAAAAAGTCTTGCCAGGGGCAGAAAATAAGATCAGGTTTTCTGCAGCTGCCTGACTCACCTTTAAAGGTTAGAGGTCTAGTAAAAGTGAACAAAAAAGATTTTGGTTTGATGTTATTGGATAAAAAGGACATGTTATTACTTTAAATACATTTCTGAGACTTGCATAACCATTAAACAGCATTACAGGACAAATGGAATCAGAGTGAGATTACATATCCATTTTAAATCCCAATTTTAGAGTTTAGTCATGGAGTAAATCAAATCCAACCTCACCTATTCATCTGGCACAAAAATGAAATCCACAGGTGCATGAATTTTCTCATGAATTGAATAATTTCCTGCTCCTATAGTACTGAAATAGCCAGTGGAATTTAGACGAGGTACTGAAATTCTTACTTTGGACTAAAGGGATTTCTGCATTACAATAGTTACATGGTTTACCATGACCAAAGAATATTAGGAAAATATATGCTACTGAATAATAGAAAGAGAAAAGAACTTGGAGTCCAAAAATACCTGGATTATAGTCTTGGCTCTACTAAAATTGTGATCTTGGGCAAGTGACATTTCCGTTTCAGTTTTATGTAAAATGGAGAAAATTATATCTACCTTATGGAGTTCCAGTGAAGATGAAAAAGGATGAAAGTGTATTTGCAAGCTGACAAATATAAATCTATATCAGTGAGTGGAAACAATATTGCACTCATCTTTTTTAATTTATTTCAGTGCTTAACGTACTACTTGATATGAAATTAGCATTCAATAAGTGGTTCTTGATCAGAAATGAAAGGTAATACTTTCCTTATTATCAGATGGCCACTTTTTTAACTGAGTCCAGGAAATTTTTTCTATGAGAAACAGTATGGTTGAAGGTTGGGAAATATATTCCTACAGATTATCTCCAAATACAGATATAGGAGCAATAACTTTGGAATTCACTAAGAGACAAAGCACATATTAGACCATATAATTTTCAAGTCCAAAGAACCAGGCAAGTCAAACTTATTAGGACAAAACTGTTCAGATTTTCTAAAATAATGGCTCTCATATTGCTAACTGGCCAGCGTTCCCTTGAGTATCAAATGAGTTTGCAGCCATAATGCTCATTGCAGTATCGAATTTAAGAAGGTACAGAATTTACTAGCTAAGTAAGACAAACTAAATATCTGGCCAACTAATTGTGAAAATCAAGCATATCTTGGTAAGTACACCATCAAAACAGTCTAAAAGTGCTATTTATATATCCTGCTGACAACACTTCTCCACAAAGGCAGAACATTGCAGAATATGTCTTACACATTTATGATACTTAATATCGGTGCTGCTTATTAAACTGTTCAATAAGTTAAGGGTAAAGTGTGTGACAAAGTTGAGACTCTCAGGCCTGAAAATTTGGGTCTGACATCTATTCTTGTAGGTAAATTGGGGTCCAGAGCTTAAAGCTCTATTATTGATAATCCTACCTTTTAATCTCATTTTCGATTCTACTTTTTAGCACATTAATACATATAAGTAGATGAAGTAATGTATTTCATATCAGAAAAATCTATAGTATGTATTTCAGGATACAAAGCAATGAAACATATAGTATTTGTCTGATCCTGTTTCTCATTGCAGATATTCAGTTTCTGTTTTTCCTTGAAGTAGAATCATAATCATCATGCTACATGTTTCAATTCTTGGTTTTGAAAAGAGAATCCACAAAAATAGTAAAAATAACTTAGATCAATTCTTAAATTTATTTTTTAACCTCCTTGAATGTCCTATGTTGTTATTTTGGAAAAGTTGTCTAGTTCTTATAGCTCCTAGTTACTCTATTATTTTCCTGACAAGCCTGAGAAAACTATTTTACACAAATTTTAGTTTATTTTACGAGATATGTTCTGCATACTTTGGATACTCAATAGTTGTTTTCATGATAGTTATTTTAGTACTGATCATAGAAGACTGCATGAAAATGTTAATCTATACCACCTGGAACCATACAATTATAGAACCATCTGAAAAACAAATATACAAAAATTTCTTCCAGGAAACTCTGTAGTACTTTGGAGATCTTACCAGCTTTACTTGACTTTCTAATTTATTTTTTTTTTTAGATTACAAATATATTGTCTTGAATCATAATCTGTTTGTATCTTTTAATATCCTTTTTTGCATTTCTTGATGTGATTTCCAATACTAGGATTTTAAAGAGACAAATACATTTTTATTATTTATGAGCATGTGTACAAGCTTAGGTGTATAATCTGTACTTTTCTGCTTCCTTAACATTTATTTATTCATAATTACACAACATTTAGGAACTGGAGTTTACAAGTGCTACTTGATTTCTAAGAACAGGCAAGACCCATTTATGAGAATTTAAAGCCACTCTTTTTCAAAACAAAAAGTTACTTTGTTCTAACATCATGTGCTCTAAAGAGCCAGAGTTCAATTTCAGTTCAGAAGTACAAACCCAGAAGATATGAGTGGGTTTCCAATTTAGTGAAATATTTTAGTTATAGTTTCTGAACTGTAGAAGAAAAATGATACAAACAAAGTAACACTTCAGAGTCTATGAACAAACAGACATTTCATCCACTGGGTGGCTTTGGACAAGTAGAAAGGGCTGTTACAGCTTTAACTTATATCCTCTGTGCCCTCCTCCTTAAATCAAGAAAAGGGGCTCTATGGACTTGAGTACGGTCTACATCTGATTAGGGAAACAGACTGCAGCATGGCCATTAAAATCTAATCCCTCTGCCAGTCCCCCTAGTCTGTACTGTTCATGTGAAAGAAGTCTTCATCCATTGGTTAGACTTGCAAAGAAGGAAACTGTTACCTCTATCCCTTCATTTAAGGCAATGCTGCATAAAACCTATCTTTGGCCTTCACTGTGCCTTTTCTTTGCCCCATCTTTGTACCCCATACCAATCTCTGACTTTGCCAAGGAAACGTCCCATTTCAAATCTTTTCTTCATAAAAAAGACTTGTTTTTTTTTATTTTCTGACTACTCAGCTGTATATACATGTTCATTGAAGATAACTTAGAAAATAACATCCAGGAACATATTTGCTTTCAGTCATTTTTTCCTAAGCCTGTTTTAAATACATGAGGACATACAAAATATACAATTTTGTATTCAACTTTTTTCATCATATTATAAGCATTTTCCCATTATAAAAATTATTTTTAAAGATAACTTTACTGGCTATATAACATCTTCTTGATATCATCTCAATGGTGTATTTTATGTCCTTTATCTTTTTATCACTGAATTTTTTAGTCATTTAAAAATATATCTCTATAGATTAAAAATTAATCACTTGTTCTATTCAAAAATATTTCACGGATTATTAGTTGTCTTTTAAATTACTCAAGATTTTTTTGATGTGTGGAGGTTTTTTATATTTATGTTGGCAATTATATTGATCTTTGATTTTTTTAAATTTTCTCAGGTACTCGTTTTATTTACTTTTTTCTACTTTTGCTTTTTGCACTGCTTTTTAAGCTTGGAAGTTTTTTCCTACATAGAAAAAAATCACCTGTAATTTCTTCTCATTTTAAAAAAGTGATGTTTAATATTGATTATTGCTAATATGACTGAAGAGTATGTGGAAATTATTATACTATTCAACCTACTGCTGTAATTGTTTAAAATTTTCTGTATTAAAAAAGAAAAATAAAAACTGTCTGGTTTCTTTCCATCCTATAAAGACTTACTGTTCCTGAGTTATCTTTTCTGAGCTCTGATGGAGACATTATTGACTTAAAGTGTTAATGAATAATAATGGCATTATGTCAGTGCTTCCCAAAGTGTAGTATCTACAAGAATCACCTAGGGTATTTGATATAATATTTTAATTCAAAAGAGCTGGTGTGAGACTTAGGAATTTACATTTTTAACAGGCAGTAGGAATGATTATTCTGAGATAGTCTACGGACCACACTGGAATTATGTGCTCCATATTTTAAAATTAGATGAGCAATTTCAACACATGGTGCTGGAACACTTGGCTATCCATATGCAAAAAAAAAAAAAAAAAAAAAAAGAATTTCAATCCATATCGTTCACCATATATAAAAATTAACTCAAAATGGAGCATATAAAAAATTAAATGGATGCCTAGACTTAAATGTAAAACCTAAAACTATAAAACTTCTAGAAGAAAACATAGGAGAAAATCTTGTGGCCTTAGATTACACAAAGATTTCTTAACTATAACACCAAAGGCATGATCCATAAAATATAAAATTGATCAATCAGACATCATCAAAATTTAAAACTTCTGCTCTTTGAAAGACACTATTATGAGAAGAGAATGAAAAGAGAAGCCACAGACTAGGAGAAAATATTTTCAAAGCCCGTATCTGATAAAGTACGTGCATACAGAATATATGTTATTTTTAAAAACCCTTCCAACTTACTAAAAAAGTAGCCCAACAGATAATGAACAAAATATATGAACAGACACTTTACCAAAGGAGACATATAGATGGCAAGTAGTCACATGAAAAGATGCACAACATCATTAGTCTTTAGGGAAGTGTAAATTAAAAGCCACAATGAGATACTACTATATACCTATAGAGTGGTTAAAATTTTAAAAGACAAGAATTAGCAAGGTTTGGAGGAACTGGAACTCTCATACACTGGTGATGGGGATGTAAGATGACACATTCACTTTGGAAAAGAATTTGATACTTTCTTAAAAAGTTAACACACACCTACCATATGTTCCAGCTGTTTCATTTCTAGGTATTTAGTCAAAAGAAATGAAAGCATATGTTTACACAAAGATTTGTACCTAAATGCTCATAGTAGTTTTATTTACAATAGACAAAAACTGGAAACAACCCAAGTGTCCATCAACAAGTGAATGAATAAACAAGTTACTGTATAAGCATACAATGGAAAACTACCCATCAGTAAAAAGGAATGAACTACTGATGTATGCAACTTGTATGAATTTCAAAATAGTTATTCTGAGTGAAATAAGGCAAATCAAAGGAGTGCACACTTTATAATTCTCTTTATATAAAATTCTAAACAATGCAGATGAATCTATAGTAACAGAAAAAAGATCAGTGATTGCATGGGAAAAAGGAGAGGGTGGAAGAGAGGAATTACAAAGGGTCATGGAGAAACCTTTGGGGATAAAGGATATTTTCATTATCTTGATCATGGTGATAGTTTCACAAGTATACAGACAATAAAAATAAAATATGAAAAATAAATTTGATTAGAGATTCTAAAAGATAGTGATCTACCTGCTTTCCTTTCCCTCTTACCCTCTTCTGAGATAACTCAACCCCATAGGTTGACTGTTGGATCTTGGAGCAACACCTAACAGATGAATTCCCAAAAGAACTGTGCAAAAGTGAAGTATAATAAATTTGTTGTGTTCTGTTTTATTTTGTTTTCTGTTGGGCTCATGAAACATCAGTCTACTTAGAAGGAGCTTCCTCTTTCATGGTTTGGATTTCTAAGAAGAAGACTGGGATGGAATTTCCTTTGCAGGATTTCTATTAGGGAATGTAGAGAAGAAACAGGATTGGGTAGATGGAGAAGTCAAGGATTGGGTGATGCATGCCTGGAAGCTTTAGCTAAACCCACAGAATCTTTGGAGCTGAAAAGGCAGTAATATTTAGAATTAAATCCAAATAGTTGATAATCATGTGACTAAAAGTTGTACCATGCATACTAGATAGCAATGAGTTCAGGTGAGGCTTGATTCGATGTTCAAAGAATGTCACCAATGGCCCAGTTTCTTGCTATCTGTCTGTTCTACCTTCTGCACATTCAGCTCCATGCCCAGGCTCCATTCAATGGTCTCCTCAGTCCCAGGCTTATAATATAGGAAATGAAGGTTGTGGTCACATAAATCACATTCTCCCACCAACAATTTCAGTAGGAAAAAAAAAAATGAAAGTCTAGTAGCTCCTGTGAAAAAGAAAAGGTTTCTCTAAAAATAAAATTTTTTTTATCCAGCAAAAGTCTCTTTACATCTCTTCAATTAAGCTATGTGCCCATATCCAAACCAATTTCCCTGGTCAGGTGACTGTACTAGACTTATTGGCACAGTTGTGACACAGTTGTGACACCAACTCCACCAAAATGGAGGAGGGAGGATTTTCACAGGGAACTGTGGGAACTTGTAATAAGAAGTAGATGAAAGAGATGATAAGCCACAAGTATGACTAGTGCTCAATGATTTAAAGCAAATGTGCAAGCAATGGGGGAATTTTAGAGACTAAGGTAATAAAAAGGGTAATTTTTTGAGTACAGGGGTCATTTGATAGACACTGTAATATCATCACGATTAGCCAGCTGACCCTGCTTACTCATACACAATTTGTTTTTACTTTCCCCATGACTAAATATATCTTCATCCTTTTGAAATAAAAACGACAAGAAATGTCAAAAATGAAAAAAACATTTTTAAATTAAACTCTATTAAAGAAATGCTAGTTCAAAAAAGACATAATTGGGCTTTCTAAAACCTGGCAGCTCCCAAACGCCAACAAGTTTTTCTCTTCGCAAGTCTGTTCTCAGCCATTCCAAGAAAGGAACAGAGAAGAACAGAGCTATATCATTTTGATGACAACCCACTTCTAATCCACAGGATCATATGCCTTTGCACCCTGTTCAAAGGAAACTTGGCCTAGAAAAGAATTAGTTTCATAACAAACCAGCCACTCTGAGAATAGAGGTGAGAAGAGATCGGGAAGAATCTGAGATGTGTTGAGGAGTTGGCGAGTTTTAATTGCCAGTTCATATGCAGCTTCATGATTGTGCACAATGACCGAAGGGACTTGGCTTCTGGTTTCTCGGTTAAACTCTTAATTCAGGAGTAGAAAATAACAAAATCTGGAAGGGATATTTGGTCCTTCTTAAGATACAAAAAAGAGAGTGAGGGGGAGAAGGAGAGGGAGAGCGAGAGAGAGAGAGAGAGAGATATTTTTTTGAGTCACTGAGGCAAATACAATCATGTCAAGGAAAATCAATTACTAGGAAAGATCAGCATCTGCAGCATCATCTTCATTATTTTAATCTAACATTAATTAAGTGCACGGTTTACAAAACATGCCAAAGTCTCTCTCTTTCCAAAGCTTGAATCACAGTACTCAAATGCATGGTTGTATTGGCAAATGAAGTTTAGAGGGATATGAAACAGAGGAAGGTCACTATGAAGCAAAAACAACACAAAACACATTTTAATACAAATAGAAATTCCACCTAAACGATGATCAAAATAGTATGAGTATGATAGCTGATTATAAGAAGATTTAAAGATTATGATTTAGGAAGTAATAAAAGGTAAGCCAAATGTCAAAAAAACTTTCAGAGGAAAATCATGTTAAATGGTCAGAGAGATTACCCAGTCAATCCTCTTTCCTAAAAATGTGTTTCAATGGCACTGTTCTTAAGTCTCTTCTTTTACTTCTCCTCTCCCACCACTTTCTCTTAGTAGTTACCATTTCAAGCAAGTTTCACACCCAAAAATTTACTGCTGTTAATGAAGCAAATGGTGGTAATGAGACTCAAGCTAGAAAAAAAAAACTGTTTAACTGTCTAAATTCTAATAAAGCTTATTACAACTTAAAAACATATAGGCTAAATGTGCACAATGCTTACTTTGTCATGGCACTTTGATGAAATAAGCAAAAAGACATGAAAAACTAGTTGCATTCAACCAATCCTTTCCCCTCATCACCCTGTCACCCAACAGACCACTAAATACACTAGAGAATGATTCTGGGAAACAGAAGACATGCTCCTTTGGTTCTCTTGATTTTCTCTCATTTCTGTGAATTTAATTTTCTGTGCGAGCATGTGTCTGAGCTGGGGCAGACAGATTGGTGCAGGGTTTCTTAAAAACAATTTTTTGCTCCATCAGACACAATATATTCTGCTGAAAGAGAAGAAAGCACTATACCCTAGGGGGAAAAAAGTTTCCCCAAAAGTTTGTTTCCTCAAAACTTTACAATGAAAGAAGGCGTCCCTCTTGGGTGATTTAATTTAATTGTTATGTTTTTTAACTTTGTTCTGGGGAAAATTAAGCAACCATCAGCTGCACTTCATAGACAAATATCACTTTTTGGTAGATAGAACACAAAACTAGGAATCAGAAAACCAAAAAAAGAATCCTGGCACAGTGCTGAGTGATTTCATCTCCACATGCCTAAATTTCCTGTTTGCAAAATGAGATAGAGCTTCCCACTCGTCACTTCTTTCTTGGAGATGCTATGAGGACTAATAGTCTTCACTTTGATTTTTTTCTTCCAAGAAGCAGATTTTTAACGGTGCAAAAGACGCATCTTGATAAGTATGGAAAGGGCAAGGAGATATGATTCTGTGAGAGAGTCATGGTTACAGAGGTAAGGCATGTTCTCTGCTCTTGAGATGCTCATAACTTAAAGGGGCATTAGACTTGAAAATACATAATTAAATGCAGCAAATGTCAATATACACACGAAACATAGAAATAGAACAAACTGAGCTGAGTTTTAAGAGATAGAAGACCCCGGAGGTTAAACTCACATACTCCAGATCCTGATTCTGAAACCAGACTTCTGGCTGTGTAAATTTGGACAAGTTACTTAACTTCACAGTGCCCCAGTTTCTTTATCTGTAAGAAGGAGATAATAATAGTACCTCCCTCATAGAGGTAATATATATAGTGTTTAGAATAGACAATGCCTGGCATATAATAAGTGGTATTGCTATTGTCATTGTTAGGATAAGTAAGATTATCCTAAAGGCAAGGAAAGGCAGGAGGGTCTTGCTCTCCTAGCAGAAGGAACAGCATGAACTGCAGAGGCCAGAAACAGCACAATTGGTTTCTTGGAACTATGAGAAATGTTCTATTTCTAAATCATAAAAGACCAGGCAGATAAGGCCAATGTGAGAAGTTCATGGAGATCTTTGCTATGAGCTTGGACATTTTCTTACCTATTTAATATGGGTTGGCTTTGGACTTGCTTTGTCTAATAAAATGCAACCAAGTATACTGTACCAGTTTCCAAGCCCAAACTTCAAGAGGTCCTGTGTTCTTGTTTTCTCTCATGAAATCATACCTCCACAAGCCCACACTAACCCTCTGGAGAATAAGAAGATACATGGCGCAAGGACAACCTGTCCAGCTGAAACCATCCTAGACCAACCAGCCCCCAAGTGACCTGACAGCTGGCCACAAAACCCCATCAAGCCCAACCACCCAGCTGAACCCAACCGAAACTGCTGACCTGCAGAATCATGAATAAGTAGTTGTTTTTTATTCCATTGGGTTTTTGGGAGAGTTGTTACAAGCAATAACTAACTGAAACACATAGTACAGAATTTTTAAATGACTAAATTTAAATACTGTGCCTAACATAGTTAATATACACATGTACATGCTGATAAAAACATGACAAGCACGATAATAATGACACATTTTTATTAGTAAAGAATTGTACATTTTACAGTAAGCTTTCATATGAATGATCTCACTATTATTAAAAACAATTCTTGAAGTAATGTGAGACAAGTACTATTATTCCATTTCATAGAGAGTTTTGTGACATCATAATCATGCAATGGGAAGTAAAACTAGAATATGGGACTTCTGATATATAGTAGATATTTTAACCATATCACTCTGCTTCCCCAGGAAAATAAACAAAGATGTCATTTATTTTATTCATGCATTTATTCAACAAATGCTTGAGAGTTTTTTTTGGGTGGGTGGCACCGTGCTGAGTATTAGGAATAGAGTGGTGAAAACACCAATCATAATCCCTGTCTTCACGGAGTGCTAGTGAGGGATACAGGTGGGTAAATAGACAAGTAATAAACAATGTGGTGAGTGTTATGATAGCAGAAGTACAGGGTGTTCTCAGAACTTAGGAAATCAGGGGAAGCTTTCCAAAAGAAGCAACATCTAAACTGAAATCCAAAGAATGACTGGGAATTGGCCAGGGAAAGAGAGAGGGTAAAGTGATCCAAATGAGGAGGAATAGCATATGCAAAATCATGAAGGTCCTCATGGCACATTCTTGGAACTGAAAGTAATCACTCAAGTTTATAAGCTGTTCATACATAGTATGAGTAGGGAAAGGGAGGCAACAGCAGAAATCTGACAGTATAGGAGTCACAGAATTTGACCAGTTTCTTGAAGGCAATTGGAAGGCATTGAAAACATTTTAAGCAGAGTCATGACATGGTCATCTTTGCATTTTACAATAATTCTGGCTAGAGTGTAGGGACAGAATTGAGAGAGTTGGAGAATGAGTAAAGGCTGGGAGACAATTTAGAAAGCTGTGGCAATAATTCAGGTAAAAGATAATTATGCCTTGAAACAGGGTGGGTGGCAATGAAGATGAAGAAAAAAATAAATAAAATTAAAATATATTTAGGTGACAGACACAAGATATTAGTGATTATTGCCTTGAGCAAGTTAGTGAATGGTGGTGGTGATCATCGGTTCGTTGGGTAGGGGACACTGGAGAGGAACTGTTTGGGAGGACTAACTATAAACTTGAGTTTTAGGCATACTGAGTATGAGATTTCTATAAGATGTCCAAAAGGAGATGTCCAGTAGGCAGCTGAGGAAAGCAGGGACAAGAAGAAGGGTGAGGGTAGTCTCTATGGTCTCAAAGAATTGTGAATATTTTGGCACAACTAGATTCAACTGCAGCCCGGAAAGACGGTTTAGTAGCAATGGTCCACAGGAATGAGCAACTTGATGAGCAGCTTCTGGAGGATTTGAACACTAAAGATCGGGGCTGGGTATCTGTAATAAGTGACAGCAAGCTAGTCATTCTAAACATTCTAATTTGGAAAATGCATGGAATGAATGGCACACAGAAAGCTACAGTTTTATATTCTGGTCCCTGAGAGAAGAAAGCAATCTTATTAGATTACCCTTGCCTCTCCCCACTATTTAAGTTGAGAAAATCTACAATTTACACTAACTCAGTTCATCGTGAAAACAGCTCTGATATCAGCAAAAACAGATATTACTATTCTTCATCTTATAGTGGAAAGCAGTAAAACTCTTAGTAACTTGCCAGGTCCCATAATTAGTCAGTGGAAAAACTAGGATACTAGAATTTCAGGTTCCTTTTTCTAAATTCAGCATTTGTTTAATTAGGAAGGGACAAAGAATCAAATGCACATATTAGCTAAAGGGAATTAAAAAGAATTAAGGTAACTTTATAATTTCTAGTTGGGAGACTTGAATATTGGTGACAGCTCCAGCCAAAATTGAAAACTTGAGGATGGAAAAAGTTTGAGAATCTGACATAAGTTTTGAACGGAAATTGCTGGATAAAAATGACCAAGCAAAGTTTATAACTAGGACAGCTCTCGTCTTTCTGTAGCTATAAATTAAGGCCCATCCTTCAGATAAGCAGGATGGAAGTTAGAGCTTTTCAGGAATCATCTCTTCAAACACTCCCACACATACAGTCTCTTTATTAAGGGGACAATTAAAAATGGACCATAAAGTATTCTAAAGGCAATGTTCAGATTAATAAAATTAAGAAGACAAAATAAGGATATTACTTAAGAAAGTTAACCCTGACTCTAAATATGGCTCTTAAACATAAACAGAATACATTTAATTGCATTCTCAGGTTACCCACAAGGGAAAGGGCAGTATTTCTACTCACTTACCTAGAAGAAGCATGTGTGTCTTAACTGATAAACGTGTTCAGATAAAAGGGGCCAAAAAGGTTGTTATTTATTAGAAAATACCATAACGAGAGTATCTCAGGCTATATTTTTTCTTACTACTTTTCTGACATTTTCTTTGAAGGTCATAGAGATGACCAAGTGCAAAGAGTTTCACAGTATTTGGGGTTATTTATGCAACTTCTCGTAGACATACAATTTAAGCTTGACCAGTCTGATCACTCTGGAATGAGCTCTGGCCAAGTGGTAGGGATTAATCTGCCAGGAGACAGTCTTCAATAAATTATTTGGTTGGATTTTTTTTTCTTTTTTTCTGGTTTAAAACATGTTCCTCCAATAAATAATCGAGTTATACACTGGAAAACAAAAATGACTGACCTCCTCAGAAAGTAAAAGAAAGTCTAAAAATGGAAACTGGAGAATTTTCCCTTCTAGTGTCCACTGAGTGGGAAAATGTACTTATTTATTTGAAATACCAGCAAATGGGCTCCTATGTAATGAAATATTTATTGAAATTGCTTCTTTGGCCCTCTACAGTTGCTGATAGGGTTTAACGAGTCAGGTAAGGAAGCGAAAGTGAAGGTATGTCTATTTATTTATTTATGGTCCAAGCTGCTTCGACTATAAGGCTTACACTGGGAAATCATACAGGCAGAGCCATACATGACTGACAATAATAATTGTTTTCCATTTTCACTGAATCGTTTGCCACAGCTCAGGAAAATCAATCTTGAAGGATTTCCATATTTACTTGATTCAGTATTTAAGCCTTTACTCTGTTAAGATATATTTAAGTTAGTTTTGATTAAAGTTCACAATGTTTAGTATTTATTGAATATTCTTTCAAAATTCTATCAATTGTACCTTTATTCTCTTTTTGTTGTCTAGTTTTTGTTCATTTACCTATTTGTTTTTCTAGCCTTTCTATACTTTGAGAGTTAGTTTTATTTCAGTAAATTAAGCTCAGGCCATTTTTCATTCTTTCTCACTTTGATCGAAACATATCTATCCAAATTAAGATCATGTTTATTCAAAGTATAACAATGACTCTGCAAAAATAATTTCAAAACAATTCTTAAAACAAACATCTGTATGAGCTATGCTCAGAAAGAATAAGAAGTGTCGAGCATTCTAAAATCTCATTTATACCAAATAAAGACATTTTAGGGAGAAAGTGGGCATCTCTGATCTTTAGAGTACATTGAGTGATACTGGGGCTGTGTGAATTTTTGTGAAGTTCATCACGATTTAAGAGAGCTTAAGAAAGTCACTAACCAAAGATTGCATGATATAGTCTCCAACATTACTTAAAAAGCATTCCAACATGTTTACTTTTGCTATTTTGGGATTTTAGAAAGCTAATAAATTAATAGAAACATAGAACTTTACAGTTTAAAGTAGTCTTAAAAACCATCTAATCAGAGCTCTTCGATTTATGAATAAGGAAACAGGGATTCAGAAGCATTAAGTGAATTGAACAAAGGCACATAAGTCAGCAGCAGAGCAGGAACTAGAATCCAGGTCTCTGGACTTCTACTTCAGTGTTTTTCAACACATCAAATAATTATACCATAATCATCACACACACACACATACTAGGAAAACCAACTATATACATGAATCTAATAAAGTTTGGAAGATCACAGATTATTTGAGCAAGCTGCTAACCCATGACCTCCATGTGTGTTTCGAACAGTATAATAAATGCCATGGTGTGCCACCCAGATCCACCCCCCAAGACTAGGCCCTCAATCCCCCAGCTTCTCAGAGTGGTGGCACTCAACACTCTCAGCAGACATTCTCTTCTAGACTTGCCTTGCCTGAAGTGGGCCCAAGTTTAAAGCCTTGCATCGAGTAACTGGGCAATACCCAGATGTAAATGTCCAACTCAGTTATCCCAGTTCAGGAGTCTCCCCAGCTCCAGTGCTCCTCCTGATCTCAGCTTAGGCTTTTGTTGCCATTTTATTGCAGCTCAACTTCTCCTTCTCCCTAGTCCTGCTTCCTTCACCCCACCCCCCAACAGGTGTTGATCCTGCAAGCTCTACTCCTCCAAATGTGGCCTGCCTGAAAATCTTCATCTCAGAGTCAGCCTCCCAGAGAAACTGACCAGAGACATACAGTGTTATAGTAAAGAGTGTGGGCTCTAGAATCAGACTGCCTGGGTTTAAATTCTGGGCTACCACTTTTGAGCTGTATTCCCTTGAGCAAGTTACTCTTTAAATCTCGTTTTAATCAAGTTTTTTAAAATAAGAGTTATATTAGAACCTACCACACAGGATGGGTATGTATTACATGAGGTAATCCATGTTGAAGTCGTAGTGTAGTGCTTGGCACAGACTAATTGGCAGTATCAGTCAGGATGCTAAAGGAAACAGATGGCACATTCAAAATAAAGGACTATTTACAGGAGTGTGGGCAGAGCTAAAAGAACCAATAAGGAATGAAGGAGCATGCAGAAACTAGCAACAGTGGAAAGCCAGAACCAGCCCTAGGCCTGACAAGTAGTCAAAATAATGTTACAGATGTACAACGTGATGTATCAGCCTGGAGAGCGCATGAGCTGTGAAAGAGGCAACCTCCGACAGATGCAAAGCAGGAGAGGAACTCATCCCTGCCAGACCATGGCAAGGAGTTAGAGAATGAGGATGAATACAATGGATCCTCCCCCTCCCATCTTCTGATTTCCTGCTGGTCCATCATTGGTCAAACATAACCAGAAGAAAGAATGCAAGAGATGCCAAGAGAATCAGTATGTAGAGACAAGCACTCCCACCCTCCTTCCCCTCTCCTACCCGTACACCTCAAGGAATAGGGAAGGACAAAGAAAGGCAGAAATGGACCTAGAGGACAAATTGATAACAGTTTGTTTAATTTTTGCAATTCCTAGTGTACCTGTATTTTCAGTCTTGCTGTTTATATTTCAAGCTAATCTGAAGTTTGACTATAAGATGGAATTTAATATTTTAAAAAAAAAAAATCAACTAATCCAATCAGTCCAACCAGCCCATCAGCACAATATCTGGCACATAGTAGGTACTCAATGTATGTAAATTATTGAATTGAATACTTGATTTAACATAAGTTAAATTTTAAAACTTTAATAGGAAAAGTAAAAAAAACCCTTTGGAAGATATGATTTGACTGCTACATTCTCAACATACTTCCATGTTACTAAAGAATTTTAGAATTGTCAGGGGTTATATTCACTGAGTTCCTTAAAAGAAAGTTAACAAATAAATGCAAGTTTGAATTTTTATTATTTCTCAACAAGAGAATGAAAGTTTGCAAGAATAAAATCCCACATACAACCAAAATAGAAGACAATAATGATTTTACCAAAGTAATAAATTCCACTGATGGGAAAGTCCTTTTTTCCTAACCTGGGTTGAGATCTCCAAAGGATATTTCAAGGAATGGAGAACAGAATTGTTTTTTTTCCCATATTTCCCATAAGAAGGATAAGGTACTGGGGCTAGCTGTGTAACTTTGGATATGACATCTATACTTTCCAAGTTTCAACTTTCTCCTCTGCAAGCCAAAAGAAAAGGACTTTTACCTCATAGGACAAAATGACATAACTTACATCATATCAAGCACACAGAAGTGGTCTTACAGTTTCCTATCCCAACACATATATGCTTGCGTGCACACACACAACTGCCAGGGCCCCCCATCTGCCTGCCATTGAGGAAGCTTGGATGTTGCCATCTAAGAGTGACTTACTCCACCTCCAAAGGTACAATAAAATTACAGAGATTCCAGAAGAGCCCATCTTCTGCTTCCAGACCCTGAACTCTTTTAAAGCGCAGATCCCAGACCTTTACCAAGAAATTCAACCAGGATTTCTCAACCTGGAACCCATGCAGGGAAAACACCTAGTCTTTGAATCTCCCTGAAAAAAAGATAAAAATAGTTGTATTGTTCAGAGAACATGGCCCATTGATTATATGAGATCCTCAAAAAAGTGCCTGATCTCCCCAAAAAAGATTAGAATCCCTCTGCCCTAAGAATCATACCTAAGCAACCTCCCTAAGTACAACCCAGCTGCTAGCTCCTCCTCAGCTGACCATGGAGAGAGCTAGTATCCCCACAATTAACCTACACCCACTTTTTCTTAACAGGGTAAAGAATGGAGTTCTTGTCTGAATATTGTGGCTTTACTTCCCAAAAGTTGAATATCAATTTACATAATTCAGTTTTCAGTATATATAGTCAGTCCCTTTTTATTATTATTTTAGATTTTGCTGAGGCAAATCTTTTGATAGCCTGAAGGTGTGCCTGCAAGCCTTCTGCAGTGGAAGTTTTAAGACATAGGTTAATATTTATGAAAATCTCAATTCCATGAATTAAATGTGATATTTTCATATTTTAAAAACAGAAAATGTTTCACTGATAAAGTAGTTCTTAGATTTATGAAACTGTCTAGCCTGTGTTTTCTAATTCAAGTATAGTTAACATTTCATTAGAATTTAAATTATTGGTTTTAGATTTCTTAGGTAGAGATAGGAATTTCTCTTTAGTTTGATTAGTGTGATGATAATAATGTTATTCAATTATTTAACCAGCACTTATATAGTACTTTTTATGTTCCAGGCACTCTTCCAAGGACTTTATAGCTATTAAGATTTTTTAATCTTCATAACAATCCTGAGACAGATAATACAATTATTCCCATTTTACAGATGAGAAAACTGAGGCACAGAGACAGTAATTAAACAACATGCCCAAAGTCACACAGCTAGTAAGTGGCAGAGGCGGGACTCAAACTTAGGCAGAAACAATGACAGCATCCATTATAAAATTAAGAACACCTATTAGTTATTGAATACATACTCTGTGCCAAGCATTGGACTAGGTGTTTTCCCTGCATCATCTTATTTAATTATAAATTATTATGAAGGTACTAATTTTAGCACAATTGGCAAATGAGCAAACAAGCCCAGAAATGTTAAATAATTTGCCCAGACCACACAGCTAATAAGGGGAAGAGGCAAGACTCAGTTCAGATCTGCTGAATCCACAGCCTGGGCTCTTCATTACAATATTATAGAGAACTCAGTAAAGAGAGATTGTCAGACTCTGTCAGGCAAAACAGTATGAAAGTTTGATAAGAGAATAAACCTCTCTTCATTCAGTAAACTTCCACTCACTTTTCGTACTATGTAACTGAAAAGGTCAATAAGTTTGATTCTTTAGCTTCCACCCTGATTGTAGGCTCCCCTCACCTTCCACATGTTCTCTCAAGCATGACATGGTCTTCTAGCTGCCATCCCAGAAGCAGTTTTGTGCCACTCTCTGAGGGACTTCAGAAAGAGTGTTTAGAGAAACTGAATGTGCTGTGTGTAGATATCCTGTCCATAGCCTGTGGGAATCAGAAGAGACAAGAAGTCACAGACACAACCCAGCAGCTCTTTCACAGCAGCTGGCATCCTCTGCCCCAAACTACAAAATCCCCACAGGTCTTCCCTCTGGAGACTGTTGTTAATCTGGTCTCCCAGCCCTGGGGGATGAGAATCTGGGCCAAAGTATATGACAACAGAATAGTAGAAGTCAGCAATGCAAATAATAAAAATGCACTTCAAAGGCTTTATGCCTTAGAAAGCTGCTTCACATAAGTATTGCTGCATTTGGGTGCTTCCTATGGGGAGTGTTAGAAGCTGAAACTGGTTCAAAATAATATTTGGTACTTCTGAGTTTTTGTATTTACTTTTGGCTTCATTATCATCACACAGTGTATTTCCTATAATGGTTTTAAATTTATATTTGGACTTTTTCTATTTACTTAGCAAGAGACTGCTACTTTTTCAAAGTATATTTAATTCTACCAGGGTATTTTAAAGGACATTATTATCAACTTGTCACAAATATTGATAGTTTTGACCTCAATTTAAATGGAACCACGGGCTTGGCTTTAATGTGGTTACAGGACTAAGCACCTGGGATTATGAGCTTCTCCAAAATATATGCACTGATGTTTGTGTCCCAGTCCTCCAACTTCACATGTTGAAGCCCTAACCTCCAATATGATGGTATTTGAACATGAGGCCTATGGAAGGTAATTAGGTTTAGATGAAGTCATGAGGATGGGTCTCCCATGATGGAGTTAGTGCCCTTAAAAGAAGAGACACCAGTTTGCTCAGTCTCTCTTCACTTCCAGACAAAGAAGAATGAGCACACAGCAAGATGGCAGCTTCTGATAAGCCAAAAAGAGAGCTCTCACCTTAACTCAATCATGCTGGAACCCTGATCATGGACTTCTAACCTCCAGAACTGTGGGAAAATAAATCTCTGATATTTAAATCACCAGTCTGATATTTTGTTATGGCAGCCCAACTACCAACTAAGATTTATATAGAGAGAGATATAGACACACACTATAACATATATTATATGTAGAAATACAACATTGATATGTTTTATATAGATAGATATTGATATTTATATCGGAAAGTAAAGAAAAAATTTGCATTTGCTTAAATATATATATTTAATATATATATTTTTATATCTATACATCTATATAGATAGAGATCTAGAAGTGTCAATCTAATTCCTGATGGCACTTTAGTAATAGAAATTTAAAATAAGAAATTTCACCAAGAATATGTTTTGTATTAGGCTCTGAATTCCTTTTGCGATTGCAATAAAAAGAATAAAATACCTAGGAATAAACTTAACAAAGCATGTAAAGGATCTATACATTGAAAATTACAAGACATTATTAAAAGAAATTGAACACACAAAAAAATGGAAAGATATTCCATGTTCATGGACTGAAAGATTCAACATATTTCAAATGGCCATAATACCCAAAGCAATATACAGATCTAATACAATCTCCATCAAAATCCCAAAGTCATTTTTTAAAGAAATAGAACAAATAAATCATCATATTTGTATGGAATCACAAAAGTCTCTGAATAGCCAAAGCAATTCAGAGAAAAAAGAACATGGCCAAAGGTATTACACTGCCAGGCTTCAAATTATACTACAAAGCAACAATAATCAAAACAGCATGGTATTGGCAGAAAATTAGACACACAGACCAATGGAACAGAATCAAGAGCCAAAATAACCCACATATATATGGACAAATAATTTTCAACAGAGGAGCTAAAAATATACAATGGAGAAAAGAAAGCCTCTTCAATAAATGCTATTGGGAAAATTGGAAAGCCACATATAAAAGAATGAAACAAGACTGTTATCTGTCACCATATACCAAAATGAACTCAAAATGGATAAAAGACCTAAATGTAATACCCGAAACAATAAATTGCATAGAAGAAAACATAGGTACTATACTGGGACCTTGGTTTTAGAGAGGATTTTATGAATTTTACATCAAAGTCAAGGAAAACAAAAGCGAAAATAAATGAATGGGACTATATCAAACTAAAAAGCTGTACAGCAAAAGAACCATTGACAAAGAGGCAACCAACTGAATGGGAGAAGATATTTGCAAACAATGCCTCTGATAAGAGGCTAATATCCAAAATATATAAAGAACTCATACAACTCAAGAAAAAAAATCCAATTAAAAAAATGGCCAGAGAACTCGGACACTTCTCCCAAGAAGACATAGTAATGGCCAACAGACATATAAAAAGATGCCCAACTTCACTAATCATTAGAGAAATGCAAACCAAAACTATAATGAGATACCATCTCACACCTGTTAGAATGGCTATAATCAACAGGACAAGTAATAACAAGTATTGAAGAGGTTGTGGGGGAAAAGGAATCCTCATACACTGCTGGTGGGAATGTAAATTAGTAGTCACTGTGGAAAACAGTATGGAGGTTCTCCAAAAAACTAAGAAAAGAATTACCATATAATCCAGCAATCTCTCTTCTGGGTATTTACTCAAAAAAACCTAAAAACATTTACCCTCAAAGATTTATGCACCTCAATGGTGATAGCAGCATTATTCATAGTGGCCAACAAATAGAAGCAACCAAAGTGTCCTACAATAGATGATTGGATAAAGATGTGGTTCTATATGCAATGAAATACTGTCATTTGTGACAACATGGGTAGATTTTGAGATTATCATGCTAAGCAAAATAAGTCAGATGGAAAAGCTGAGAACCAAATGATTTCATTCATATGTGGGATATAAAACTGAAAGCAAGAAATGAACAAGATAAACAAAAAGTCACAGACACAGACAACAGTTTAGTCGTTACCAAAGGAAAGATCAGGGAGGTAGATAAGCATAAAGGGGGTCGAATATATGGTGATAGAAGGAAATTTAACTTTGGGTGGTGAAGACTCAATGCAGTATACAGATGATGTATTATTGAATTTTATACTTGAAACCTATATAACTTTATTAACCAATGTCACCCTAATACATTTAATAAAAAATAAATTTATTTTTTAAAAGATACTACAAAAAAAAGAAATAAAGTGGAAAGTATAATTGAAGCAATATCAGAAATAAAATGAACAGAGGTGGTAGGAAAGAAAACTGTCCAAAAAGCCATTGATAGTGGCCCCAAAAGGATGGCACAGGTGGTAGAGAGGAGGAGAATGCCATTGCTTAAAGCCTCCACTCCAAAGTTGTGTAAGGTAATACGTGAGTAACAGGAGGCAGGCTGTTTGTGGAGGGGACTTCTGTGTGCTTATGGCTAAAGAAGAAGGAAATTGAAGTTTATTTTTCATGCTCTTAGTGTGACTGTTCTACTGCTAGAATGCATAGTTGGTGTGGGAGACCAGAGCCCTGGGCTCTGGCAAGTTAGGTCTATCTACTGAGACCCTAGTAAGTTAAATGGCTCAGTTAAGAGGTATTGTTGTTAACTTCTGGAACAATTATCAATGTTAAAAAGATAGAGAACAAACCTCCATGAGTAGTTCCCAGAAAATATTTCTACAAAGACATAGAAAATAATGAAAGGAAAGTTTTCCAAGAACAAAACAAGTGTTTCATTCAAAAATTTTGGTGTTAATGTTTAAATAGTGAGATTTTTTTTAAAGAATGCTGTTAGATCTTCCAAAGCCTTTTACAAAATTAGTCAGAGATACTCACCTCAAACTTTCTACATTAGCCAGGTGTGAGCAAGAAAAGTGGTCCAAGCAAGGAAATGCTAGAAAGAAAATCCGTGATGCATATACTAACTCACTTAACTTTAACAGAGGCAGATACAATTTCAATCTTTAAATTTATGAAGGCTTCCCTACACTTGATCTTTGAAAGGTATTTTTTATATTTTATCTTAAAGTTTAGTATTAAAAATATCAATTCCGTTCCTACCCTATAACTCAAATTTCCAAGACAAATGCAGTCTACTGAATCCATCAAAGCTAAGAAGATTCACAGAACTGCTGATCATTTGGGTTACTACATAAGACTGATTGGTTGGGCCAGACTGCAGAAGATGACTTCAGATTTTTAAGTCATTGCCATTGAGTAATTTAAATACAAGGTGAAATTGAAAATTCAGACCAATATTTCCCTAATTATTTTGCTTTCATATTTAGTTTTCAATATTCAGCATATTAGATGTTTCTGGGTAACAAAGTAGTAGATTTCTACCTACATGGAAGGGATGGTTTGCTAAATTCCCATGTTTGTTGATATTTTCTATTGGTTTCAAATAACTAGTGCAAAAGATGTGACATCTGAACCATAAAAATTAGAGATTGGCTTATATAATGATTTTGGAGCTTTTAAGCAAAACCTGGAACCTTCCTTCTTAATGGACTTTCTTATCAAGCTAAATGGAGAATAATAAATTAGTGCCAAATTGGAAGTTTTCAACAGCACACATCAAATGCTTACTCTGTAGCAGACAGTGTTCTAAATGTTTTGCATTATAGGTCTATAAGCCCTACTTATAACTCTAAAATATAAAAACTTTTGAAAACCAGATGTTTTGTAATTCCTTTAGCAGTAAAACTTAACCAAACTCATTGAACAGCAAAATCTAATCTGATTTTTAGCTGCAGAAGGTATTAATGTTTGATTATTAATTGGTGTCCCAGATTCCATGGGGGTTATTATATAATATATGGTATATTTCATAATATATAAATATAAATCACATGTACTGTAATATCTTTCTAAAATCTAAAAAGTCATTAATTTGAAAACTCATGTGGCCTGAGGTATTTCAAATAAGAGAAGTGTTTTCTTTAAGTCTCACAACAATATTCTAAAGTGCTTTTAACACTTCTAATTTACAGGTGAGAAAACTGAGATAAAGAGAGTATAAACATATTGTCTAAGGTGACACATGCAGTAAGTAGTGAATCTGAGATTTGAACCCAGGCAGTCTGGCTCCAGAACCTATGCTCTTAATTGCTATATCACTATACTACCTTAAGTGACCTGCTAATGGGGTATCTTTTCAATATTTTTTTTTGTTTTTATTATATATTATTTATTATATAGAGATTTGAGAGAGGGAGAGAAATATTATCTTTTGATATGATTGGCAGCATCTATCTCTTTATCAGACTGGATCCAGCTAGAAAAACTTTAATATGGGGAACCAGTTACAAAGATATAGGAAGAATTGAAAGGCAACAAATTAGCAACACTCAAAAGGTTACCCTTACCTCTAGGACTGAAATAACAGGTGGCAGTACCAAGGACCAGGAGCCAAAGTCAATAAGAGTTGTTGACCTCAAGGATTCAGGTGCTGCCCTATAAAAGTAGCAGTTGATAACCTGGAGATTGATGCTCCAAGCAAAATGATGAGGAGAAATATCCTGGCTTCTTTTTCCTGTACTCCAATCCTACTTAAGTATATCTGTTGTCCAAACCTAGCTAGAAGCCAATTAGCAATTAGAGAATCTGGAAAACATCATTTTCAGGTATCAACCATCTATGCTACAGAGTGAAGCAAAGCAAAAAAGCAAAAAAAAATGGATCTGAGAGAACATGATCAAATTATTATTACCCATGAGGTTGAGAGTGAAAATGTTGGATAACAAATTAAGGATTAATTTGAAAAGATTTAACAAGTTACAGAGGCAACCCCTAACAAAATGATTTTTCCACATTTAATTATTGAACAATTATTTACTAAGGATCTTCTATGTGCCAAGTATGATCAGTGAGGATTGTAAGCCTCTAGAGGGCATGAACCATGTTTTGCTTTATTATTTATATCATCTTTAAAAACAAAATAAAATTCAAGCAACATAAATGAAGGATCTTGAACTTGAGTACAAAGAGCCAATTGTACATGAGATGCGGGCTATCTTAGCAGCATGCACAAAAGAAAAGACTAAGTTTTAGTTAACAGCAAGTTCTATGAGTCAACAAGACATGGTGATGCTTGGGAAAAGCTAATGAATCTTGAAGAGCATTAGTTGAAGCAAAGTATTAAAACATGGTAGATGATATTCCTATCATAAATCTCCCTGGTGTGGATAGCCTGGAATGATTTTTGAAATTCACTATAAGAGGTATATACATCAACTAAATGTAGAAAACTGAGATACTTAAAGCCATGTCCTATAAGCAACAACTAAAAAACCTGAGAGTCTTTATCCTAAAAAGTAGAGTAGGAAGGTATATAAACACTTACTTCAAATAATTTAAGAAACGTGTATGGAAGTGTCAACTACCACCCACCTACTCCACTTGGAAGAAATACTGCCTCTACCACAGTCCTGCATCGATGGTACCTACGCAATGGCCATGCTGGATATCACACAACACTCTTCCAATCAGGAGCAAGTGGACTGGTAGTTGACATATGATTGTGACTCAAAGGAAGCCAATCCATAAGCCAGCCACTTACGCTAGCACCTGGAGTAAAATGGTTAGCTGGACCAGACTCTGTCTGAATGGGAATTCGTAGGGAAAAGAAGTTAGAAATAGAGGCAGAAGCAAAAAGGAAACCACCAAATAGAGTTGGCCTACAGCAAACCAAGCCCATGTGTAAACTAAAATGATTAGCAAGCAAAACACTTTGTAAGAAGAGGAAGTTCAGCAGCAGAGAGAAGAAAACAGAGCAAGCCAGAGTGTAGCCAAAGTACTGAGAGTGAGGTAAATAGAAGAACAAGAGGGAAAGGGACAGGGGCAGGGAAATTCTTGAGAGCTGGTCTGTTCCTGCTATCTTCTCTCTTTTTTTCCCATTCCATGTAAATTCTTACAATAAACTTCCTTTTTCTTAAGGTAACACTTATGAGTTTTTGCCTTGCAAATAGTTAAAAACTATGACAGTTTTGAAAACCATGAATTAACCAGTTTTCTATAGTCTTGAGAGATAAACATCAGTTGGTGGAAGCTTCAAGAAAAACTGGTTTCTTTCTAGTAGAATATAAATGTGAACTGGCTGCCTCAAGAAACAGCTTTGTCTATAGGGAGAAGTCTAAGCATAAGCCACTGATCACATGGCAGGGGCCCACGCCCAGCACACAGTGCCTGCCTGAACAACCTGCAAGGCCTTTCGAGTCCTGAGACTACATTTTCTGATTCTAGGTGGAAATTTTTATATCTTAAGGAAATAGAGATGGCTTTCATAATAAAAGCATAACCTTCTAAAACAGAATTTTGCCTTTTGTTTTTCAGTTAGAATGTTTTTCTATCCAGGGCTTTGCCATCTTAAGCTTCTTGTCTTTCCAATGGGAAATGACAAGCCCAGCTACAATTTTAAGTTCAGTAAATAATGTCTTAAGTGTTTTTGGTTTTGAGAAAAGAAACAGGTCATTTTGGCACTGATTTTTTTTCCATTAGTTTTTAAATTCACATGTATTTTTCAGTAAATTTAGTTCATATGATTTTGATTTATTTACATTTAGCTCCCTAAAATGTGTGGTTAGCAATTTGATGACTATGCACCTTCTAATTAGTCTGTCTCAGACCCAGAAAGTCATGGGTTGCCAGCACAACCAAAGTGAAATCCAGCTGACACAAACTTGGACACGAATCAAAAAAGCCATAAAATTCAAGACTATTCTAAACTTGGCGGTAAAAGTTCTCTTGTTCCCAAAAGTTACAGACAAAACAAGTTCCAAGTATAAAGTATTTAACAAATTTTCTTGCAAACATGTGGCGCACAGACAAATGGCAGTGGGACAGCTGCCTCTCCCATTGCTCTGCTACCATAACTACATTGTGATCAACTTGTGACTATGGCAGGGGGTGTTGCTTCCCATGAAGTTCTGTCTGCATCCCCAAAGAATCTGGGGCCTAGTCAAAAAAGCTGGTCAACCAGTTGTGTAGCAGAGTGTAAACCAAACTATTCACAGTAGATAGAATGTTTCTCGTTCAAAGAATTAGATAACGTTGAGTGTGGTAGGAACCTTAGAAATCATCTTGGCCAATCCTTCACTTTACTAATGTGTTTTAAATGGTTGTTTTGACATACTATGTATATAACCTTTAAAATTCAAATGACATTGGTCCAGGCATGAGCTTAATTAAAAACTCGATGCACATATGGAGCAAAGAGAACATTTTCTAGGGAAACCTAGAGAATTGTTTTATGCCTTTTTTTTTTCCACTTACTCTTGAGACCCACAACGTGGAAATAGGTTTCCTCCTTTAAATGTGTTAGAAAAAGTGATAACACTACCGGGGTATATAAAATGTATATTTTATATACAATTTATGTTGATAAAAATTCTAAACCTGTTTCAACATGTCTATATGTGCCAATTTTCTGCAAGCCAACATTTCATAAATCATATTCAAAACAAATACCAAAAATATATGACTTACATAATTAAACACTTATGCGTTAAATTTACACATGGGCATAATCTTTCCAATTTAAAGATATTTATCCATGCCAGGGTCTATGTATTCAGCAATGGTTGGGGGAAAAAACAAATCCTTAAACAAAAATCCTTTCCTTAATGAGTTCAGTGGTTAAAGATTTGAGGCCACTGCCTTTGTGTTGCCTTGGGCACCTGCTTTTTGATCTTTCTCTCTCCCAGAAGTCTCTGATTGTCTCACCCCATTTATAAGCTTTAATATTTGCTCATTGAGTTCTTTTAACTACTAAGATTGAACATGGCCCATCAGACTTGGACAGCCATTATCCTGACCACCCATTCCCCAAAAAATCACTTTCATTATATATGCCATTCATCACCATGAGAAATCTGGTTAGTCCTTACCATATAACAAAGAGGAAGTATAATCTCAAAATATTCAATGGTTCTTAAGAACTTCTTTTCTGTGATTTTAAAATTTATTTCCTATTTAAAATCTTTTTCCTTAGGAAATTCCTCATTCTCCCAATATCACTGGTCTTTCTCTCCATCTACCCAAACTGTACCCTATCCTTCAAAACCCTAGTTAAATCCTACCTACTCCAGGAACCATTCCCTGATCTTCCAATTCTCTGTGATCTACCCCTATTTTGAACTTCTCATGTGCATATTCTGTACCAGCTGGTTTAAGCTCATGCTGTATATAAGTTAGTTTTACTTGAATTGTTTCATATATTAGTCTTATCTTCCTAACTAGATTACAGACTCCTACAAGGAGAGAATTATGCTTTATGCTACTTTCACATTCCTACAGTGATCAAATAGATTGCAGAACTCAAAGTAGGTGTCAAATTCATATTAGTTAATATACTAACAAATATTACAGTTCATGTCCACTTTACAAATAATAATAAAGGATTATTTCTGCAACTAGCTAGAACAGATTCATTTTCTCTATAGTTACCTTATAAAAAGTTATAAACTTTGCAATAAAAATTATTCCTTATAATAATACATTAGTTAATAAGCATATAAGGTGCTGATCTCAGCCTTCCAGGCCACACTCTCATGAGAGAGAGGCATGTCAATAAAAATTAAGAAGCAATGTGAAAAATGCTCCCAAAGAGGCAAGGTTTACCACATGAAAGGCCAGAGAAAAAGAGCAATTCCCAGAGGTTTCTAATCAAACTTTACAATCTAATGATTAATGTTCCACACAACTTTCTGGATACAAATTCTGAACTAAAATTTTTTTCCCCATTTGTCTTTACTATATAAAACCAGAGTGCTATAAAACAATAAGATTTATTATTTGTATTGAAGTTCATAGCAAAATAGGTAGTGGAGATAAGAATAACTTAGAAAATAAAAAATCATAATGTAAATTATATTTGAAAAATGTAAATTTAGAAAAGTATGTAATGTGAAATCATCATTAATGAAAGTATGTTAGCTTTTTATTCAAAATAAAAGCCACATTCACCTGCAGCATCTGTCTACTTCAATTATGTAATTTACTGTGGTTTTGCTCTTTCATGCCTGTGCCATTCCTTGTACATATGCCTGGGGACTGGCATAGGTTCAGCTGGCTTTTATTCAGGCCTATCTTTTGGTAAAAATTAGGGTAAGGTGGAAACACTATCTTTACTTATTTTGTAATCTTAATGTTACATGACAGTGTCAAGATCTTGCTGCAGATCAGGGTACACATCAAATGTGTGTCTCAAACTCTTTGAGCTTATTGTGAATGCTTTTTTTTTATATTTTCCTTTCACATTTTGGGATTATGTTATTCTTGTTTCTTTGTAAAAAAGTATAATTAAATTTCACTTTCTTCCAGAAGCAAGTGGAATAGAGCTCTGACATAACTTGCTTTGAAATAAGTTTAGCACATAAATTGTGGCTGGTAGCATGGGAAAGTGGTGAGACCTACAGATCTGGGAAAAAAAACTTTAGCATAGTATCTTTAATAAAGAAGGGCTCGAAGTGGATATAGGAACAAGTATGAGATCTAGAAGGAAAAAAAATTGGTATCATCTCTTTGTGAGTTTTCCAAATTGTGGTTAATATTTGAAGCAAAAATTATAATACTGTCTGATGTGGTGCTAAATACATGTAGAGGAAATATTTAAGACACTCATATTATAAAGGAAAATAGGAGTGCCCACTTAATATCAGATAAAGTAGACTTCAGAGCAAAGAAAATTACCAGAAACAATGAGGGACATTATATAATGATAAAAGTGTCAATCTACCAAAATGCTATAGTAATCCTAAATGTATATTCACCAAACAAGAGTGCTATAAAAACAGTGAAGCAAAAACTTGTGGAGTTAAAAGTAGAAGTAGACCGATCAACAAATATAGTTGGATATTCCAACACCCTAAGACAGAAAATCAACAAGGATATAGAACTCAATTGATTTAATTGATACTTATTGAACACTATAACAGTTGAACACACATTCTTTTCAAGTGCCTGCAGTTTATATACCAAGATAGACCATATCCTGGCCTACAAAACAAACTTGAAGTTGAGAAGAATTAAATCATTTTTAATGTGTTCTCTCACCATAATGAACTCAAACTGGAAATCAATAAAAAAGATAACAAGAAAATCTCCAACCACTTTGAAAACTAAACAACACAGTTCCAAATAATTCATGAGTCAAAGAAGAAGTTTAATGGGAAAATTTTAATAAACTAAATGACAATGAAAATACAACATATCAATATTTGTAAGACACAGACAAAGCAGTGCTGAGAGGGAAATTTATAGCAATAAATTTACATATTAGAAAAAGATAAAAGTCTCAAATAATAATCAAAGCTATCATCCCAAGAACCTAAAAAAAAAAAAAAAGAAGAAAATAAACTCAAATCAAACAGAAGGAAGAAATATCTTTTAAAAAATAAGAGCAGGCGAATGAAGTTGGAAGGCAAAAAAATAAAGAAAACCAATGAAACAAAAGCTGTTTCCCAGAAAACATCAATAAAATTGACAGCCTTCTAGCAAGACTGACAAAAAAGAAAGACACTAATTTCAATATCAAAAATGAAGACTGGGGGCAAAATGTTGTATAGCACAGAAGCTTTGTACATCTCCTCTTGCGTCCACACCAGAAATGTGATGAAACACAGAACAAACAGCAAGCAGAGTTGCCTGGGGTCTGGAAAAACAGGCACTACAGCTAGAGAGAAAATTAATAAATCACCCTGCAACAGTAGGAAGCAGCAGAGACCTTGTGCCTCATCCCACAAGGCTCTTCAGCCAGAAGGTGCAGACTCCTCTTAAAGGAGCCATGACCATGACTGAACTTTCACAGGGATGAACTCCAAGCCTTTCTCCCAGGCAGAAGTGCTGGAGACATCCATTGTTCCTCTGTTGATCCTCCCCAGCCCCAGCATGCAGACACAGGCACCTCCATAGCTGAGATGTCATCAAACTGGATGACAGAGGTTGCTCCACCCACAGGGCTCTCTGAAATTCTGCCCATCCCAACTTGTAGCCCTATCCAAGCCACATCCAGTGGGGTCCTCATCATGCTCTGTGCCCCTTGTTGAGCAGCTCCAAGCCCCACACTGGTAGCACTCAGCTTCAGTTTCTGGTGTGGCCTCTTGAGGCAACTGTAAGCACAGGACAGGTATCAGCCATCTGAGGACTGCTTGATGACTCTTACCAGTGCCCCCAGAGGGGCACAGGCTGGGGCTAAACTTGGCCTGCAGCTGGACACTTCTCAGGACTGTGCCACTGGACACCTATGATAGAAAGCCACGTTAATTAGACTGGGACACTTAGGAGCTTTACTTAGTACATAGAAACAGACACAGAAAGGCAGCCAAAATGGGAAGACACAATGAAGCATGTCTACATGAAAGAATAGAATAGTGCTCCAGGGGAAAAGAAGTCAAGCAATCTACCAGATGCAGAGTTCAAAAACACTGGCTATAAGGATGCTCAAAGAACTTAGGAGAAGAGTAGATGAACTCAGTAAGAACTTTAACAAAGAAATAAAAGACATAAAAATGGAAATGGAAAATGTAATAGGGAGCCAATCAGAAATGAAGAATACAATATCTAAGATGAAGAGTACATTAGAGGGAATCAACAAAGTAGAGGAAGCGAAGGATCAAATCACCAATATAGAGGATGGGATAGCAGAGAACACCCAATCAGAAAGGCAACAAGAAAAAAGAATTCAAAATAATGGAGATGATATAAGGAGCCTATGAGATAAAATTAAACATAACAACATTCACCTTATAGGAGTACCAGAAGAAGAAGAAGAGCAAGAAGTCAGAAAAAATAATGATGGAAAACTTCCCTAACCTGGCAAAGAAAACAGACATATAACCTCAGGAAGCTCAGAGAGTCCCAGAAAAGATGAACCCAAAGAGGTCTATGCCAAGAGACATCATAAATAAAATGCCAAAGGTTAAAATACAAAGAGAGAATCTTAAAAGCAGCAAGAGAAAAGCAGTTAGTTACCTACAGGGGAGCACCCATAAGACTGGCAGTTGATTTCTCAAAAGAAATTTTGTAAGACAGAAAGGCTTGGCACAAAATATTCAAATTGATGAAAATCGGGGATCTACAGCCAAGATTATTTGTCCAGCAAAGCTGTCATTTAGAGTCAAAGGACAGATAAAGACCTTCTGAGCCAAGAAAACAAGAAAAAGCTAAAGGAGTTCATCACCACCAAGACAGCATTACAGGAAATGTTGGAGGGACTTCTTTAAGAAGAAAAAAATATGTATCAAAAGTATGAATAAAGAATGGCAATAACTACATATCTATTAATAAGTTATTCAAATGAAAAAGAATTAAGTGCTCCAATCAATAGAGAGGATGGCTGAACGGATAAGAAAATAAGACCCTTACATATGCTGCCTATAAGAGACTCAGTTCAGATTAAAAGACACACACAGACTAAAAGGAAGGGGATAGGAAAATATATTGCAGGATAGACCTAGAGGATTTTGTGCTGAATGCAGTAAGTCAGATTGAGAAATACAAATGCCATATGATTTCACATACATGTGGAAACTAAAGAACAAAATAAACAACACTAAATAACAGAAACAAACTCATAGATACAGAGGATACTTTGAGGGTTACTAGATAGGAGGGGGCTTTGGAGGGTTAGTGAAAAAGGGAAAAGGGATTAAGAAGTACAAATGGATAATTACAAAATAGTCATTCAGATATAAGTATAGCATAAGTAACATAATATAGTCAATAATATCATAATAAATATGTAAGGGGCAGAGAGGTATAAAATTTATTGGGATCATTTTGTGAATTATATATATCTCTAATCACTAACCAGCTATAAAACCGAAACATATATTATTGTATACCAACTATAATTTTAAAAACTCATTGAATTGTACACTATAAATATGAGCAACTAATTGTCTATTTCAATAAAAAAAAACTGGAATAGGAATATTCAAAAAAAGAATGAAATGGAGGATATCACTATAGAGTCTGAAGACATCAAAAGGATAATAAATACTATAAATAATTTTACACACATAAATTTTACAGCATAATCAGATCAATTCTTCAAAAAATACAACAGTTCGTCTTACATGAAACAGATAAATTTAATAGATAATATAAACAATCCTATAACTATTAAGGAAATTGAATTTGTAATTTAAAAACTAACTTCACCCCGCCCAGTTTTCCAGGCCCAAATCCTTTCAATGAAGAATTCTACTAATCTTTTGAAGAACAAACACCAATTCTATGCAATCTCTTCCAGAAAATAAAGAGAAGGGAACACTTCCTGATTCATTGTATGACATTAGTATTATCCAATACCAAAAGCACATAAAAATAACAACCAAAAACTGGAAACAACCTAAATGTCCTTCAATGGGTGAATGTTTAAACAATGTGTTACATATCTGTGTCATGGAATACTACTCAGCAATAAAAAAGAACAATCTATTGATGTAAGCAACAATTTGAATGACTCTCTAGAGAATTATACTGGGGCGGGGAAGCCAATCACAAAAGTTTACATACCGTAGGATTTTATTTACATAGTATTTATGAAATGACAAAATTATAGAAATGGAGAATAGGTTAGTGGAGAACAGGAAGGGAGAAGGGACAGAAAGGGGCAAAATGGCTGTAAAGGGGCAATATGAGGACTCCTCGTAGTGACAGGTCTATACCTTGACTATATCAAAGTCAATATCCTTGTTATCATATACTGTGGTTTAGCAGGATGTTACAATTGAGGGAAACAGGTAAAGAGCACACAGGATCTTTCTGTACTATTCCTTACAACTGCACGTCAATCTACAATTATCTCTAAATAAAAAGTTTAATTAAAAAAAGAGCTCAATGTCACTTCTGATATCTTTTAAAAAATAAAACACAAAGAAAAGATATATCAAAAAACCAAGAAGAAGGAAACTATGCTTCTTCCTTCTGAAGTATCTGCCAAACAACACAAAACAAGAAGGGAATTGGGAGTGTTAAAGAAGTGACATTCATGAGCAATAAGTAATTTCAAACATTATATTTTGCTACATGATAAATTTCAAAGATAGGTTAATTTTATAGTGATAGAATAAATATAAAAAGTAAAGAATATAATGAATGGGTACAGATATTTACATTGAAAAATGAATAAAAATATATATGGATTTTGAATTTTATGTAGTCCCAAATAAGGGTTAATTCAGGATAGCAACTGTTTTAAGTAGACTATGTATTTTGTTTCCATTAAATTTTACATCAATTTATGGTCCTGTTAACTAGATAGACGGACGGACAGACAGACAGATAATAGATAGACAGATGGACAGTAATGCTGCAAAGTTGATTTAAATGTTTTGACGAAATTGAGTTATTGTTTTTAGCTGGCCATTTTAATTCAAAATGCGAACACACTTAGTAGACTGAGAGAGTTATGCAGAGGGCAGATACTAACTGGCTTGTTTTTAGTGAAATGATTGAGTTAGGATTTAAGTAGCCTAATCTATTCAGTCCAAACAGTCATTCTGGTCCTGTTGTGTAGGGTATGTGTTTAGAATCACAGACATTGTATATAATGGCATTAATTTTTTTTTAAAAAAGATAATAAATATTTCTGTTTATGCTGAGTTGTTCTCTTATTATTTATTCATCTACTCTACAGAAATATATTGAGCATTTATTTATGTGTAAGGTACTTTGTTAATTATAGTAATCTTTTCACATCCCTTAGTTTTTATTCTATAATTACATATTTGGCAAATAAAGTAGATCATGCCTGATCTTCCTTTCTAGACTCCTCAGTACCCAGAAGTACTGTTGGTATATCATCATCACCACTAACATCACTAACATCAAACATTAATTAGTTGCTTCTGCTTCCAGTCAGTACACACCTCAGTTTTGGAAACTCTGAGATGTCAGAAATGGCCCTGCAATCACTGTTCAGGTCAGAAGGAAAATGCCAAATGGATGGCATGTACTATAATGTTAGAAGAACTAAGAAGCAGGAGCAAGTACTGAGAGAGCACAGCAGGGCACTTAGTGTCCTATGTCTTCGAAGTGGATCCTGTGGTGCTCTAGCCAGATCTCCTCTTTAGGACTGATGCACTTATTTCAGGCTTTTGGGAAAATCAATATCAACTACTACATCCCTCACTAGGGATTGCCTTCAGCTGCAGGGCACTAACCTACCCAAGGTTATAGTCCATTTCAATGGGAAACCTGCAGCCAGTGGGTGGCTTATTTGAGGAAACAAATATTCTGGCTCCTTTGAGTCAATTCTGAAGGGCCATCCAGCCTCATCGTGCCTGTGATGATCAGATAGGGTCTTGCTCATAACCGTACAGCTGTTCAGCTTCTCACTCTGCCCAGTACTACCTTGCTTACTTTTTAGAGGCATATTTCCCAAGACCGTTCTCTGATAAAACTTCAGCATGCAACTCCCTATCTCACAGTCTGGTTCCTGGGAACCCAATCTCTCTTCATGCTGTTCAGGTAAGAGTATGGGTATTCATATAGTTCTAAGCTGACATAAATCCTTGTTCAGAATACTAACAAACAGATGCCCTATATCATCTTAAACTCCCCAAAGTTCCTGGAATAAGCAAGAGTTTTCATCTCCATCTCTCACAAATGAAGACACTAAAGATAGAAAGGAAATGTCCAAGATCACACGACTAGGAAATAGTGGATCCAGGACTCAAACACTGACTGTCCCAATCTTACCCATTGTTCTTCTGCCTACATCAAAGAGTTTGAAAAGGTGGACTGGTTTAAAACAAAACCAAATAAAACAAAACAAAACAAAAAACAATAGGACATACAAATAGGCAAGCTTGGGTTTTCCTTTCTACCAGTTATTAACTATGTGACTTTGGACAAATTACTTAGCCTCTCAGGACTGTCATTTTCTAGTTGACTCTGTGTCTATAAAATTGACATAAGAATACCTCCTTGTAGCATTATTATAAGGATTAATTGAAAAATGGAGGCACCATCTCCTATTCTCATGGGGGAGTGATGGCATATAAGATCAAAGAAGTTTATAGTATTCAGATTGTAGAGAAATTGGAATGTTTTTCTGATCATCTCATGAAAAGGAACCTCTCCCTTTGATCATCTGTACTGAAAGTAATCTCTTATTTCTCTGGAATTCCATAGTCTGTGTTTCTTAGAAACATACATATTTTCTATATTTATTGGCCTTATTTTATATTATTAGCTTTAATTTGCCAATTAGTGTGGAATGTCCTTGAGGACCAGAATGGTCCTAGACATTTTTACACTCCCCTCGGACCCTAGATCAGTAAGTTTCTCACAGTAAATGCTACATTATGTATAAGGACTTTGTTGCCATATGTTGAATAAACAGTAAGTTGTTGCATGAAAAAGAGAATACATTCACTCTGAGGATACGCTACTCTGGAAGACATAGAAGAGTAAGCAAAGGGAGCAGGGAATTGTAATATCCAACCTTCTCAATAAAAGAATGTAGACCTTTGGATGTTGGACTCTACTTGTACCAACAATCAACTAACTCCCTTATTCTCATGGATAAGGGTAAGGAGTGAAGGAGGAAACAGGAAGAGTTGCTCTAATACTATTAACTCCTGGGAACTACGGAAACAAGAGGACCAAGAAGGAAGTTCCCCAACAGAACACACTTTCAAACCTTAAACTCAGTCAAGCCAAAAGTAAGGGCTTTCACTGAGATGGAGGATGGGGTAGAAATGCTGCTGTAGGAAATGTGATAGGGAGTCAGCAAAAGAATTGTGAGCAGGCATAAAATTAGAAAGCATGACTCTGTACAGATCCAGTCAGAACAGTGTTGTGATTTTCTATAGCAACATTCACAGCCCAGCTGTGTGATGAGAGAAATAATATAGTAAAGATGACCCTGGGTGAAGAAATTCTCTTCCCTTGATTGAGTCCTTGTTCATGTTCATAGATTTAAATATATATGACAAAATATCAGCTAATTATAAATATTAGCAAATTGGATCCTAGATCTTGTCCCCCAGTCAGAAAGGTGGTATAGCAAAGCCGTTAAAGGAAAAGGCCCTACAAACTAATAGCTCTGGGATTAAATTCATTACCTATTCCAATCAGCAGTATGTCTTGAGAATGTTGCTTAACTATACCGTATACATACAGTAGTACATACCCCCTTAACTTGTGATAATTAAATAAGATAATGCAGAAAGCATTTAACGCAATGCCCATAAAAGATAAATAAATGTTATAAGATATTAAATGGGGAGGAAAACTTGAAACATAAGAATAAGCACTACTTATTTCAAAGGTTATGAGAATTAAATCAAAAGTCACAAAATTAGCACTTATCACAATTTATAATTAAATACAATTTACTTGTTTATTGTTTGCTCCCTTACTGAATCATAGATTTCATAAAGGAGAGACCTTCTCTGTTTTGGCCAATCATTACCCAAATACAGTATCCAGTAAGTACATAGTAATATTAATTAATTAATCAGCTAATTAATTAAAATGAGCATAATATTAAGGTAGGATAGTGGTCACAGAAATACTTTATTAGGAACTTCACCTTGTGTATCCAGATCACTCTGTCAGTCACCACACTGATTAAAAAATAACATCAGCATAAGTTTTCTACTATCAATCAGAGCTGTCCCTTTTTCCTAATTACATTTCCCATTCTTATCCCTGATTACTCTCCATAATCACTACTTTTATTTCTCCCTACAATTTGAACTTTTTATTAAATTTTTGAATCTTCCCATAACTCATCAGTGTAAATAGTAACAGAAAAAAGTGTTTATCTTTTTTTTTTTTCTGAAATTGTGATTAGGGCATGTAGACCAATATTTGTTTGGGGAAGCTATCACTTTTAAAGTGAAACTCCTAAAGAGTCTTTTAATGTAAAATTGTGACGGGATACTGGATGACAGGTAGGCAAAAGTAGCTGAGATGGGAAGTTGCTACATTCTCTGTTGATTGACATGTTAGAGTTTTCAGCTTTTAGGGGCTCATTTTTCGCTTTTTGAGTACATGAGAAACAATAGAGGCTTCACGATTGTTTTTGGAATCTGTTGTTTACTGGAAAGAGCCTCTTTAATTTAACATTGGTTGGCTGCAAACAATATTTTCTCATTGCTCTTTCTATTAAATAATAGATCTTATCTAAAATTAACTAAGGCAACTCTAAAGTTTTGTAATTAAAAAACTAAATGACAATCTGCCATCATCACAGCATACAGGGAACCATTCTCCTGGATCTTCAACAATAACTCTGTAATCTACACAATTTTGAAAATATTCAGTTGGTGGAATTTAGATCACATTTGCTGTGTGTGTCTAACTATTTTTCTTTCCAGCTTGTTTCTTGAATTTACTCTTAGGATGCATGTTGATCTATAGTGTCTTCTGTTCACAAATTAAGTATTATGAATGTTAAGGATAATATTAAACAAATCTTTTTTAAAAAAATAAAGAAGTAATAAAAAATAAAGAAATTTCAAGAGTGTTATTTTAAAAATTCTCTTGCCTGAACTAAATATTTTGTTTATCATATTAATTTTTGTAAGTCTTTGATGATATAAAAGATTTGGTAAATTCTAAACTATTGATTTACTTCACCTTCTGTCAATTTTTAAAGTATTTGGAAATTTTTATTCTGGGTTATTTAAACCCACATAGCCACATGAGTAATGTGATTTGACCACTGACTGATAGAAAAGGAAACAAAAGCCACCACATCAGGGGGTCACAATCAGCGAAAACAAGGGTGTTCTCCTCAGATGAAGGCTCCCTTGAAGAATTAAGTCAATGAATCCAGTCTCACACAGCAATAGACCATTCAAAGGAAAGTTAATTCAAAGATACAGGATAAACACATATTTCTTAGACAAACAACCATATATACAGAAAAAAATTATCAGCATCAATATGTCAGTGAAAAACCACAATGTAGTCAGATCCCCAGAAAAAATTCAAGTCTATGTTCTTTGTGAAGAGGATACAGATTGTCAAAATGTCCATGAAGAACTTGCCAAGCTAGCTTATTTGTTTTTGAAGAACAATTATAAACTTTAAAATTGAAGCTATGATTCTGTCATTATTTCATGTCGTTATAGTGCTTATTACTTATGTACTATAGATCTTGCCATAACTAAGTAAAATCATTTTCTAAGAGACTGCTGGAGTAGTATTAATTCAATTGGAGCAATAATTGACTCAGTAGAATGCTGGTGGTCTCAAAGAGTTAAAGTATCTTCCAGTGTTACAGATTTCAGAGACAGATTTTTTTTTTTTAAGAAACCATAAATATTCCAAAAATAAGCATTCATTTAAAGTCTACTATGTACAAAGCGCCATATTAGATATTTGGGGAGATATCCAGGAACATTACATTTTCAAAAGGAAAGAAATGAATACAAGTAACTTTAAAACAAGGCAGAACATAAAAATGCTATATTGAAGCTTTAAACAATGCACCATAGAACAAAACAAGAAAGATGTGTTTAGTTTCAGAGTAGTTTGGAGGTTGGGGGTGGTCTTCAGCTGGAGAAAGGCTTATTTACTATTAGTTATGACTCTAAAGAGTTTCCTTTTAAAAAAATAAAAATGTCATCCAGAAGATATAGTAGACATGAATAAATGATCAAATACAACCAAAACCTCAGGCAAGCAACTTTTTTTTTTTTTTGGCTTAGAGCCTCAAAGCTCCCAGGCAGACTTGGAGCTAACCCAGCCCTGCCCATCCAGTCATGGGTGGTGGTGCTTGAGCCATGGCCAGGTGGGCTCAAACCAGCTTTTGGTGGACTGATCTGGATCTCCTGTGGTAGCCCTAAATTCCCATGACCAGTACTGGTAAACTCACTTATGGGTCCTCAACTCACAAGTCTCTGAGTCCATGCACAGTGATTGACACTGGAGCCACACATGTGCTCTTTGTTAAGGCTGAATCCTTCATCTGCCTGCATTTTGAAATATTTAGCACATTTTAAAAATGTATTTTACCCAGGATTTTTTAAATCACACAAAATTTATATGAAAAACTACTATTATAAACATTTAAGAAAAATGCAGTGTTCAAAAATTTTAGTTTTATCCCACTACCATCTCTAATTGTACTGTTATGTCCTCATTTTTTCCCTTCATTTTTTCCTACAGTCATAATAGTTTGCAGAAGACTCACTTGTGCACAAGTTTTGAAAAGAGGGTCTAAATTGAAAAAAATTGAATTTGAGAGATTCAATCGCCTAAATGCCAATAAAAACCAACAACTAAATTTCAACAAAGGTCCAACAGCCTTCTACTGGTCTTTTCCTAAATGCTTAGTTTGCAGTTCTGACTGTAATCTAATAATTGCTTTTCTGATCCAAATACCAATACTTAATGTTTAGCACCAGAATGTCAAGTTAGATGGCCTGGCCACATCTTCCTAATAAGAAAAAAATGACCTAAGCATCAGCCAGGCTTTGATGAAGCAGGGAGTAAACTGAAGGGAGCCTCCTTCTGCCAACACAGCAGCAATGTGTTTTCTGTCTCAACTGAACTTCCACAAATTTGTAAATTATTTGGAAGAATATGTTGCAGATAAGCAAAAAAAAGGCATCTGGAAACTGTCTTGCCAAATGGTAACTTTCTGGAAGGTTCCTCATTTAGAAGTAATTTCTGGAAAATTTCTTGATTAATACAAATCCGTGAACAAACTTAAAAATGATGGCTTTGTTATTGCTTTGGCACAATATGTTAACAACACTGTGAGTGCTGCCAAAACTCTGAGCATTCTTTCATGCGGATTATGGTCTTGTTTACAGATCCAGCTGTACTGAGGCCTTGTCCATGGTGGTAACCTAACAATGTTCCCAGTGGGGCTTCCCATTAGGGGAGGGGAGACTAACTGAAGTTTAGTTTGTTTAAATTGAGCAAGAATGCACAGCGGCACTCAGATCTTTGGGGAATGTGTTGGAAGCATACCCTTTCTAGGATATGTTTTCATTTATTTAAGGGGGATGTTTGCATTGTTCAAAAATTGCAATACACAAACTTGCCATACAAAATACCTTCCACATGTTTACTGTAGTCTATACAGAAGTGAGTAGAAAGCATAAATAATACTAGATTGAAGTAAAATGTTAAATAAAAGAAGTAATTAATACAAATTTCTCTAAATTTGTATTAATTAAAAACTCAAACTACTTTGTGCTATGTATGTGTGCATATATGTATAAAATATATATTCCTAAGTATGACCACTTAAATTGAATAGGAAAGAAACAAAACTCATATTGAAGAATATGAATTTGGAATTGTGGGAAAATGGTATCCATTAATAGGATATTTATGCAAGTATTTTCTTTTTATTGGTTTTCATAGATTTATATACATGAATTTTATTGAGATTTTATTTTACAGGTTCTAATGTCAAAATCATAATTGCTATTTTCTCCAAAAAAATAAATGTAAGAAACAATGGAATTACATTTTCTCACTTTTGACAAAAAAATTTAACAAGATTTTAGTTGCTGCATGTAAATACCAAAAAAGAATCAGGAATATTAACTGCCTCTATGCTAACTTTCTGATATTTATAAAGTCTGGAAATGAAAATAATCCTTTCAAAAGGATGTTGAAAAAAAGATTTTACTTTTTCTGCTTTATATCCTTTCCAGAGCTAGAGAATCGGTAGTAGACCATTGAGACCTCAGCTACCTTGCTCCCTTAGCCAAACCCTGGTCGATAAGGGCTCCTCACGGTGTTTCCTCTCTGACACCAGCTGGGGGGCTACCATGATTCTGCTGTGTGAAAAATGTATCAAGGTTTAAGTTGATCTCTCAAATATCATTTAGGTCAAAATAAAATTCTTCCTGGAAGAATTCTTTCATATTTTAATCAAAAGTGAAAATCCAGTGACTATTTTTTTTAAAGTCACGATTTTTATTTCTCAAGAAATAAATTTTAATATGCAATTGCAGTATATGACATTCTTGATGTCAGTGGGTCAATATTTTAATTAACTATATCCGGTTCTCTTGTCATGATGCAGAAATCTTACGAATATGCAAGAGAAAATATATAAAGTTGCCTTCATATTTAGTATTCTCCAAACAAATGGCATACTGTGTAGCTCTGTTCATGAAGATACAGTGTATTCCCCACACTGCTACCAAGCTCCAGGATCAGTGATGGAGGACAGAAGGTTGATGCTATGAGCATTGGGTTACAGAGCCATCTTCCTATCAATTAGTTTTACACTCCTACATTTAAAAAAAAAAAAAGGTCTCATGTCTTAAAAAAACTTTTTGAATCAATATTAAATAGTATAAGTCAATAAAATAAAATATAATGGCAAAGAATATAGCATCAAACTCTTCTACTTATCAGCCATGTGCCTTTGGACAAGTTACATATCCTATCTGTGCCTTATTTTTCTCATCAGTAAAAACGGACTTTAAAATGATGACTTATCCATTGGATTGTTTTAAGGATTAAATGAAATAATATACGTGTGGCACTGAATAAAAGTGCCAGGAACATAGTAAACCTTCAGTAAATGCTACATGGAGAACTGGTACTAGATGGATACTGGATGGATAGGCCATTAATTTTAGTTGAGTTAATTTTTGAAGTATTTTTAATATCTTTCACATTTTAAAACATTAATAGATGCACATTTTAAAATTACCTTGTTGACACAGTATTACTAAAAGTATTTTATAATAGTTCTAACAATATCAAATAGCCAAATCTAGAAATATTTAGAAACTACTAAGTTATGAAAGACAGATCTAACTAAACAACTTAGAAACAAGTTTTTTGATATATTGTTTTTTAAATTTCCACAGAGATAATATTATGAGGTTAAAATAGAATAAGGAATAGATTGTGATGTACTCCTGTGGACCTGTAACTATCAATGAAGATAAATTTAATATCCAAATATTTTTTCAGAATCTTATATTCAGTACATAATTTTTCTTTACTGTGAACTATTTTCTTGCATTCAAAGTTTAGCATGTATCCTCTATGGGAAACTTAATTTTAAAATACAATATTAAATACATGATTTTTTTAAGAAAACTTTTAATATCTTGAAGAAACTGCCAAATGTGTCCATACTCTGAAAACTGCATTTCCTCAAAACATTGTAAATTAACACCACAGATGCCCATTCTGTGCCCATTCTCCTTATTTTCAATGCTGCCTGGGTTGAGACATAGCCAGTTTCCTAAATAGGAAAGTGGTGGGGAAAGATAGAGACACTTCACTGCCATCTCAGGGTTATACAGTTAAACATAAAATTTTTCCTAATCCTGTTCATTATTCTTATTTGCTTCCAAGGACATGGATGATATAGGGTGCTAGGAAAACAATTACCTTTTCAAAAATATTTTGATGTTTGTAATTTAATGACTAGAAAATAAAATCAATGTTTCAATTTTCTAGAACTGAACTATAAAATCTCTTTATTAACTCATTGAATTAAACCAGTTAATGAGCCACACAAGATATTTTAAAGTACCTGTCAGATATAGTCACATAAACTTTTAAATAATTTACTCACTTTGTCCAAACTGGCACCAATATTAGTGATGAAATTGATAAGATTGTGATATCTTCTGATGGAAGCTGAGTAATTTGGGAGCAATAAGTTACAGTAGCATGCATGAGAACTGTTGGGTATAAACCCTCCTCCTGAAATTACAAGTTCATCTTAAAAGTGCCAAACCTTTCTATATAGTAATTTTGTGTTAATTAAAATCAGTTTTTTTTAAAAAAATAATTCATTTTCTATGTTTTTCTTTCACTTTTATTTTCTGAGTATGGAAGTCTAATCATTGAATCTTAAGATTTCTAAGTCATTTTGGAGGAAAAAAAGAAAGTATTCTTTACTATAGTAGTGAATCATTCATAGCTGAAGGCAGCCTTTGTTCTCAGTCACGGGTTAGACTGCACTTTCATAGCCTAGTGCCTTCTACCAGAGCCCCTTGATATATTCACATAAATGATGGAAGATGCATGAGACGTGAAGGTGACATGTGCAGTCTCCAGGAGGAAACTGATGTCCTGGTTGCTTGCTAAGGAGCCATCCTGGCTTTAGCTGCACATGCAACCATCCAGCTGCCCTCCCCAAGGAAGGAAGATGTTAAGCAGCAGCTGTCAGTGGAAAGAGACAGGGAAGAGACAAAGTCTCTCCCATTCGCAGAAATAAAAATTGTTAATGAAAATTTCCAGTACTGTACGCTAATAGCTGCCTTCTTTGCAAGACTCCTGACTTACTTCCTTGAAACTTCTTTATCCTTCTGGCTTATCAGTTTCAGGGCAATGTATTACTCAGCCTCTGCCTGTGACTTGAACCAGAACAATTTGAGGTTAATTCACCTCTCCCAGCAATCATAAAGGTTTGTTTGTTCATAGATTCAACAATGAAATTATTCCTTATTAGTCCAAGTCAAAAAACTGCACTTTCGTCATTTCAAAACAATTTAATTACCTTTTTCTCATGCAGTATATATGCCCCATTTGCCAAGACAAAAGAGCTATTATTCAAGATGAAAAAAAATATTGCTGTAGCAAGCACAGTAACTTTTAATGTTTTCACTGTTGAACTGTCAAGATGTGAACATTCCCACCCCCTGAAAAAAAATGAAAGTATAGAACTACAGTATAACCTTCACTTTTATAGTAAGAGGTTTCTAGAATATGACAAAAAAAGAAAAAAAAAAAAAAACAGCAATTTCAGCCAGGTCATAATTTAGTATAAAATAAAACAAGACATTTAAACCCAAGGAGGAAAAAAAAATTCTGAGAGTGGTAGAACTATCAAACTATGTGTGCAATTTCCTTGTGCTCAAATTGCATTTTCTCCCTTCAGTGTTATATGGAGCAGGGTCTTGCCCTCTAGATTAGAGACTTTTGCATTAGAGGAAACTAGGTTATGTCTTCCACTGTCAGAGACAGAAATTATGAGCTGGAGTGCATTTTAGCCAGTCACTCTGAAAAATGCTAGCCCAAGGGGGTAATAATTAGAACTGTTTTTGTCAGGTGACTGCATTTTAAGCAGTGATGTGTCTGAGAATCTAGCTGAGGGGTTTAATATAAATATAAATATTTTTTTCAGTCAGCATTGTGGCTTGTTTTTTTTTGTTTTTTTTTTGTTTGTTTGTTTTTTTGCTTTGCTTTTTATTTCAAAAGTAAGCACTTTTCAGGAATTATCAACAAAAATGTCCTATAGTTTAGTATTATGGTGACCCAATAATATAACAGCCAGCACAAAATGATACTCAAGCAGCCTGAGAAGTTAATGCATAAAACTATAAACTAACTCATTATGAGACTATCATGCATTTATGGACACAAAAAACTAGTGTGTATAGATTGCATATAGGAGTCTAAACATAAATGTATAACAATTTTACTTCTAAATTATTTTACTTATTTAAGTAGTAATCTAATACAATTTAATACTGTAGTTGCCACAAGCATATTTATTTATATAAGAAATGTAAATTTATTTATATAAGAAATGTAAATTTATTTATATAAGAAATATAAATTTATTTATATAAGAATGTAAATTTATGGGCTTTTGGATTATTTCAAAGTGGCATAGCATCTCAAGGGTCAACATCCCATAGCTAAGTGGATATCCTAGAAGTTCTGTTATTATTTATTAAGTTGTCCAAATCTGAATATACTCATTTTGACAAGAATGGATCATTTTAATATTTGTTCCCATTACAAAAGCATTATGGAAAGATAGGGATAAATGGAAACAATCTCCTCTCCTTTAGCTTATAAACCTTAATAAAGACTATCCTTTTCTTCTTACAATAACACTATCCTTACAAATAAATGAATCATTTTACATTATGAGCGTCTCAAAACAAAAGATCATGTTTTCTATAGGTTCTTAAAAATACCACATAATCTTCCCATTGTAGTGTAAATAATGAATAATTACAAAATAAAAACTTCCTCTTAAAAATTAGCTTTAATCATTTTATATCACATGAAACAATAAATACAAATAATTTAAGAGTAATTTTCTGGGACTATTTTACTTCATATATCATGAACAGATTGAAATTTAAATGTTCTATCTAAAAAGGTTCAATTAGAAAAATTTTGTCATCATTTATTATAACCAATTATGAGCATTATGTCTTCCATAATATCAGAAACACGACATTCCAAATAATAAGCTTATGTGGTATGAATGCATTTCTCCACTGTGTAACTCATCTCATCTTCCTCCGCAGCACCCATATTGGTATCTTCCAGTCTGAACTTTAAAGGACTGCTGACAAGATTGCTTTTAAACTACAAAGGTCAATTCTCTCCTCAAAAGGGATCTCCCTTCCTTCTTTCTCCCAATATTCTCTCTGGGTATAAGAAGATGATCTCTTGTCCTCACTGTGACAAGGGAAGGACTTGAGGCTTGTGTACTAGCAACTGGGTGTTTGCTGGCCTCTGCTGATCTGCTCCCCACTATATCAAGTTAACTGATGATCCTGTGTTATCATACAATATGCTATGTTATATATTACCTGATGCTTTGGGGATTTGGAGATGGGGGAGTAATGGTGGCACCATTCTCACAGACCTTAGATCCTACTACAGTTTTTTGTAGCAAGGTCCCTCTGTAGCATTTTTGCTCTGATCCCAGGTTTCTTACATTCCACTGATTCTCTTAGTAATAGGAAATTCAAGAGTTCACGAAATCCCTAGGTACCCCCATGGGTCATGGGAAGCCAGAAGCATTATTGAGCTCTCTTGTCTAGGTGCTTCCTCCAATCATTCCTAATTTACCAATCATGTGGCACCATACTGGTATTGTACCATGATAAACATGAAACTTCAAGGAATTTGAAATTTTCCTAGAATAAATCCTTAAATACATGTAATTCCACAATTTTAGTTTTAATTTTTCTGCTAGCCCTTACTTTACTCCAACCCAAAGGGTTTGAACCCCTTGACCTGAATTCAAAGACACTCTCATCTGACCTCTTCCCATTCACATCCCTTTTGTCTTCCCTCTTCTTCAACCTGTTAATTTTCTTTCCCTTCTGTCAAGAACAGTTGCCATGTTATATACTCCTCCTTCCCTTCAGTAGCTCAATAGCGGAAAAGAAGCTTCAAGAAAATAAACCAGATTATCAAGAAGAGAAATGACAATCGGAAGTATGTTGGAGAGTATGTTGTCTCTCAGCTCTTTTTTCTTTTTTACTCTCTTCTGTATCTCAGGGGCAAGAAGCCTGCAAAACTATATTTCCCAGACTCCTTTGCCAGCTGGCAGTTTCAGCAGCAGCAATAGTGACAGGTAAGTGTGGATCCAAGTTGTACTCAGGTAATTCAGTTCCATCAGCAGCCTCATCAGTAGCACATGAACTCTAGGTAATATGATTTTCTCCTTTGGGCTTCCAGGCCTAGGGGTGATAATGCTTTTATATAGGTACTACTGTCTATGTAACCTTCTCCATCAGTGCCTCCAGCCCTTCCAGTGCTTTGCAACTATATTCAATTAACTCTGGTTGAAATTCCTCAAGTGGATTCTGTTTGATTAAACACTGACTTTTACCAGAAATATATTAATCACATGATCCCTATTACACTTAAAGTCTACCTACTGAGGAATTACTAGCTGCCTTTTTTTTAAACCATGGTTGAAAATAACGAGGTAGATTTTTGGAGTGATAATTATTAACCATCATGATCGCCTAGAGTTTTACTCATACAAGGAAATAATTCCATCAGGGCCTAACTGGTGTCTATAGCAGAGAACCAGAAACAGTTATTATGACTCAGTTTCTGCCATGTATTTTCATAAATTATAGGTTGCCTATACCCTTTATAAATTGTATTTGGGTTTAGGAAGGAATACCAAATACATTTCTGAAGTCTTGTTGTTTTCTTGTCTCTCTGATAATTCCCCTTGCTTCTCTAACCACATATGGAAATGAGAATTACAAAATTTTGTCTCTTTCCCTCCTCCATCTAACATCACATGTGCTGCCACTCACTTCAAAATTTCTCTTATTTTGACCAATTTGTAGTCCAGTGTGCCCAGATGCCATTAATCACCTGCAATAAGAGGGGAATGCTGTGGTCCAAGAACTCAAAGAGCAAGTAAGGTACACACACATTCAATTACTCATCCATTTTCCTTTCAAGTCAGGAGCCTATTAAGTGGAGGAAACATACTTTTTATCTTTATATCTCTAGGCCTGTTTTATCCCAAAGTTGAACCATGTGAACAACTTTTAGGATTTTTATAGACTTAGAATCATAGAATTATAGAAGTAAAAACAGCATTAGAAATTGTATTTATAGATGATTATCTCTAACACTCATCACTCCTATAATAAATTTTTTATTTTCCCAACTGGCCTATGAACTCTTTAAGAGAAGTATCTGTGATTTTTATCTTAACATCCTCTGTGTCTAACACAGTGCCTAAAACATAGGAAACATTCTTTAAATGCTTTTTGGAAAGTAGATGAATGAGTGAATGGATTAATGAATGAATGATTTCTTAAGAGGTTTAATATCTTGTCTAAGAATACACAGTTACAAGCAGCCTAGTGAAGATTAAAGAACATATAATCTTATGTTTTCTAACTCCAAGTCTAGTATTCTTTTCACTGACTCTCTTCTGATTTAATGTTTTTAATGTTTTCTCATAAAACAAGGTTTAGTCATTTTGTCTTGAGATCAATGTACAGATGTGGGTGAAACAAAGACAAATACTGTTCCACCTGTCAGACAGGAAAAGAAAGGAAAGGGCTCAGTACCTAGCACAAGGTTCAGAAGCAATAGTAAAGTCCCCATGACCAACTAAAAAGTGCAAAAATCAGGCAAGCATGATAGGGAATTAATACTAGACACAGCTACACCACAAGCTCTATTTCCACTGTGGTCACTCTGTGTCCATTTGTGGAAAATGTACCACATATACATAGCTGGATGCTCTAAATTTTCACCAGGGTAGAGATAAGTTAAATGTCTGTCTACATCACACTATTTCCTCCTCCCCCAGGAACAGTACATCCCACTTATACAAATTGAAAAAGAACAAAAAACAGTAAGATATGAAGCCGCTCTTTCAGAATCCTAATGCTCTAGAAGCATCACTGATTTTAATGTATAATATTTAGGAAAAATATATTCAATTGGTTGCCCTCTCAACATGTATAATTTATAAACCAAAAAACAAGTGAAAATGGAAAATAAGGAGGATAAACAAATGCCACTAAAAGATAAACACTATTAAAATTCTGTTACAAAAACACTTCAGTTCCTTGGTGTTTCTTTTTTTTAAAATCCAACTGCAAATCACAAACCACATCATCTAAGACCCAAAACAAAATTGTATACACATACTTACATCCAGTAATTTTGGTATAAAATTAACACACCATAATGCATTGAAGAGTCTGGTATGCCACCATTTGGCTACACATTTCAGTTTCTCCCAATATGTGATGAAGTGGAAATGTGACATTTGATATTATCACTACCGGTTAATTCTGTGAACATTTTAATATTTTTCAGACATCTCGAGATTTATATTTTTCCCTCCTCAAATGAAAGTGAGAATTTAAATACCAAGTCTTTTCTTTCTTTTGAAAAAATAAATGCTGTAATATACCTCCCAAGGTTAATCTGTGTCCTTGCACCTCCAATGAATCCATGGCAAGAATGTTTTTTATTGCTCTGCCATATCTAAAATTGCTTAGTCCATACTCTTGTAGACACATCATTTTTCAAACTCAAGCTTCTAAGTTTCATCAGAAAAGAGCACATTATACTAGATGCAAAGTGAATAACCACTAACTCTTGTTCTTGTGATATGTACCATTATTCACCAAATTAGCAAAACCATATGTTTTTAGTTAAAGAAATAATCTTGCAGGAAGCACTGTTAAGATATCATAGACTTTGAATGATTCTTTGGCAAACTGCTAAGTAGTTTGTTCTGGAAACTATGTCTCCATGGAACCCTAGCCTCACCATTTGGCTTGTAATGGATACAGTTCCAAACAAATAGTCTATGTTCGTAGCCTGTGTTTTCTTATCTCCCCTTAATTCTCAGCCTGGTGTTGTCCTGCTTTTTTCTCATGACTCTAAGACATACTAGGAGGAGAGGGTAGAAGAAGTCTATTATGGGTTGAATTTTGTCTTCCTAAAACTCTGAGGTTGAAGTCCTAACCACCAATATGATGCTAGAATATGATGTTACTTAGAAATGTGGTCTTGGCAGATGATAAAGTTAAGAATTTCAGCCTTCCCACAGCCTCCACCATCACCTTGAGACTATCATCTGAGTATTTGCAAATATACACGTCTAGTCCTAACTCTTATCTTTGATCTAAATTTGTATTTCTAACTGTTTGGTCAATATTGCAAGTGATTTTCCTGCAAGTACCACAATCAAGTCCCCCCCAACCTGTTATTACATCCGGGTAAACAATATCTTGTCAGTTAATAGTGTCACCATCCACCCATTCAACTAAGCTAGATGTGAATTATATTTTATGCTTCCTTCCCTCAGTTTCTACATCAAGTAATTCCAATTAAATCTACCTATGAAAATCTCTTGAATCCATCTCATCCTGTTCAGTCACGCTGCTACTGTTTTGGTTCAAACCCTCATCATTACTTGCCCCAGCTTCTCCCAGGAGTCTCGCAAAAGTTCTCTCTGCCTCCAAGCCACTCTTCATACTTTGTCCAAAGTTACCTTTCTACATGTAATCTATCTTGTCTAAATTGTAGTTATCATAAGCCACTGAGATATATTGAAAGTTTACCGATGGTGCATAAACTAGCTTATGCTGACTTAAAACCATCAATGAGTTCTATACTCCTCTGTTTGTTCTGATTCACATGTTAAGGTGTGTTGGTTTGATATCAAATTGTCATTTGAAAACATGTAAACATGTATATCATGGCATTTCAACTTAATGATATAGTATGTACTTTGAGAAAATTTAAAATAAAAATTAAAGAGTATTATGTATGCTGTAAGGCTCTGTTCAATTGCTTCTCCTTGAATACCATCCTAAATTCTGCCTTCTCCCTGATCTCACACTCCTTTGTCTACCTTTTCATAGAGGTTTATTTGTATCTTTTGCATATCTCCCCATCTTATAGTTATTTGTTTGTCTCTTTCCCCTCCAGTCACACATTCCAACTAAACTATAATCTGCTTAAGGTCAGGATCTGTACCTGATGCACTTTGTTAGTCCTCCTAAGCACCTCACACAAAGTACAAGGTCATTATCTATGCTCAGTAAATGTGGATTGAATGAGCTCAGTCAGAAAGTAATAAATGGATTTTTTTTTTATCATAAATGCACCATCTCTCCAGAAATCCACAGTGCTCACATTTTGTGTTATGAGCTCATTTTAGAGTGATTGGATGCCTTTTATTGGCTAATGTCTGCCATGTGGTAATGTCTTCATTTGCTGAGTTGATGTTCCAAATCTTACAATTCTTAGTCATAATTATTAGTTTTTCCCCTGAATTTTGTGCTTCATTGAGGTTTTAAAGGGTAAAATTAACCTCCCAGGTTTTCCTCCATAAATTTATAATTTCATTGTGATTTCATTGCTATATTGGCTTGCATTTCAGAGGTTTGTCCAAAGTTTAGGTGATTATGTGTCTGTTGTTTTTCTCCTCTCACAAACGCCATCATTTCCTTACAATCTAACTTGCTCAACTGTATAGCAATAGACACAGCAACATAAAGAGGAATTCTAGATATTATTTACTTAGAAAAGATCTACCTTAAGGGGAAATGGAAATTTTTTTTACCTGTGTTAAAATTATATCAGAATTTATGAAAATACTCATTCACCTAATATTCTTCCCTGCTTTGGCACCTGTTTATCTGGACATAAGTCAGTACTTTCTGTAGAACACAACACTGTAAAAAGTACATTAACAAGTTCTTAAGGGATATCTTAAGCATAAAATTTGTTTAGCTATTCAACAATATGGAAATTTGATTATTTAACATGAACTGGAAATATATATAACTCAATATAACTTAAATTTCACTGAAGTTATACATGATTATATAGATTAAGAAATGTTTTGGAGATTTATCATTTCTTAATATTGGGTAAAGCTGTCATAGACATTAGACTCATAAACTACTCTACATAATTGCTTATAAATATATACCTTTAAGTACTTTAGGTGAAAAAAACACTCATCTAGAGGGTCAGCAAAGCTACTTCAGTCTGGATGCAAAACTAAACTTTGATGAATCACAGAACTTCTTAAAATGCTCTGGGGAAAACATTAAAATACTAATTTTTACCTCACCTCAGTTTTTCCTTTGTAAAATTAATATATAAAAAACCTGCCTTGCTATCTGCTTTTGAATGCCTCCAATTCCAACACCTGGACCTACCCAGTATCCTTTCCTCAAACCCTCAAACCAGTTACAGCCTTATTAGAAGGAGACAAAACACCTGGGCCAGTAACTCAGTAGCTCAGCATCAGATAGGCCTTGTTTAATATCTAATAACCAGACTTGCTTTTTTCCTTTAATAAAAACAGCACCTCATTCCTTGGTTTTAGTAATAGCATTCCATTTTTCTCAAATCTCTGCTCTGATTTTTTCCCCATTAAGCTAGGTAGTTCAGTGGTTCTCAATGTTCCACAGACAAGAAGCATCAGCCATCACTTGGGAAATTATTAGAAATTCAAGTCTTTGGGCCCCAGACCCCCTCAATCAGAACCCCTGGAGGTGGAAATCAGTAATTGATGTTTTAACAAACTCTCCAGGTGATTCTGCTAAATGCTAAAGTTTGAGGACTTCCGGGCTAGTTCCTTAGCTTCATTTCCTCCTATTTTTATGTGTTCTGCTGCTTGCTTCCAGTCCTTCCTCTCCAACAGAACAAACTTTTTTGAAAAGTTGAGAGGTGGCAGGAGAGATTTTTTACAGCAGTTTCAAGTATATGACTTTGACAAAAAGGAGGAGGTCGAAAAAGAAATGGTAGTATGCTTTTTTGTATACTACATTGTGGAAAATCTGTAGTGAACATAGCTATAATAAGTGAAAAAAAATGTCAAGGAGAGACATCAAAAATAAAATTTAAGAAGTAATACTCAAAGTTAGGACTGTACTCCCCCTGACCCAGGTATTTTTAGAGAAACACCAATAAAAATTTAGTTTAGTTTTTTTGGTAGCTGGGCTATGTTTGTTTGTTTGTTTAATTCAATGCCACAGAGACTGCACCGTATGGAAACAAAATTAATGCTCAGGTTTTACAAAGAAGTGACCTGCCTGGCTCAGTGTGTTATAGGATAGGAACAACACTGACAGGCAGACAAAAATCAGTAACCTTATTTCAGCCCCCTCTACCTCTTCTGAGATAGTTTTCACTCAGTTATCTCCACTCCTTTCATCTTTTAGCCTCCCTTCTCCATTAGTTCCTTCTCCCTTGGTTTGTAAACCTATGAACACCATCTCCATATCTTAAAAATCTCTTTTAACCATGCAACCTCCTTAAGCACTACCTTAATATGCTCGTCTATTCACATACAAATTTCTATAGAAAGAAATCACCATCAAAATCTCAACTTAGGACCTCTCATTTAATTCCTTATAACACAGCTCCATTTCCTCCATGGAAAGAAACTTCTACCACCTTGTCGAACAATGACCCACTTATCAAATCCAATAGATAGTTTTCAGCCTTTGCTTTACTTGATCTTTCTAGAGTATAATATGTTGATCAATTCTTCCTTGAAACACTTTCTTCTCATAATTTCCATGATATGAAACACTTTCTTCCTCTCATCTCTCTATGGCTATTTCTTTTCAGCATCCTTTTAAGCTCATCTTCTTCAGCCCTCCTTTTAAGTATCAAGCTTCTAAAATGCTACACTTGTCCCTCTTCTCACTCTGCACACTTCCCAAGCAGTGTTATCTTAATTTCTATCTTTTGTGTCCCCCCCCCACCTAATTTTCCCACAGCATTATTCTGTCTTCAAACTCTTAAATCAAAATTACTGGTAGATTATATTCATCTGAAAATGCCATTGGATGGTGACTCATCATCTTTCCCCCAAAACTGCATTTGATCTACATGTTCTATGTCTCACTCATTGCAAAACCAGTAACTTAGGCTTTATTTACATTTTGGCTACATTTATCCTTCTGCTTTAACTTCATATCAGTTAATAAAAATTTCATCCTCTCTATCGTCACTACTACTGCCAGTTCTGATATGCATTCTCTGGCCTGAATTATTGCAATAGTCTCATAACTTGTGTCTGTACCCTTTACACTGTTGCAAGTGATATAATATGTAAATGACAGCAAATTCAACTGCATTACAATTTTCAACAGTTTCCCATCAAAGACAAGATAGAATCTACTGTCTATTAAGTGCATTCAAAGTTCCTCATACTTCGGTATATTCATACTCAACGAGGTTGACTTCTACTTGACTTTGCACCATTCTTGTACTTTTAATTATATTTCTAATTCTCTGAACATGCAATATTCTTTCCACCCTTCATGTTTATCACCATGAAACTTTGTGCATAACTCTATCATGTCATTCACAAACTCATAATTATCTATTTCTATCTTTCTCCGCAAGCAACTCCTTAATATCTAAGACTATAGCTTCCATTTTTTTTAATCCCCAATTATCACAATGTCTGGCATTCGGAATATGGTCAACAAATGATTATTCAATAAACTATGGCGAGTAACTGAATCAATGCCACTCACTCAGTTTAGATTCCATACCTCTACTTGTACATGTAGAAAATATCTTATTCTCAACATTCAACTGAAATTTTACCTCTGTGAAGAAATTTTCTGATTCCCCAAGCAAAACTTCAGGATCCTGTCCATGTGATCATTATATACACCTCAACTATAGAAGATAGCATATTTTATTGAGATGTTTGCTTACATATTTGACTCTGTCAACAACTTAATACAGCCGAGCATAAAAAAGAAAATAAACTCATATCATTAAGGAAAAAAATTCTAAACTACATCTTAGTAAAGGGTACAAATTCCTAGTGGAAAAAAATTAAAAGTTAATCTCAAAAATTCAGAATATATATAAATATAGTTTTGTATAGAGTCTATTTTATTCAATTTATTTTATTACTGATATACTGATGGATACAAATGGCTATTAAAATCAGGGTTCTGATGCTCAAAATGGCAAAGGAAAAGAGAACCCTGAAGAATTGACTAGTCAGCTCTTATTTCTGACTATATGTGTTCCATGTTACACAGCACAGCTGGTTGTACATATTTATTTCCAATGAACAGCTATAAAGGGAAATTATGACAATGTACCTCTCCAGCCCCTATTTCTACTTCTATGTCCTGTGGGAAGGGGCAGGAAAGGAATTGCAGAATATATGGTTTGGACTTACTGTGTATGGTTATTTAGCTTTTTATTTAACATGGAGCCTAACATGTTGCCTAGTTAGTGAGTCAAGTATTTCTAAAGTGAATAAATCATTTTATAATGCCAATTGTATATTAGTAGTTCTTTATAACTCTTGCCATTGACACTCTGAAAACATGATCATACAATCTGCCATTGATTGGAATTTAACTCTAAATGGCTAGCTACAAAATCTTGAAAGGGACATGGTAAAAACTTATTTAACCAGGAAAGATATGCAATATGTACGGCTTGTTGGCTCATGAATGATACTATATTGTCCCAGTCACTGTAATACCTGTCTACCTTGAAGGAGCTTACAATTTAAAAGAGAAGATAAGTTGAGGGAGAGAACCAACTAAATAGCTCAGCCATGGTGGTCAGAGGAGGCCTCATGGCTTTGCCGCAGGACCAGTGTTGGTTCGCAAACTGGTCCCCCATGCACAGAGGGCAAGGAGAAGACTGAAGGAAGGCAGACCACTCCAGACAGGTAGGTGGCAGATTTGATAAGCAAAGGAACTTACTTGCAAGGCTTGTCCTGGGTTATGCAAGACGAGTAGATCTCTACACTCACCCGCCAAAACCTTAAAAGTTGACTTAAAAGTTAACTGAATATGTCAGTCACACATTAAATCCAGCACCTTACTCTCTCAAGACTGCATCCTTGAAAATGGCTCCCACTGTGGAATAAATATGGTGCCTGTATGGTGGCCGGAAAGTACATTCCAATGGTGGGACTTCCAATTGCTCAGGTGGCACCCACGAGTTAACTAACTGCCAGGTGCTCTCCATGACCTCCTCCAACAACTTTGAGAATGAATGGGCTTTCTTCATCTGTGAAAGTGGCCAATTTCAGTCTACAGCCATGCTACTCTGAACAAGCCTGATCTTGTCTGATCTTAGAAGTTAAGTAGGGTCAGACCTGGTTAGTACTTGGCTAAGAGACCACCTAGGAAGATCAGGTGCAGTAGGCATAAAAATAATTAATTAATTAATTAATTTAAAAATAAGGGATTGTAAGATGACAAGGTCCTTGTAATCTGCGAGGTCAACTAAGGGTTGCCTTGCCTAAAAAAGAAAAAGAAAAAAAAAAAAGAATATCAAAAAAAAAGTGGCCAATTTCAGAATTTTAAAAGGAGAAAGGCACTCCATGTGAAGTCAATCACTTGAACAAGGGCACAAAGGCTGGAATTCTGAGTTTCTGACTAAAGAAAAATCAGGTTTCTTTCTGGCCCTGTGTTTACTGATCATAATATTGAAAAAGAAATCTTAGTTTCAGTTTAATTCAGTTACTTGCACAATGACCCAGATGATTAGCTGTTGCAGATATGAAGAGAAGAGGTGGGAGATGGTGTGAGTGAAAATCAGTGAAAGCTATAAGCAAAGTGCAAAACTGGAGGCCAGGAGCTTGGGACTCTGTTTCAGCTGCAATACTCACCAGTTGTGTGCCATCAGGACATTTAGTATCTCCAAACCCTAGTTTCCTAAACTCTAGGACAAGGGAAGTAAACCAGAGGAGCCTCTCAGGTCCCCTTCAGCTCTAAACATCCACAACAGACTGATTACCTGGGTTCTTGCCTCTCCTTGTGTATTATTATTCATTAGCATCTCCCTGGGAGCAATAAAAGGAAGTGAGATTTAAACCAGCCAATTTTGCTGCTCATCAGCTCTGGGAAAAGATTTGATGAACCAGGAAGTTGAGGGCTATCTGTTGACTTTAATTATTGACACATTCCCTGCCCACCACTTTACTACAGATAATCAAAATTTTACCTTATTATTCTGTTGGAGTTTCTTTTTCAGTATCTATACTATTACATTCATAATCCTCTTTGACATCTCTTTATAGGTCTGCAGGGTCCTGGACCTATAAATATCTAAATATTTATAAATATCTAAATATTAAACACTAGTAGTGTTTACTAGTAGTAAATAGTAACATGTTAGAATTATCTGTTTTAGACTTGTGTTCTGCTCACACAAATCAAATGTTATTCCCCATCCAAGCTATTGAAATGTGGCTGTTAAAACGGACAGACAATACTGCTCATAACATTTGGGTCACAAATAATGACCACAGTCTTTTCATGTTCAATAATTATACCAATATCCAATGTTCATATTACATTCATGGTCCAGGCATTGCTGTAAATGCTTTATATTGCTAAAGATTTATATTATTGTCCTTCATACACTGGAAAGAAAGCCCCACGAGGGCAGGGATGTCTGTTTCATTCACTGCTGATTCCCACAGGACCTAAAAACAGTGCTCTGCACTTTTGGGCACTCAAATTCTGGTGGTTTGTCTCCAGAACCCACATTAATCACCACCACACTGTGTCTGATTAATGAGTGTTATAACCTCTGTGAGAAGCTGCACTTTGAGGAACACAGAATCTGCCCCCATCATTTACCACCTTGATGACCTTGACAAGTTATTTAATTATTGGATGCTTCTATTTCCTTCTCTATAAAATGAACATAATATTATCACTACCTCTTAAAGTAATGAGGATTAATATCTATAACAGTAAAACAAACCACCAAAAACAATGACTTCAAACAATAGTAGCCATTTATTTTTGCTCATGAATCTGCAATTTGAGCAGGGCTCAGCAAGGAAAGCCCATTTCTGCCCCACACAGCATCAAGAGAGGCAGCCCAACTGATGGTCCAGCTACAAGATGGCTTACTCACATGACTGCTATGTTGGTGCTGACTGTTGGCTGAGAGGAGCCTCGGTTCTTCTCCATGTAACCTGTACTTCCTCACGACATACCAGCTGGGTTCTAATCGGGAGCATCCCCAGAGAGGAAGCCTCGCAGAAACTGTATCACCTCTCTGACTTAGCTTTGGAACTCCATATCATCACTTTACCATACTCTATTAGTCTGGAAACAGCTACAAAAGCCCACCCAGCTTTATGAGAAAGAGACACAGACCCTGCCTCTTATTGAGGGAGTGACAAAGTTCTGGAAGAGCATTCAGGAAAAGAAAATTTGTCATGATCATTTTGGGAATATACAATTTGCCACAACCTGTGCCCCAAAATCTGGTTTTCCTCAAAGGAAATTTGTACTTAACTAAGGAATGACTGGAATGTACAGCTACTCTGTGATTAAGTAAAACTGCCCTATCTAATGACATGGGATAGCAGGGTACTGTTCACTCATCAGCCACCATAATGTGTGAAGGTTGATAATGGTGTTTTCCCATGTTCCTTGGGAAATAGATAGGGAATTCCCAGGCACTGGACCATGGAAGCTAGAAGGAAACCAATCCACATATCAAACTGAAAAGGGGAAGTAGAGATAAGACCAGAGAATGGACACTGATCAGCAATGAAGAAAGAAAGCAAATATTTATTGAACCTTGATGTAATGGGTGCTTTATTTGGTTATAAAAATCTTTCTACGACCTTGCTTTTTTACTGACCAAAAGTCTTTAAGTCGTCATAAAGCTTGAAAACTTCACAATGTACTGTCTTCATGTTTACTCCTCACAGTAATCCCATCAATATCATTATCCTAAGAGTATCCCATAAGACTATTCTAAAGCCAGCTCCCCTTGAGGTAGTAGGAGGACTTCAACTGCAAAAGAGGTGTAAACTTTCTGAGAAAAAGTGTAGCCCAGTATTCAAAGTACTCTGATTGGGCTGGCTCAGGGCACATGCTACCCCACACGTGCCAATGACAGTGCCAGAAGAAGATAACATGCTGATTGGTGCAAGGAAATAGCAGTACAAGGTTTGAATATTTCTGTCATTTAAGCTTTTCTAGGCAGTTTATATAGAAGGTAAATAAAATAGGCTCGAAATAGCCTATCCTTTACCTTTTTACAGCCCAAGAAATGTTCATTTGTTTTTAATTTTTGTTTTATTCTCCAAATCAATTCCTTGTCTATAACAAAGTATCTCTTCTCATCCAATTCTGTGAAATCCTGAAGCATCAGAAGGATGTTTTCATAAAATGGTTCCATTTACAAGTAATTCTATAGCAAAGCCCCTGAGGGTCATGATGCAGCAAAGTTTTAGTACAATATTCTCTTGGATGTAATAATTCAGCCATTGTAGCTCATATTATGGGATCCTTGGTTTAATGAGAGTTTTGCTGCAAGGCATCTAAAATCCATCCAGCACACTTAAGAAAATCAGGTAAAACAGGTGTTTCCTCAATTAACAATTTAGAGTTTTGTTACATGAAAAATAAGCAAACCAAAATAGAAGATAATGTTTCTAGCAAAACATACCAGTACTCTACATTTCCTGTTTTCCCAAAGACCTTGAATGTATCATTTCACGTATACATTTTTAAAGTAATTAACTTACTGTGTGCTTTACTAAGAAAAATACCTCAAAAATCATTATTATTCACAGCAACCTCACATTAATCAGCATGTGTTTAACCAAAAAAAAAAAAGAAAAAAAAAACTGTCAAGCAATGAAGTATAATTTTAACTTCTAAAGAATTAACATAAGTAATAAGATTAATTGAAATTTCTAATTTTATGAAAAATTTTGCTTAAATGTTTAAAAATAAAGTGTCCATGTTTACAAATATTTTTAAACATGCTGTTTCTTAAGTTAACTCATTGGCAGTTCTTTAAACTTTGGCAGAATCAGAATTTCTACATCATACAAAATTTGAATCCTTTGGTCATATCCTACTTATAATTCATTGTTGATTGCTCTCAGAAGGCTAGCATCTATTCTTAAACACTAACCAAGATAATTTTCACAATGGAATAAAGTGAAACTTGATTCTGTTCCCAACTCCCTAATTAATTTAAACAAGTCATGTGAAATCCAGTTCCTCACTTTTTTTCTAAGTTTTACAACTATAAAAGAAAATCTGAAATTATTTGGAATCCTAAATTGTTTATCTGAAAACATTTCAAAATATCCTCAGAGAAGGCCTAGCGAAGAAAGACAAAAGACATAATGACAACAGTTGGAGGAAAGATGCAAGTATATTATCGTCTAGGTTTCGTTTGCCCTGGTTTCCATGTCCCCTGCCTGCTCACTCCATCACTTCAGGAAACCAGAACTGAAAACTAAATCAAAATATTTTCACTTTCATCCTTCATACAAATCTATTAGCTTTAAAGAGAGCTTTGTTTATGGTTAGGGTGACCATATAATTTGTCTTCCAAACCAGGACACTTTTAAGAATAAAAAGGTTTATTATTTATAACTAAGCCATCTCAACGGATATAAACTGGGGCTGTTCTGGCCAAACTGGGACATAGGCTCACCCTATTTACAGACATTGATAATTTGGTCTAAAATAAATTAAGTTCAGAAAGAGCAGTTGTACATATTCTACACCATATTGACTTTTTTCCTTTTATTTAAAATTCTAAACTCTTGTTAATATAAGGTCTCGATCCTTGCACTTGCTTTCTTCAGCTTCTTCACTAACCTGCTATAGATTCTCCCTGATTTCTTATATACTTACCAGAGTCCTGGCAAAAAATAAATGACAAGTATAATCAAGTAGACACAAACTCTGAACAGACAACAATCGTGACCAAGCCATTTCTAAGAGTGCATTATAATATCATCTCCTAAAAACATGGTGATTTAAATGAGTCTGTCCAGAATGGGGTGTTTGGAATTTAAGTCACATTTCCCTGAGCTAAATTTTCTCCCCCATCATTGCTCAAAGTTACCTACTTTTCTCTTGGCCCCTGTGGATCCAGAGTTTTCTCCTCTGCGAGGCTTATAGTTGGCTATATACTTACCCCAGAGTTCTCTGATGACTGGGTTGTTGTTAAATTACATGAACGCTCCAAAGGAATCAGATCTTGGGATTGCTCCAAAGGCAGGTTATTTTCCTTTCATTCCCAATTGAGTCAGAAAAATTTATTCATTTACTAGTCAGAAAATAAACTTGATGCACGTTCCTCAGGAGATCCATGTGCTGTACCTTTTTATGGCAAAATGCCACATGTACATCAGAAAGGAATACTTTGTCATGTGGTCCACAGCCACAGCTGCTTGGGCCACAATTCACTCAGAGCTTGTAAGGTAGGTAAGGCTGAGCCCAGAAACCTGCCGAAAACAGGCACAGAGGGAAGTCGCGCTGCGTTTCAGGTCATGCCTTTCCTTCCAGCTTCATTGAAGGAGTACCTTCCTGTACGCTGGGGGGCGCTGGGCTGCTGAGACTTGCTTTCCAAGGCAAGAATTTGGAGAACCACAGGTGTAAACAAATCTTTCATGACATTTTCCTTGCCTGTATACTCCAAAACCACAATCCCTGGCTCCTCGGCCACTGCTCCTACTGGTTTACCCTACTTTCTCCCAGTGTTTCCTAATGGTTTTAACTGTGGACAACATAGTCCTCTTTTGATTAAAACTGGGTGAGGAAATGCTATTCTTTGCTCAGCCATGACCATTTTCACTGAAGAAATGGTTGGACTTCTTCAGTGGGTGATGAGCCTTCTATTGTCAAAAATAAGCAAAACAAAACAAACAAACAAACAAACAAACAAACAAACACCTCAATAAACTGCTTTAGCAGAGTGGAAACTTCTCCCTCAGTGCAAATGGTTATCAAAATCAAGCATGAACCTAAGTTCTTTTTAAGTTTTAAAGTAGTTCCAAATATCCAATGTCCCCAATGTACTTTATGCCTTGACTCGTCGATGGTCTAGGAATTAGTTAAATGATAACTAAAAGAAAAACCTGGCACCTGAAGTATTAGGGGAATTAAGATTTCATTCCTCTTACTGGAAAAAATATCACTATTATTTGAAGCTTACCAAAAAAAAAGATTTTTTATGGGTATATTTTAGCCTACCATACTGTAATCAAGCATTTTTATGGGGCCCATTTATATTAATAAGGCAGTAAAGGAGGAAGCTTCAGTAGCAGAAGCCTTAGGAGCCAATGACAGGACGAAAGAGGAACCAGTGTCTCCTGATCCTGCCAGCTTCACTGCAATCATCCTGCTTCCAAATTCCATTTGCTTTTTCTGTGGTCGATGTGGGAACACCCTGACCAGTCTCAAAAAGAAGGACTTGATGGCCCATCATGTGAAAAGCTATTAACATATCCACAGTTGGCCCTGAGATATGCTTTCAAGAATTTAGAAGATTTGCCAACTCCCATTTGAATTTTTCTTCAGAGAAGTGCACTTTTATTAGCACCCTCCTCCCTATTATGGATAAAAATGGTCTCAATATTCTCATGGGGAAAAAAAAAAGAGCATTCTCAAGAGTCTCTGTAGATAGAGAAATAGAGTTTCTGGCCAAGAATAAAAACGGGGAAAGTCTGAAATGTTTAACGTTTCTGATTAAACCTTCAGTGGTATATTTCTCTCAGACAAAGCATTTGTCATAAGTAGCTTGTCTGCCTGAATATGATTTATGTGGCTGGACTGAAATTGGCTGAATAATTTATGCTATTTATTGTTTGGGAAAGTTTCTTTCTTTCTTTTTTTTTTTTAGTAAATAAATAAATAAATAATGCTGTGTTAAGAGAAGGGGGAAATAGTGACAAGTGTCAGTAGTGTGAGGAGGGAAAAAGTTATTTTTTTCCATGTTGAAAGCTAATAAAGTGTATCTAAGAGGAATGGTCTCCACATAGAAGGGCAGGACTCTAATAGGTGAATATTGTCAGCATTTTCAATGAAACCAATTGACTAAGAGAAGCTGTCAAATAGGTGTGAAATGAGGTAAAATTACGAGCGATACACTTTCTTTCAAGGTACTTTGCTTTGTTCCTTACAGTGCCTTGCAGCAAAAATTTTAATTTAAATACTGAAAATGGAATGCAGTTATATTGATTTAAATTTGCTAAGAAAGGCTTGGACTCTATTTCCTGTTTCCTGCATCAGTACAGAATGTGTGTGTCTGTGTATGTGCTTGCCTGTGAGTGCCGTCAGCTTTTCTGCTACTTATGAGTGAGTCACAGTTTATTAGACCCTACCACAACATATATTAGCATAAAACACATAACCTGAATTGTCAGTTTATAAAATTTTCAGAATGTATGATTATAGTTCTGTTCTTACTGTAAATTTTTACATAGCTCTGATGATTTATCCTACCTGCCAAAACATTGGGCTCATATTAGACCTTGGTTGTTTTTGTCGGGCTTTTTTTCTTTCTTTCTTTTTGGTTACCATTTTATCACATAAATTTTATTCCTGGAACATATTCCAAAGACAGAGTTATAGACAAAAGAATGGATGGATGAGTGTGCAGAAATGCATATGGCTCAGTTCAACTGAAACAGTTTCATAGATAACTTACTGTAAGCTATGACTAAAAATATTTGAAATGTTTACAGGCTGTATAATATATATGTTTGACATATTAAAGGAGACTTCTATCAGCTGTTCAGTAACCATTCCAGAAAAACGCCTTAAAAGAACTCAAGCAAAATCGCAGCCCCTCATCTGCAGTGCTGTTTCTAATTTGAAGGCAAATTCATCTCTGACATACAGCAGATTCTGTGCAGGTGGAAGCAAGCCCCTCTCTGCTCCTCTCTCTGCCAGTCAAATTATGTCATCAGTGAAGGATCACTGGTTTTTAATGATACGGTGGCCTCCATACTGAGAAGCAGTCCTAGCAGAGCAGTATGCATAGCCAATAAAATGGCTGTCACCAAATTACAATTGACACTTAACATCACTAAATCTGCAGTGTAATTCCTTGTGACAGTTGTGTAGGTATATTAGAAGAAAATAATTTACTTCAAACCCAGCATGTTAGACACATTTTCCTGAGCGTAATTCATGTCACATTTACAGTAGCCAAGGCAAGCAGTCTCAAGGCAACCTTAATCTGGGAAGAGATCATAGATACTAACATGTTCATTGAAGTATGATTATTTATGCATGCAATAAACAAAGCTCGAGCAGTTGTTCATTGTAGGTTTTAATTGTTATTGGGGGTTTTAATTGTTATTGGGTTTTAAATGAATATTAGCCTCTTTTGCTGTAGGGAATAAGGAAAACTATAAAAAAGCAAAGCCACATTTTATTTGGAAAATAGGCATCAACTAAAAAGTCTAAATTTTTTTCCTAAGATTAGACGGACATTCATGTGACCCTCACCCTACTTGAGGTCTACATTGTGTTTGGACTTGAAACTCTATGCCAGTTGCCACATAATAAAAGCATTACAAGTGCAACTTCCAAAATGCAAGTAAACTAAAACACCACCAACAGTATTTCTCTTATTTCAGAGTAATAACATTGGAGAACAAAGGTTTGGAGAGCAGACAGTTTCTTCTGGAATACTATTTTGATACATGCATCCTGAGCAGATCTGTAGAAAGACCCTACCCTGGCCTTATAAGCATACATAAATATGTGACAGAGTTAAAGGTCTCCACTCTTCAGAATGAAGTGGTTTGAATGTCTGGCGAAATGGGACTGCAAAAAATTCATTCCAACTTTGTCTCTAGGCAATTCACCTTTGGCCCAGTGATGATATGAGTCTTTCTGCTGATGGGGGAGATATAATAAGTCAGGCCAGGCAGTCTCAAGAAGGCAGGGGCCTATTTGTTAGCAGAATGAGGCAGGTGTACTATTCTAGGGGAGATTAGCTCATCCCAGCATGATAATTACCTCACAGGAAATCCTCAAGGTGACACATCAAATGCAGGAGCTGCACATCCAGTCCTGGAAATGGGCATGCCTGTATCATTAAGTAGTCTTAATTTAGAAACTCCAAATTTAAAAACACAAATCAGTGAGTGATAATTTCCCTGTCCTTTCATTAAGACATTAAAACATCTCCAGCAAGTGTGTGCTCACTAAAGAATGATAGCTAGATAACAGATCAAATGCCATGCAGAGGAATTATCCTTCATCCGTGTTTGCTAGTTGATTTTCTTATCTGAGTAAGAAACTGCAAACAAGAAGAGAGCTCACTTTCAGCTTGCTGAAGTCCTTTTGATGGTTTGTGCCATTTGCTGAATCTTACCTTTTGGAAAATAATTTGAGTGAGTTGTGTATTTTCCAAAACAGAATCACAGCTTTACAGATATGCCACCAAAGAGCAAAAAGGGAAAATAGCACTTGAGGTTATTTGGATATTTTAACATAAAGTTTGAGAGCACAGATTGCTCTTACTTCCCCATCCTGACTTTGGGGTGGCAGCCTTAACAGCGTCCCAGCCTGCCAAATGCTTTAGCCATGCTAAGCAGAGCCATGTCACTGTACAAGCCGCAGGCAAAAGCTAGAACCTCTTTGGTTTTCTAGGTCAGTGAAGATGACCTGAGAAATTCTTCAGCGTCACTTGTCCCTTAAGCACACTCCTGAGAGCAAGAGGCTGGGGAGACAGCGGGCTAACTGCATGACCACAGCTGCCCGACTTATCATGTGGGCACCAGGTTGTGGGGGGTGCACCAAGAGAAGTGGCAAAAATAGAAGCAGGAAGGAGGATAATATGATTAGAAGCCTTGGACTTTCACCACTGCAGTTATAGGTATGGCAAGCAAAAAAGGATTACATTTTTAAGGATTTCTTAGAGCAGGAACTTATTAGAGCTTTATTGGAAATCAAAGTTTTGAGCAGGCATTCTTAACGATGCATAATGAAAAAGTATTTCATGGATTAAATCAGAATTGGGAACACAAATATTAACGTAACAGTCTTGATAAGATCAAGATTAAAAGGTATTTATCAGTAATAAATGATTTGTGTTTTATATTTAGTGTCTTTCCATGGGAAGAATCAATCTATTTTATACTCTGAAGCAGCATTAAATTTATTGTTCATTGAGCCAGAAGAAATCTTGTTACTCTCTCATATTGTTTAAGGTCCATTCCGTGGTATAGATAAACTTTGTGATAACCCTCAGAATGGTGTTTTACATAGAGTGATTTTGGACCACCTGCATGATGGATCCTTGTTTAAAAACACCCCCTCTTCAAAGACATGCTAGCTTAGGATCCCCTGCCAAGACAATTAGGATTCCCCAGAGCTCCCAGTCCTGTAGCATCTACCCCCTTATTGTCAGAACCCCTGTGCCAGTCCTCTCACTGTGCCTCACATTACCCAGAGCAAGAAAGAAATCAAATAGATACAATACCTCCTTCCGTAGGAGAAGCCATCTATAGAAATTGTGCATGAACTATTATTCACTCATCGATGATGGCAGAAAGCAGCATGAAATTCTGGACATACTTATCAGAAAATAACTTAATCTTTATTTTGGAAACATTACAATTGTGTTATTATTAGATGATCCTGATATAGAGAAATACCTTCACACAGAAGGAGTAATTTAACTGAGGGCAGGTGGTATCTAATCTCTTAGTGTTCTGATCCTTCCAAACTAGGTCATATGACTCCCATTGCCAAAACAAGCCCAATTTGTCATAGAACATATGGCCAGTTGCCTCTTTATTAGGAACAGCTGATTGCAAGAAATTATTTTCCAAAATATCAAAGTTAGAATAATTTTGTTTAAAAAGACTTTAAAAATTTCTTTTGGAAATAGTCTGCTTTAAAAAAAGTTTTTGTCCTCTATAGGAAAGAGTTGAATATAAACACACACCCATGCACAGGCATGCACACACACACACACACACACACACACACACCCCACAATCACACACACAAATACACCCTCAGTCATTTTATTCTTTACCCAACACATTTCCCCCCACACAGACACCCTCTTAGAAATTATGGTTCTATTCCCAGGCCTTGTTAAGACTCTTCTATCACACTAACTGTCTCAATTTTTAAAATGAACACGTCTTTCTGAAATTACATGTCGAATATCAAACAAAGACCATTTTAATGTTTTCAAGGCCAGACCAATATCATGGATAAGTCTGAAAAGGATGAAAGTCAAATTATGAACTGTGTATGGCTTTGATAACCAAATAATTTCAGTGATTAAGACAGAAGTACGCTCTGGAATCACATTTGCACAATGATAAGGAGCAGCACTTATTTTGGGGGTTCTTTTCCATTGACATAAGACATCAGAAAAAGAAAAGAGAAAATGCTTATTATAGAAACGATTCTTCATTAGCTCCTACACGCATAAGAATAATTTTTCAAATGGGAAGAATAGAGGGAAGTTCCAATTCCACACGAAAATTCTATTCTGTATTTTTTGAGGTCTCAATTATATTATAAATTAAATCTTAATTTACACCACTGATAGAAACATAAGGCATCAATTAATCTTTAACACATTATGTTTCTATTTCAATAGGGAAAAGAAATAAAAACTATTTTCTCTACATGTCTGGATATTTTAACTTTATAAAATGATCATATAAATAATAGATAAATTATCCCCTTTCATGCCAAAGCTCTGTTAGTGAAGTAGGCAATATTTCATTAACATCTACATTTTCCTGTTTATCCTATATTATATGGTATATAATTTTTATTCAAACAAGTTACAGAATGAAGAGATCTGTATTTGTAGCATTGTTACATTTAATTTTACTGAAAAATGTAATATTTGAAACCAATTTAGTTTATTTTTTAAAGAGAGCAAAAAGTACATTTAAAAAACCACAAATTCCACAACATATGTCATCAGCGAAATGAAAATCAAAACAATGAGATACCACTACACACCTATTAGAATGGCCAAAATCCAGAACACTGACAACACCAAAAACTGGTGAGGATATGGAGTAACAAAAGCTCTCATTCAATGCTGGTGGGAATACAAAATGGGCAGCCACTCTGGAAGACAGTTTGGTGGTTTCCTACACAATTAAACATACTCTTAACATACAATCAAACAATCACACTTCTTGACATTTAGCCAAAGGAGTTGAAAACTTATGTTTACTCAAAAACCTGCAAGCAGATGTTCATAGAAACCTTATCCATAATTGTCAAAACTTAGAAGTAACAAAGATGTCCTTCAGTAGGTGAATGAATAAATAAATTGTGGTGCATCCAGATTATGGACTAATATTCAGCACTAAAAAGAAATAAGCTATTAACCCATGAAAAGATATTCAGCAAACTCAAGTGCATATTACTAAGTGAAAGAAGCCAATGTTAAAAGTCTTCATACTCTGTGATTCCAACCATGTGACATTCTGGAAAAGGCAAAACTATGGACACATTAAAAAGATCAGTGCTTCTCTGGGGTTGAAGAAAGGTTAAGATAAAGAAGCAAAGCAAAGAAGATTTTTAGGACAGTGAAAAGATTCTATATGATACTATGATGATAAATACTTGTTATTATACATTCGTCTAAACCCATAAAACGTACAATACCAAGAGAGAACCTTAATGTAAACTATGGACTTTGGGTGGTTATGTGTCAATGTAGGTTCATGAACTGTAACAAATGTACCACCTAATGGGGGATATTGATAATGGAGGAGGCCGTGCATGTGTGGGGATGGGAGAGTCTATGGGAAATCTCTGTACCTTCTACTCAATTTTGCTGTGAACCTAAAACTGCTTTTAAAAAGTCTTTTTCAAAAACCATTCAACATTTATTCTTGATGTAAGCATACAGATACAGTTTCTTGAATAGTTAAAAATACTCAACAGAAGATTAAATTTGTCCAAGTCAGTCAAGTTAGAAAATTCTAGATTTTGCCAGAAATTAACTTTACATGATTATAAATAAGCATTTTTGAAGTTTACATCATCCTTACATAAGCTTTTAAGATTAAAGTTCTGGTTGTCTACTGCTATATAAAACTTTCTCTAAAACTTGCTTATTATTTTATAATTTTTCATTATTTTATGAGTCAGAAATTAGAGCAGGACTCAAGATGCGCAGTTCTTCAGCTTCACATGGTATCAACTGGTGATTTGGTAATATGTAGCTAAAGGTTACCCCCATGTTGATTACTCACTCACATACTTAGAGCCTGGGGTAGGATAGCTGACACAGGACTGGTCAACATTGGTCTCTCTCCCTGCTGCCTCTCCACATGGCTAGCTGTGCTTCCACTCAGCAAGGCAATCCTGAGGTATTCACATTTCTTACATAGTCAGTCAGGGCTCTAAGAATGAGTGTTCCAAGAGACAGTCAGTAGACCCTTCTAGCCTCTTCAGGCCTAGACCCAGAAACAAGCGGAGCATCATTTCCCTTATGATCCAACAGTCAAAACAGTCATAGAGCTCGCCCAGACGCAGGACTAGGAAACACAGATTTACCTCTTAATAGGAAAAATGTCTACAATTTTTGTGGCCATCCTCAATCTGCCACAAAAGAATGTTTTATTTTAGAATTGTATTGTTAAAAAAATTTCCTACAAAAATGTATACTTCGCTCAATTTCCTTACTGGAACCCCCAGTTTTCAGGACCAATTTCAGTGTTCCCAGTTAAATAGAGAATAACCAACAAAGAAAGTCAAAGGAAAGCCTAACTACAGAAACAAACTATTTGTCAATTGGAGTGTATAGTTTCCTATGCCCGATCTAAGAGTAAGTCCAACAGAAAAAGGTAAGACCCTTCTACCTAGTGTGAGTTAGCATTAGTCACCCTAATGAAAAAAACCTATTGCAAATGGCCATAACCAACCCTTCATAATAGTTCAGAGTATGTTGCCATTTACAGATCAAGCAATGTTCTTCAGAATATGGGCAATTCTTAATAGGTTTCAGAAGATATCACTAGCCATGGCATCTCCATCTACAGGCACATGCCCTCAAAAAGTTAATGTTTTCTACCCCAGTTACTAAGTATAACCTCTCCTTGCTTTACAGTAACAACTATTTCACGAAGTCTGTTCTGTTACCTACAATTGGCACTCCTGATGCCCAACTGAGAAATATGGACATTACCTGAATGGGCAATGGAGGGACAATAAAGAATTTTGTATGGGGGTGAAGAAGGACCAAAGTTGATCCACTCCCAGGGGATTCTAATGGAGAGATTCAGTTAGTCATTTTTGCTGAAGAAAGAAGAAAGAAGGGTTAGAATCCCAAATCCTGTACCCTGAATCTCATAATGCCACCTAATCTTGAACTAAATATAAAAGCAAAAAACATTACAGATCAATGTCCACTTTATTGGGTTTTAGTCCCAAATTTCAATCTGACCTCACATCCTGGTAAACTAGGCTTGGTCATATATAAACTGAGAGGATTCCTTTTGTTCCTTACCAAAAGGCCTGCTATGGGGCCCATAGGGGGCCTTCCAAGCCACCTTCCACTGGGCCTGGAGCTAGGTCTCTAACCTCTGAGTGTGTGAGTCCTCTGACTCAAAGAGGAGGCACAAAAATGAGAGAATGCTTTTTCCACGAAGCTAGTGAAGAACCTATTCCAATTAAGAATTCACTCTGTGTGCCCTGTGTCTAACAGGACTTCTCAGGGTAAAGGTATTGCCCTGGACAGATAGGATCTTGCGTATCACACCAGCCAGAGGAAAGAGAGTGATAGCAACACACACAAACAAACAATAGGCGAATGGAGGCATTCCCTAGAGTAAGATACCCCTATATTTTCTGAATCCTGAATCCTGTCCTAGGAATTATTTAATCTCTTAAACACACTTAAAGATATTTTAAATAATTTTTGTGTACCATTTAATAAAAAGTTATAGAAGTTATGTGTTATATAGTTCATTTAATAAGTTATTTAAAGATATTTTATATTAAGAATTTTAATTTGTTTTATATTTATCAAGAAATTCATGTTATTTAAGTAAATCAATTTATGTAATAAAGTGTACGCTATTCTTGTCTTACACAATTTAAAAGTAGCACGTTTCTGTTTATATTAAAAAGTAGATGTAAATTAAACTATACTGCAACAACCTGTTGCAGATGCAGTCAACTGGAAAGCTATTATTTTCTCTTTTAACATTAATTTTTGAAATATGAGACTCATTTTGGTTCCTATACAAAAATTTGATCAGATGAATGCAGCATATACAACTGCTGAAGAGTGTCATATCTATGCTCCTCCTTAAACTTATTGCCTTTCGGTATCACTATTGTGAATTTCTTATCCTTATACAACAGTCCATTATAGGTATAAATTAAATAATGTATGACTGAGAAAATAAAACTGAATAGTGTCTAACCTCTACAGCAGTTAGCAATATCAAGCTGAGATAAATCCCCTGAGTAGCTAGCTGAGTCATGAGAATACTCATCTCTACATCCTCACCCAAATTAAATTAAATCAGAGATGCCATGACTACCTAGAACATTGGTTCTCAAGTGTGTCTCCTGGACCAGGAGCATTATTAACACACCCTGTGAACTTAGAAATACAAATCCTTAATTATCACCCCAGACTTACTGAATCAGGGATTCTGCGGTGAGGCCCAGCAATCTGTGTTCCGACAAGCCTTCTGACTTTTGGATGCACACTGAAGTTTAACTCTGACCTAGAACAAGTTAAAACATCATGCGCTCCTCCAAGCAGCATCCTTCAGGAAAATCTGCCCTGCAGGAATGAGAAGCACAAACCTCTCAGGCAGGCAGACAGGCAGGCAGCCCACAGAAGCCCAGGCAAAAGATATCATCCAATTCAGGTTGCATTATTAATAAGGCAGAAACATTCTAAGGGTGGAAATACTCTTTTCAGAAAGAGAAGAATTGAAAGAAAACTTTGGTTACATCTCACACTTGCGGCATAATTTTGAGAGAAAATCAACTTTGGAGTCTGACCAGGCTGAATTGAAATGCTGGCCCTGCTACTTGCCGGCAGCATGACTGGCTGTAGGAGGGAAACTGAACAACTCTACATCTGTAAAATGGAAAGAATAAATCTGTCCTCGTGGGATTGTGGTGGGATTTTATGACACGTCATATGTAAAGGTAAGCCCAGCACAGGAGAATCTCTTTATTTAAATAGTAGGATGGTGGGATAATTAACCAAGAAATTATTTTGGTTTTGGTCTCCCTTTATTTTTCCCTACTCTTCCCTCTTGCCACTTCTAGCCAGGGGCCAGGTTTTGTACTCTCCTGGCTCTGGGATGGTTTGCAACGGAGCAGAAAGCTCAAGCTGTAAAAGACAGTTGCTGTCATCAAAGAGATTGTGCCAGGTGTCCTTGAGGGTGAGGAGAGAGAAGGGAGTAGCTCTGAGATATCCCTATGTCCTGAGAGAAGGGCAGAGCCTATGGGACTCCTGTGGGGAGTGGGCTCCATACACTGCTCCCTGGCAGTGGGAGCAGAAAGTGATCAGAGAGGGAGGGCTCTGTGCGGCTATACATACTGGACTACGAATACTGGGTTCACAAAGGTTCCTGGCACAGAAGCAAAGCAGCAAAACATCCTGACTGGAAATAAACATCCAGACTAAGAGAATGGGTATCCAAATGTAATTATTATCTCAGTGGATCCAAGATGGGTAGAGAGTATGCAGTGCTTCTCTATAAGTCCCCTGGGCCTTTGCACAGAGCAGGAGGGAAAGATGATCCTAAATCTAACTGAATCTCCTATTAGGCTCACAAGATGGTTTGGGCATGGATTGTAGTTGGCTCAAAGCAATATTTAAATGTGATATTTCTAGTACATCTGAGTTTGTGGACTGATAATCACACCCTCCGCTATGTTTGTTATTAATAGCCACTTTACCTTCAAATTTACACAGATATATTCTATTTAGTTAAAAAAAGCAAAGGCCTTTTCATGGACAGGAGGATGGGAGGGTGCCAGTATTCCCCTTTTATCCTTAGGAAGGAAGGTGACATTGTGGGTATCTACAGAAAATCTACCAAATTCTTACATACGTAGATTTTAGTGAGTGTAAAGTAATGACTTTTCAAACCTCATTTGAATCTACATTTGTAAAACAACATTCTGGGGCTTCAAATTCCTTCTTACAATTAAATTATTTCTCTTTTCTTATAAATTTTTTTGTATACAAAAATGGCTCATTGAACTGGGTTCTCTCTTGACATATGTATGCGACTACAAAGACTAATAAGGAATTAGTAGGCCCTCCTCCATGAGAGTCCCAGACCAACCAGGCTGGGGTAAGAAACCTGTTCCACCATAACAACATTAGAAGAAAAAAGTTCTCTGAGAACACGTGTGAAATATTACAACCCCCATATTACTGTGTAATAGAGTAAGTAGAAACATCCCAACATACAAAGGGAATAGAGTCTGACCTTCGTGTTCCATCAGATGACATCAGCAGTATGGTGGCCGATGACTTTCTAAACATGATAAAGCTCTAAAAAAATAGGCTATTTGAACACACTGGCCATTTGAAGTCCTTTCCTCAGGAATTGCTGAACTGCTTCAAATCTAAAATTACAATTCAAGAAAGTACAGATCAGTACTGGCAAAATATAATTAAGTAAACTGGTCAATTTGATATAATTTGCTATTATCTGACTCACAATGTGAGATATATTATCTGAGGAAATTATTTTGTGACACTGCATTTACACATATTTTTAAATTCTTGGTGGTAACTAAAAAAAAATGACTTAATTAGGTCAATTCTCCTTTCTTAATCTCTCAGGCAAGGCAAAACACCCTCTGTATCTAAAAGGAATAATCTCTACCCTCCCATAAGAAAGAAATTAATTCTCCCCTCCCATAAGCCTGTGGGGTTTTTTCCTCTGAGAGTTTGACAGCCAACTTCCAATATGACAGGTCAAGGCATCGAGCAGAGTTTGACTACTATGATTAATATTTATTATGTCCTAGAGTTTTGCTAGCTATCATTCAGGGGCCAATGAAAGGTGTCCAAACAAGGATAAAAGTATGAAAATGTAAAAGGTTCAAAAGATCCACCATAGTATGTTGGTTAATAGTAAGAGACTCTGGAGCCAACTGCCTGTCTTGTAGCTTGTATTTATTGGTAACTTCTCTGGGTGGAGATAAGTTAAGGTTTCTTCAAATCTTTATTTTCTTACTTTACAACTAGCATATGTAATTCATAATAAAATGAGATAAACTATCTAGTAAATGATATCATCTATTTATGTCAGGGTCCAAGAGTTCATGTAAAGTTATGACATTTGTCCAAGGAATTTAGTATGAGTAAGGTTTCCTCCATACAAGACACTGTTTGTTTGTTTCTACTCTTGGTATTTTCAAAATCCAAGATTGAACTAGCTTTATCATACCTTGCTAGAAAACTTTAGGTCAAGTTTCCAAAATAAAAGTTTTATTCTCAATTTATTTATTGGCCACAAATTTTTACATGACAATGTCCAGGGATTTGGAGAGAAAAAATGGTCATAAAATGCAATATTTGCTCTCCAGAAGCCAAATTAAGAAGACAAACAGACATAAAGTAGTTAAAAACAATTTTAAAGAATAAAATTCAGGATGTGGTTCCATAGTGTAGTGGTTAGTTAGCACTTCTGCTTTACACGCAGAAGATCCTGGGTTCATTCCCCAGTGGAGCCATGGTCCATGGACTACGGCCATGCCACCCTAAACAAGCTCGATGTCTGATCTCAGAAGCCTAAGCAGGGTCTGCCTGGTTAGTACTTGGATGGGAGACCACCTAGGAAGAACAGGTGCTGTAGGCATAAATAATAATAAATAAGTTAAAAAAAAAAAAAAGAATCAAATTCAACTAACACTTAGAATCTGATTCCATGCCAGTACTTTCGCATTTGTTACCATTTTCCATCTCATTTATTAATTTCCCCATTTTCTAAAAAAGGCAATACAGACTCCAAGGTAAAATGACCTATTGCAGGTCCAAAGTTGATACATATTGAAACCTGTTTTGAGACTAAATTGATCTGACTCCAATCTAAGATTTTTCCATTCTGTCAAAGCTGCCAAGATGATCATCTAATCTAAAGACAAGATGTTCAGGAGTTCAAAGGAAAGGGGATTGAAGTCGATAAAAATGAGCAAAAAAAAAAAAAAAACAACTCACAGGGAAGAGGCTGAAAGTTATTAGGATTTGGGGAGGTGAATAGGAAGAGGAAGGGCCACAGTGGAAAGCTGACAAGTGCAACAGAGGAGAATGTGAAGACAGGCCAGACTGAGCAGCGAGGAGCTGTGGGAGTGGTGGTAAAGATGATTCCAGAATTAAGATGGAGGTAGATGCTCAGGCAGCAGAGTCGAGGCACAATATTGAGAGATCAGGAGCCTTTCCAGGCTTTTGAGTAGGGGAATGGGTGCGTTACAATTATTTGTGTAGTGGCAGAATTAGAGAAAAGGAAGAGGTTGCCAGGAGAGCTGCTAGAAGGCTACTTACTGCATTAATTCAGGCAAGGTATGACTACTGTCTGCAGCTGTCTGATGACTATGGAATAGAAAAGAGATAACATCACAGTACTTAGCTGAGGAAAATTTTTAAGAACTTAATGATTGTGAAGCATGTAGAGCAGTAAGTTAGAAATGCCTTAGGGCTCTGAACCTGGAGAATTTCGACCGTGTGATACTGTTAATAATGGGAGCACTGAGCCAGGGAAGAAGAGAGGCACCCTGGTCTGGGAAAGACAAGGGCAAAGCCTTTCACCTATAAGGAAATAAACACCGCAAACAGGAGACACTGGGAAGCCAAACTGAGTTTAATTCTAAGTCTGTTGAGTTCCATGTGACACTGGGACATACAAACACCAATGTGCTGTGCAAAGTTGCGCATAGGACTAAAACTCTGGTCAGCAGTTAGGATGAAAGTATAAATGCAAAAGTCATCAACACACACAAAAAAGAGTGTGGAAAGTCAGTAATTTGACTAAGTAGCATAAATGACCACTAAGATGTTCTACCTTGTCCATGAGCACCAAGAGGAATTTCCATCTCTTATTCTATTTCTTAGTAAACACCACAAAATGTTCAGCATCTGACTTCTAAAGAGCAGGCAGGAGGTAAGGGGCATTCTCACTATCCATGAAGTTGCTTTCCATTTTCTGGAAGGATTAGCCACCATTTATTTCCCTGTTGAAACCCCTGGAAAAGGAACACATGAGAGAATTTAAATGTGCTAAGAAATTTGAAATGCTAAAAATGGCACTTTAGCATTGACTAGATAAGAATTACAATATTCCTGCCAGCTCAGATACAGGCAATTTTAATTACCAAAATAAATGAAATTTAAAATTTTTCTTGCATACCTAAAGTCAGAAAATAAACTGCTCTCTTAAGTATTATAAAATGCCTTTTTCTAAATTGGACAAATTATAGTATCACAGAACCGTAAGTGCTGACAGGGAGTATCAAAGAGACCTAGGCCAGCTCCCTTGGATGACAATATCAGGAGGTGTTCACTAAGCCACTGATGGATGACAGCTGGGCTACATGATTACTTAGACATACATCTTGTCATCAGTCCTCAAGTATCACCCAAGAACCGTTTTCAGTCTGCAAAGTGACCATAAATCAGTATTTTGGATTATCATAGATGACAGCAGGGTCCAGTTCTAACATTAACCTATCCTAGGACAAAAATGGAATTCTGAAAAGTTCTATCTCACTGGGAAAGTTTGCTGTAGAAAATGCAAATCTGTCCTTCTAAGTTCACAGGAGAATCATCAGAGGTAGTCAAAGCAACTGAACTACAGGGAATCCCGTTCCTCTTTCCCTCACATCTGGTATGGATTTATAATGATGAAAAAAAAAAGAATCATTTAAATTAGGCATGTGGATTTGTGCCTTGACCTTGTTAAGTGAAAAGTAGGTGTTACTCCCATGAATTTCTACGAAATTGGTAGTAAATGTGTAAAAGTCAAGACCCCCCTATAGAATATTAAGAAGCCATATGTTTAAAAGAGTAGAGACACCCAATTCTAGTACACTCAGGCATGGAACAAACATACAGATACAACTTAGATGATTTATTACAGATTTGAACTTGGGCTTTTTTTTTTTTTTTTTGATATAGTAAAAACATAAGAAAAAAGGTGGAAAATAAGCAAGGGTACGATTAAGGGAGAGCTTCATTGTTAAATATTCAATGACCAGATCCCCTAGTTATAGATTTCCAAGATTAGACTTTATAAATTATCAATTATGAATGCAGCATAAAGAAGATGAGATTTTAAGAATAAATGCCTTCCTTAAGAAATTTGCCATGAAGTTTGGGAAATTTTGTGATCTTTTTATGCTAGAAAAAATTATTTTACTCACTCAAACTTTAAAATTTCAAATTAAACTGTTAAACTTTTTAAAATAAAGTTTCTTGCCATCCTCTTTAGCTCAGTAATTTAATATTTTGCCTCATTCCCATTTTTGGCCAACCTAGCCATTTGTTTCCACCTTGGATGAGGACTTTGTATGATATAGAGAGTGTGTGGAATAGTTTGGTCTTTGACCTCCAGTTCCAGATAGTTTTATGCAGAAAAACCCCATGATTATTGCCTTCACCTTCTGCAGCCTCCCTTTTTCTCCTTGAAGAGTACAGGTTCACAGCCAGGGCTTGGCTCTTATTACAGGTTTTAAGTTGAAGTCTATACAGTGAAAAGAACTCTGTTTTTATTTCTTTGGAATTATTGGCTTTCAAAGCTTTTGAATTCCCTGCAGATAATTACTGTTTTGGCCCATGATTTCTCTGATATTTGATGCCTCTGGGTGGAATAAATTACCTATCTAACAAGGAGGGTTAATTGGTGGTTGTGAGCCAATGTCTGTGCCCCTTGTATTCTTTTTTTAAGTGCCCTGCATACTCTGACCATCTGAAACAACTTTTTGTTCTAACTCATCTCCTCCAGTACAACTTGTGGTTTAAATTGTACTGGAAACTAAAGAGATAAGGAAACATTTTGGTAGTTTCATGTGTTACAGTGTTGCAGGTTCTCCTGGCTCTGTGACATTTGTACCCCCATCTTTCTAATATTATGCATAAGAATTGTGTAAGCCTAAAATGCCTATACCCAGATCCAATCTCATAAAACTTACCAGAATTCAAACTTAAAGTTTCCATAAAGCTAACTCTATGAGCATTCAGCCTCCCTTAGCCATTTCACAAATTCCTCTTAGAGAAATTATGCTTTTTTGTGTGTTAGTATTTGTCTTATTAAATCCATGAAGCTAAAAATGCCTCAACAAAGTAAAACATTATCACCAACTTTCACAGTAAATTGTTTTGTGTGAATGAAAGCTTTTTAAAAGTGTAACTCTCGGCAAAATTACCCAAAAGTAGTTTAGTAAACGCCATGAAACATAACATCTGCATCTCAAAAATCCATTCTGTATGCTGCAGGAAAATTGCAGTAGCGAAGCAATTTTCTAATATTTACATATTTATAACAAGTGCCTGTCATGCGAAGGCTAAGCTAACCTGTAATACTTTCATGTTACGTAAAATGAAAAATGCCTCATGCTTGGGTGTTCTAATAACCATGATATTATTTTAACAATTACACTATTTAATACCTTGGATTAGTCCCTCTGATAGTGCTATTAGCTGTCACTATCCTCGATAATAGGTGGCTTCATCTTTGTTACGACATGATCTTTCCTACTGTTTGTTGACCTTTCAATACAAGGGGGAGGGGACGCTCCCAGCCCCCCAAACTTTTAAGCAGCTACTGTAAAGCTGCAGTTTAATTCTCAGCTGGAATGTTTAGAAACCCATGGTGCTAAATACCTCAGTGGACTGCTTAAACACCAACAACAGCCTTATGGGGCCTTAGCAGAACTTAAACACATCTTTTTTTGTTGAGAATATTGCATTCTGCCACAATTCTGTGGGCTAACCCTGGGCTCACATTAAATATACCAGCCTCATTGAAGCTTACTGAATTGAGTTGAGTTGCTCTTTGTTTTATTCTCTCATGGCTTCACCCCCAACCGGGACTGGGCAGCCTTTCTTCCAGTGGAGCGTGCTTTAAAGTAACCCAAAGAAGGGAAGGAGGGGGTTGCGGGGTGAAAAACCAAAAGGTGCAGCTAAGGCCCATAATTAGTCTTGATCCTCCAAGTCTAAAATATTTTAACGCCAGGTTTCTGATTGCAGTACAGGCAAAGTGGATTTGGGAATGCAGAAAAGTAATTAGGTCTGTGCATTGAAGTGTGGAGAACATTTAAAAGTGAATGGGTGGTTACTACATTCTTGGCAGGCTGTTTTTTATCTTTTCATGCTCTGCTGTTGTTAGAGGTGATGGGTTTATTGCAGTTTTTGCACTCTGGAGGTGGCTGTGTTTTTCTTAACCTAGCCTTTTGCTCTCCATCTCGAAAATGAATCTTCATGGTGTGAGGAAGAATGAGAGAGATTTTTAAAAAGTAAGAACAAGGCACATTGGCCAAATATTATGCAGTGAAGCATAATAAGTTGAGAATAAACCTCAGTGCCGCAACAGGTCACTTATAAAGATTCTGGGTTTAATTAATGACTCGCTGAGCCTAGGACCAACTGGAGACAATGGTCACCCCAAGGAGAAGGAAAACAAAACATGTTATTCTCTAACCATGTTCACAGAGCCATCAAAACTATCTGGAGAGAGGCTGACATCATTATGTCACTCTTAGTCCTGGTATAGAAGATACAGACCATAAGTGTCTGAGAAGGCAAAAATGCATGTTTTTGATTACTTCACTTTGCTCAGATCACATGTCCCTTCAGCCTAGACCTTCATGCTGTCAAGTTATCATCAGTGCTGGCTCAAAAGTCATAGAAAATGTATGTGCTTTTTTTTTTTTTTTAATAGCTGCGTTTGGGGGGTGTTGCAGTAAGAAAGAATTAATAAAATTTAAATGAGGTCCTTTTAATTTCCACGAAAAAGTTTTTTCTTCTTTTTTCTTTTTCTTTTTTCCTATTTTTTTTCTTTTTTATTATTATTATTTTTTTTTTTTTAGCTTAAAGAGCTAGCTTGTTTCTTTAACAATATAGACCTACACATGGAAAAATAGTATGAGGCAACTCAGTCTTTCTAGAAGCACTTAATAAGATCTACTGAATTTGAAAAAGCAGAATCAAATCTAGCTAATGGAGAACCAAATGAAATGGAAGGTAGGTTTTGGGGTTTTGTTGCTGTTGCTGTTGTTGTTATTGATGTTTGGAGTTTTTCTGTTTGTTTGTATTTGTTTTCATTTTAGAAATGTGCCTTCGAAAGGCCTGCATCGAAGACCACTGATCAGTATGTTTATGTCCTCAGCAACTAATTCAGCACACTTAAGTTTAGACAAATGAGTTCCTTCCTTTCTAACATTTTTTAGTGTTGTATTCAGTATCTTAATTGCTATTCTACATTATCTAGCCTGTTGTATGAGAAGTATATTTTCTTAGCCACATACAGCTCTTAACTTACTGCATTTATCTCTTTTTCTAGTGAACAAGAATGAGCACTTTACTATTTGACATATTATCACTTTCGCCCTGGCTAGACTCAAAGAAGTTCTCTCATCTCAAGTTTTCCCATTAAAAGAATAATCTGGCAGTGATATTGCTTAGCAATTTTATGTTTTAGGTTTTCCAGAAGACACAAATAAAATATATGCTCTGATGCCATTATAAATAAGATTAACATCTTTACCGTATCCCGTGTATAACAGAGAAAACTTGGAAATAGCATAAGTGTCTAGCATCAGGGATGAGTGAAATAAATGATGATACATCCATCCAATGAAATGCTATGCAACCATCAGGAATGATGCTGGGGAAGACTATTTAATGACCAGAGAAGGTTTTCAGAATAGGTTTACATTTAAAAAGCAGATTTCAAGGCAATGTGCATAGTATAATTCTGTGTGTGTGTATAAAATATGTAGTAATGATATACTTAAATATATAATTATTGTAAAAAAAAAAAAAAAACATAAGCTCACTTTTAAGAAAAAAAAATACACCAAAATGTTAATAAAGGTTACCCCTAAATAGTGACATTCAGAGTGGTTTTATTTTCTTCTCCTTTCTTATCTGTATTTTCTAAAGTTTATTTAATGAACTTATAATAGGACAAGATAGTGTTGTAACAAAGAAACTATTAATAAAAATTACTTAAATAGAAATAGCTTACCAAACTATGATATTTAATTCTTCAGACGTACTTTCTAAAGTACTCTTTACAATCTGTCTCTCGGAGTGCCAAAGGCAAAAGGCAAAAAAAATTTTAAAGTTTTTCTCCTAGCCCACATCCCATTATCATTGTCTGTGAGCCTCACACAGGATTTCCTGAGGACCTCTCTCCAGTTGCCTAACAGGCAGCCAAAGATTCCAGCATTCCACAATTAAACTGTGTTTTACATTTAGAAAAAAACAGTGAGAAAACATGCCCCCACCCACCCAGTCTTTCTGCCTTAAGGCAGCAACTAATCAGGGCTAGATCTCACTCTGACCAGCCTCTACCCAGAAGGTAAACTGAGCACTGGCCCTGAGCACTGGCCAGGGTCATCCTCCTGCTCCCTGAGACTAGAAAGTCGGGTCCACATTAAGACTCCGCTACTTCTGTTAAGGAAATACTCCTTCTTGGATGCCTGATATATTCTTCATTATGCAAATGGGAAATAAGCACTAGCTTATCCAGGTCAGATACATAATGTGTATAAATAATTGCTGGGGGAAATATGTGGCTCAGTGAGCTCATCTAAAGCCAACAGCTTAAGAAGTTTGTGTTGAGCATAGACACTGACTTGCTGGGAGCCCCTAGGAAAATCACTTAAACTCTTTGTGTTTCATCTTAAAATAGAGATGATAGGAATGTTGACCCAAGCCCCAGGGAATAGCAAAAGATTGTGAAGCACTTCAAAAATTCTTGTATGAAAATAATAGGTGCTATTTAGGGAAAAGGTCGTGAAATAATCAAAGACCTCCTGCAACCTCAATAATAGCACTGTGATTTGACAAACTGTGATCTAGGCATAGCTGAGAAGGCATAACTAAATTCACCGAAGCCCAAATTTACAGACATTTACAATAGTTAGTTTAGGAACTTCATGGTCTTTTTTTGCAGAAGACTTCTTGTTCTCTTGAAGAAGAATATACCAATCAGGTTTTTGTACAGATTCTCTGGTTTCACACAGTTTAGAAAAGAATCTTACCCAGAGATGAGTGGCTGAGAAAGTTCTTGAAAGCTTTACTTACTACAAACCAAATTGTATTCAGCAGGTAGAAATTAACACATGGGCTAGATACAACCTAGGATCACAAAACACACATGGAAGCCACAAGAGGCTGGAATTCAGTGTTGCCCTATAATTATGTGGCTTTTTTCAACAGTCACTGTAAGCTTCTGTGGCTTCCATTAAAATACCACTAAGGGTAATTGGCAACAGGATTTTTCTGGTCTTTACCCATTCTCCCTCTCCCATTTCTGCTGGGCACAACTCCCTCCTACAATCTCTGATCTGAGACTAGACAATGCCCCATAGTCTGTCATAGTGTTTTCTAGATGGTTTACCAAATTTTCTACATGGTCAGAGAAAAAGGACTGGTGGTGACTTGATATCTCCCACTATCTAAGTCACAAATTTCAGTCATCATCTTTAGTTCTGTTGTGTGTCCACATAAGGGAGATAGTAGAGGAAATTCTGAGAAAACTAGAGTGGGAACTGGAGCTGTCTTTATGCCTCCTGCAATTTCTAGTCTTAAATAAAACAATTCAAAACAAAACAAAAGAATGACTTCTTTCTGTACGTCTGATACTCTGTGTTGAATTATATAATCATCATTTTTACCTAGTGTAGTGGTTCAAAGAAATGGCTTTGGAATCGGACAGCTCTACTTCTCAGCCAAGTGGCTTTGAGTAAGTAATTTAATATTTTCTTACTTCAGTCTCTTCATCCATAAAACATATGTAATAATGGCTAATATTGTAAAGGGGGTTGAGATGAGGCATATACGTATTTCACAGAATGCTTGTCATATATTAATTACTTAATTAATGTTATCAGCATTGTTAGCAATGTTGTAGCAATTTCAGTAGCTAGTTTCCTTATTTGGTAATAGAGAATATTGACACTGGGGAAGATTAAGTGGCTGGCAAGCCAGAATTCCAATCCAGTAACTCTGCCTGCAAAATAACATGCTGTTTCCACTACCCTTCACTATTTCTCACTTTGGGAAATAGACTCAGAGCAGTTCAGAAGGACATGCTCACAAATCTAAGGTAGTCTAACCACCTACATGCAAGGATCTCAAAACATGAGTCCAGGCATAAAAATATATTCTTTTATCCTCAGCAACACTATTACAGCTTCTCTCGTGGTGAATAGTCCTGTGTTTGTCTCAATCCCACAGTAATAATGCTCACCGGGACACTTTCAAATGAATTTCTCAGCACCAAGGGCAGAAGAGAGCAAAAGTGATCATTCCTTTTTCCTTTCTTTCTTTCAGTGGAAAATCCATGACCTCTGTGACCCTCAACCCAAAGCCATAGCCCAAGGCTTGGTATAGCTAAGGGTGGAGGGGTGTGGGGAGGGCTGATAATGTTAGAGAAAGCCAACTAAGAGCAGAAACAAAAGCCAGTAAACAGTGAAAGAAGCTTAGAAGGGGGAAGAAGGAGGGGGGCCTGGAAGCAGAGAACAAGACACAGAAAAAGGACTTGGAGAAAGACTGAATAAATTGTTTGCTTGTGCTGTTTAGCAAAATCAGCTAAACTTGGCTTTCAAAAAGTTTCACACAAAATCATTTTCACTGATTATTTTTTGGCACAAGAAATTTTGTAAAATTTGGAAATTCACAAAGTGACACAATTTGCTAAAAATGCCATTCAACATAATTTGATATAAACTACAGAAATCTTATTATAATTCATTAGAAAAACTTAAAAATGTGATAGTGTCCTGAAAACTTGGATTGTTTCCACAAGAATCACTGGCAGCTAAAAACCAGCATAAGAACCAAAATGCTCAGTCTATCTATTCACAGGCAAATGTCATGTGTCTTTTATGTGGTTAACTTCACTTTAATATCCTGGAGCTATTTTGTAGCCATTTTTAGTCTTTCATTTTATTTTTTCCCAGAAGTCAAATCCTTCAGTCCTTATACATGTAGGCAATTCTATATAAAATCCATATGACCCATTTATCAGCAAAGAAGCCATGCTTACTGTTACAACTGAATTCTGAAGATCTGAGTCTAGATTCTACTGCCCATTGTTAAAACCGGCCTAGGCCCTGTGTGTGTGTGTGTGTGTGTGTGTGTGTGTGTGTGTGTGTGTGTGTTCTGAATAGGATAAAAGTGGTTAGCTTCCTAATAGAATCCAGTGCTCCTAATATAAATCTGGGAGGCACATGCTATACAATGAAAACAATCCTAAATGAACATCAGACAGACTAGAAGGCTACTGTCTCATTGAAGGAAAGGATTTTGTCTTGACCACCTAAGCAAATATCTTAGCAGATACTAAATGCTCAGTAAGTTACAGGAAAGAAAGAGGAGAGTAGGAGGGAGAGAGAAAATGAAAGGGATGAAGAAAGGAAGATTCAGTTCAAATTTGAAGATAGTAAAGGGAACTTGGACAAATCACAAATTTTTTAAAACCTCTTTCCTTGTGTATGAATGTGAGTAACACTTAACACCAATATTATTTATAGTCAGGGCATTGTGGTTTATCAGAGGTTTTCGAATACATTGTTATTAAATCATCGTATTATTTTTATTGTTATTCCTATAATCATTGTATAAGACTATATAATAATAAAAAACAATTTATCCTTTCTCAACATTCCCAAGCACTCTTTTGATAGCTCTCCCAGGCATATCCATGCTTTGTAGCTCTGTGTTCTCAATCTTCCCACTCCCACCTACCAGGTTTCCTGCCGGGTGGGCTCCTTTCTAAATCCTGTTTTATAGAATCCTCTTAGACTTCTCTCACTTAGATAAAAAAAAAAAAAATAGTGATTTAAGGTATCCATTCTTTAGTCACCTGATTTACACTTGATAATCTGATAAATTCATATCAAGGTGACTGAAAATGTGTATTAGCTCTTGATATCCATTGCCACTCCCTGAATTACCAGACTGGAAAGAAACTACATTTCTCAGGCTCCCTTGCAATTGGAGTTCCAGGTGCATTCTGGACTTGGCCAAAAGGGTGTATTGTGACACATTTGAAATACAATAGAGGCTATCTTCCTGTGGCAGTTGCACTTGACAAACAAGCTCTAATAGTCACACATGCTGGCAGTGGCTGGGGTCTGATTTCTCCTCACTGCTCATCAGGGTCTGGGGTGAGAGGCAGCCAGGGAGGAAGATGTGGTAGCTTGGGCTTCAGTGCCTCTCTAACTGTTCGATTGCAGTGGCAGTAGGACAACCAGAAAGCAGAACTCAGGGCAGCTCCCTGACTTTCAGCTCTCCCACTGGTTTTGTGAATTCATAATCCCCTGTATTAAATTCCTTTCTGCTTACATCCAGAGCAGCTTCTCTTTTCAGCACTGGCCTCTGACTGATGCAGTAGTTAATGATTAATACAGGTTCCAGTTAATCATCCTCCCCACTCCCTTATTATTGTGTTTATAATTACATACACATTTCGCTTGCTGTGTTTTAATGCTTTTTTTACATATTTATGTCTTCTACTCTATTATTTTTCTTCATTAGAATACTAAACTTTACCCTATGACCAAACTGTGAACTTTCAGTAAAGATTCAATGTCTTTCGTGTTTCTATGCCTAGTGCCAGTATCAATGCATAGTGCATAGTAGGCAACTCAATAACACTGGAGAATATGCGTGCACTCCTCCCCGTACAGGAAGGGCTGGCCCTGCGTATAAATGCTTGAGTTGTTTGCATGACATCCATCATTAATGCTCTAAGAAGAAAAGAGAGCCTTTAAAAAATCTATTTCTCTATCTAATCTATCTATCCTCACCCATGGATGTGTGCACAGGCAAAATAACATGAAACACCAGTGTAATTATCTATATTATTCAGTGTTTAAAACAACTCTCTTGGATAAAAAGACTAACAAACTGGGAGAAATTTTTGCTATTTATTGTATTTACAATACAGGGAAAGAACTAAACTCTCTAATCTATATAGAAACCACAGATTTCAAAAAGAAGAAAAAAAAGCCCTATTAGAAAAATGAGTAATAGTTCACAGAAAAGGAAATATGAGTGACTCATAAACATATGAAAAGATGTTCAAATCACTCCTACATAGAAAAAAAATGCAAATTAAAACTACATCAAGATACCATATTTCACTATCAGGTTGGTAAAAATCCAAAAATTTGACAACCCCTAGGGTTGGCAAGATATAGAGAAACGGGAACAGTGATTCATTGCTGGTGGGAGTGTAAATAGGTATAATCATTCTGGAAGGCAATTTGGCAATATTTATTGAAATTACAAATGCATATACTCTTTGACTCAGCAGTTCCAATTCTGGGATTTTATTCTACAGATATATTCACACATGGGCAAAATCATGAATGTACAGGGTTATTTACTGCAGTAGTTCTTGTAATAGCAAAAGACTGGAATAATCTAAAAGGTCATCAATAGATAATTATTTAAATAAGTCATGGCACATCTAAATAACGGGATACTGTTCAGCCGAAATTTCATAAGGCAAAGTTCCATAGTACTGACATGTATGTGTAAGATATATTAAGCAAGGGCAGGAGGGAGGATTCAAAAGGTATAGTATGCTACATTTGTTTAAAAAGTGGGGAAAGAAGTGGGTGTTAGCATTTTCTTATATAAGCAATTTTTAAAATATTCAGATGTCCTCACAAGAAACTAATAACAGAATTTATCTATTCTGGTGTAGGGGTAGAAAGCAGCAGGTGGGGGACTGAGGAGAGGGAAGCTTTTGCTATGTTCAATTTTAATCTTATTAAATTTTAAACCAAATGCAGCTATTACTTAGTCAAAAAAATAAATATTAAAATATAACTATTAAGAAAAAGGAGGGTATTTCAGTCTTATTTATCTGGCTTGGTCAAATCCTAGTATTTGGAGGTGCAATCTCTGCTGTCTCCAGAAGTTCATAAGCCAGGAAAGGGAGTCTACAAAGTTTTAAGAATAAAGTGATTGCCTCCTGAGCACTATTTTTTTAATTTATTGGAAATACACTGACATCACAGCAGGTTAGAGTCAGAAAAAATACCAGGAAGTCTTTTCCTACTTAGAAATATTTCCATATTAATTTCGTATTGATTTGGTTTAATAATCTGCTTTTTCAAAATGCAAATACAGGAAACATTTCATACAAGTATCTTGAAACTCAGTGTGAATTATTTAATTCGATAATCTCTTAAAGAATAATCCATACCTGCTGAGGGGTGGGTGTTGTCAACTAAAGGAAAGAGAAGGAGGTTGGGGTGAAGATCCAAGCCTGTAGAAAGGGAAGGACTGTGTGAAAGTAGCAGTGGGCAGAGGGGAATGGGTAGGACTGGGAGAAAGAAAGGGCTAGAGAAAGAGAGATGAGAGGATGACTAATCAAAAGTCTGTTTCACTTTTGCCTGGAAACTTGCTGCTGGTGGCAACCACCTGGCTTCCAAAGATAATCAGTGTTCCTGGTTTCTCTAATACATAAGTCCTACTTTGCAAATGCTCAAGATCATTGCAGAACCTTTGCTTTGTTGATCCAACAGGGAGCTAATGCCCATCTACCTTCATGGGTTTGTCTTTCCTTTTTTTAAAATACAAAAAGCTGTACATATTTAATGTATATAACTTGACGAATTTGGAGATAAGTATATGCTTGTTAAATTATCACCACAATCTATGCCATAAACTTAGTCATCACCTCCAAAAGTTTCCTCCTGTCTTACCCTTTTTCTTTTTTTTTAGATAAGAACATTTAACATAAGATCTACTCTCTTAGAAAATTTTTACATAAACAGAACAGTATTGTTAACTACATGCACTATACCATACAGTAGATCTCCAGGACTAATTCATTTGCATAACTGAAACTTTGTACCCTTTGATTAACATCCACCCCCCTAACACCCAGCCCCTGGCAACCACCATTCTACACTCTGCTTCTTTGAGTTTGACTATTTTGGATGCCTCATATAAGCAGGCTCATAAGTTTCTAATATATATATTATATTTCATAATAGGAGCTAGAATAAGAATTATTCTGTGGTTGTCCCCCTTAAACTCTACAGTAAAATCGATAGCTATTTAAAGGGTAGAGAATTAGGTGAAAAACATGTATTTTGGGTTAGGTTTGTTATCACATAGGATGTACGTGTACATAAACATCATTTCTGAACCAGCTGGTTCACTTGAAAGCCCAGTTTCAAACTGTTCAATACTCCCATTAATAGAAATTGCTTACATTAAATAAAACCAATGATAGTAAATAAAATGAGTTAAATCAACTATACTACAATTATCTTAAGAACATCATGTCTTTCTCTTGTATTCTAAAAAAGTCATTGTGCCTATGTTATCCAAACCAACAGCCGTGCGGGATTAAACTTCTATTTAAATGCTTTAAGAATAAATTGTCAACTGTGGTGAATAGCATAGGTTCCTTTTTACTGCTCCAGCAGGTGTATGTTCAGCCTGGTAGTAAAGAATATACAGTACTGGCAGGGTTGCGGCTCCACTTGGAGCAGTCACCAAAGTTCTTCATGTCTGTTTCAGCACAAATTTTATCATAACTTTGAAGTGTTTCATATTATTGAAACTCTGTAGTACATGTGCTATGCATATAGAAATACTTTTCCCACTGGTTAAGATGATATGATTCAGTCATGTGAGAAATGCTTTTACATTCATTTTTGCCGGCTTTCCATAATACTGTTGTTACACAAATATATGTGGTACAGACTACAGGAGGGCTGGTTGGCTGCCTGGCTGAGAAACAGGAGGTGTGTATGAAAACAGAGAGCTCTGATTCATAGACTCTTAACATGTTAGAGATGGAAGGGACCTTGATATTACAGAGACTATAATCTCGAATAGATGTGTATGAATGAGAATTCTCAGCTTAGGTCCTCAAAGAGATAACTTTCATCCTTGCAAGATTTTTCTAAAAATAAAGGTTTTATAATGAAAAATTTTAGCATAAAATATTACCCTCAAAATTTATGTATATTAAAACCAGCCTATCAATGAAGGATTTTAATAGATCTGAATATATTATTTGGATTCAAGCCCTCAATATTAAAATGATGTTCTTCCATTTCAGTTCACCTAAGGAATTTTCTCTGCACTGCTATATTATGACCGCATTGTTACTTTATAGCTACTTTTTTTGGGGGGGCGGGGTGGCTAATATGTTAAAAAGAGCAAATCACTCAGCCTGTGTGTATCATGATATGTTGTAGGGAAGAAAGGATCCTATTTTCCAGACTGGACTCTGTTTTTAACTTGCTTTGTGATGCTGGGCAAATAAACTCACCTCTCTGAACCTTAAATGTCTAAAATATAAAATAAAGGCTAGGCTAAATGGTCTCTAATGTAGTTTAAAGACCCTGATGTACTTTGGAGCCAATTCTATAAACATTTTATAAAGTTATCACTGTGATTACTATTTTCATTATTTCAGGTTGAAATCTGAAACCTAGTTGTAGAGATCACACTCAAACATTTCAACTTGGCAGCGTTCAGCTAGCCTTTAGCGGTTTATCTGGATGGGCACACATGATGGTTAAGATGTCTGAAGAAGTACACAAAGTATTCTGTGGTTAACTTTGATAAGACAAAATGCTTTCTGCAGGGTGTGATTCGGATGAGCACACCAGGACACTCAGCCAAACTCATCTGAACTATCCAAACCCCTTGATTCTGCAAACTGGGTTGCAGATCTTTCAAGAACAGGCTTTCTCACAAAATTGCTGGCACTTTCTCTTCCAATCCCAGCCAGAAAAACAGTAAGCACAGCCTTTCTCATATCATTTTGGCATTTCTGGTCTTGGTCCAGGCTGGAAAATTGAAGTGCAAAAGCACTTAACTGAACATTTTAGAAGGTAAAGAAATGTTCAGTTCAAGTTTAGCTCTCAAATGGACAACGGGTTATTCTTTTATTCACTTCATCAGAACCCTAGATGGTAAAGAAATGTCATGATTTTCCCTCTGCTTTCAAAGTCATCTACTCTAAGTTCCATGTTAGAATCAGACAAAGCTCCTTATGTGTCTCTTGTAAAGAGCTGTGCCAGGCTGTTGGCTTGCGTTAGAATGTTGACTGGTATTCTCAATTCAGGTATCTCTATTTCAAGCCTGAAGTGAATAAATCATTGAACTTTCATTAGGAAAACATAAATGATTAGTGTTTTGAAATAAAATATATTTAACTCACTAAAGTTAACATGAGCATAAATATATGCAACTTATTAATAATATATGCTTGCTTTTAACTATCCTTTGTCACTCCCATATTAGCAGAACTCTTAGGCAGATTTGTGTCATGTCTACCTTGATTCTAGTTTTGGTCTGCCTCTATTCTCATTTTGTTCTCTGCCATGCACATATTCAACTCTCACAAGTTTGGCACCAGTGATGGCCCCCACTGTTCGATAACAGGCTAGAAATTTCATTTTATAGAGGTGATATGCTAATTTGGAAAACATCTGTTTCCAATAATGACATTGTTCAAATCATTATTTTCAACATATAACCATTAACTATAATTTGACATCTAGCAATTTATTTTTCTATTTATTAATTTTCAAGTTTATATGACTCTGCTTCAGAATAAATGCCCATTATAAAATACCTGCTTCAATATTTCTAAGATAGAAAGAAACTTCATGACTTTAGGATAAGCAATAGATTTCTCTAATGGATGCAAAAATCAATAATCATAAAAGAAAAAATTAATAAACAAGACTTCATCAAAATTTAAAACTCTTCAAAAGATGCCATTAAGAAAATGGAGAGGTAAGCCACAGACTGGGGGAAAAAATCACAAAACACGTATCTGACAAAATATTTGCATCCAGAGTACATAAATAATTTTTACAACTTAGAGTCACAATTAAAAATAGACAAAGAATTTTGACAGACACTTCCCAAAAGAAGATAAATAAGCATGTGAATATGTTTTCAATGTCATTAATCATCAGCAAAATGCAAATTAAAATCACAATGAGACACCACTATATCCCCCACTAGAATAGCTAAAATTAAAATGACCAACAATACCAAATGCTGGTGACAATATGGAGAAACAGGAACTCACATATTGGTAAAAAGAATGCATAATGGTGCCTCTTTGGAAAATAGTTTGACAGTTTCTTATAAGGTTAAACGTGTACCTACAACTCAATAATCCTACTCTAACATCCAAGGGCAATGAAAACATATGCTCATGTAAACAATTGTAATTAAAAGTTCATAGCTATTTGATCCATAATAGCCAAAAACTATTGGTTAAACAACTCATCTATAGTAATAGAATGCAAAGTAGAACTTTCCTGGAGCCTGGGGTTGGGGGTAAGGAAGCCAGAAGGGTGCAACAGGGAGTCTGATGAGTAAAATACATTTGGAAATTTGGGGGTGATGAAAAAGTTCTATGTCTTAATTTTGATGATGGCTTATAGGTATATATATCAGAACACATTAAATTCTATGCTTAAAAATGGGTATATTTATCATATGTCAATTATACTTCAATAACTTGATTTAAAAGATTGCTGTGAACAGTCTACAGCCACGCCACCCTGAACAAGTCTGATCCCGTCTGATCTCAGAAGCTAAGTAGGGTCGAGCCTGGTTTGTACTTGGATGGGAGACCACCTAGGAAGACCAGGTGCTGTAGGCGTAAAATAAATAAATAAATAAATAAATAAATAAATAAATAAATAAATAATAATAAATAAGAAAGAGATTGTAAACTGACATGGTCCTTGCAATCTGTGAAATTAAGGGTTGCCTCGCCTATAATAAAAATATAAAATAAAATAAATAAAAATAAAAAGATTTCTGTGAACAAACCCAAAAGTCTACCACATGTAAATTTCAAAAAAGTTTTAGGGAATCACCTCACTTCCCACTTTCGGTAAGAATAGTAAGACTTCCAATACATGCTACAGAGAATATTTTCTTCCTGTTACTTTAAAGTCCTTTGCCACATAATTGTTTCCTGTTAGATATCTTTTCTCAGACACTGTAGCAGCTAGAGTTAAAAACTATATATATTTTACCCTGCTTCAAACCCAGTTACATGCGAATTATGTGTGTTATGAGGTATAGGAACTTAAGCAACTTAACATCTTTGATCCTTAATTTCGTCATCTGTAAAATTGGAATAATAATACTTAGCGCACGTAATCAGTGTCTATCCTTCTAACACTATACTAAGCACAGAGAAGTTTATTAAAAAATTTAACAATTGTCATGATTATTTGATACTTGCACTATTGATAAGTTTCAGGTACCCACATTGCCCCTCCAAGAGTTTCCTTCCAAGCAGTGGTCATGTTAGATAAGGCAAGTAAGGCTCACAAACATTTAATTTATAATTTATACTGACCTCAAACTCAGAAGCCTATACTACATGTCTTCAGTTCTCAAGATGTGTCTGAACACACAGTCAAATCTTTTTATAAAAAATACAAATTCCTTTCTTTATAATCTCATCATTTATTGCTTCACAAACTTTCCCCTAGACTTTCTTCCAAGATAAAGCTGGCTAGACCATTGTTTTGCACATATTTTTTAAAATTGTGATAAAAATACACATAACATAAAATTTACCATCTGTATTAGTTTGCTAGGGCTGCCGTAACAAATACCATAGACTGGGTGGCTTAAACAACAGAAATTTATTTTCTCACAGTTGTGGAGGTGGGGAAGTCCAAGATCAAGAAGTCAGCAGATTCGGGTTCTCCTGAGGCCTCTCCCTTGGCTTGCCGATGGCTGCCTGCACACTGTTTCTTCACATGGTCTTTTTTTCAGGAGAACTATAAGACCCTGGGCTTAAAAGGCGGGGGGGGGGGGTGAGAGTTAGTTATAAGGAGCCAGGAAAAGCCTCTCCAATATAAATCAGATTCCCCTTATTTCTCTCTTGCTCCTTAAAGACTAATGTCTGAGCTCTGTCATTCTATCAGTCTAATGTTCAACCTCTTACTGAATTTTAAAGGCTATTCATTGAAATGTGGTGGCTGCAAATCATTTCTGCTATGGATCTACTTTAAAACTGTAAGATAAAAATGTTCTTGTTTTAGATCCTGGAGAAGCAACGGTGAACAAAATAAAACTCTCACTTTAAGAAATGTATAACCATTGAGGAAAGAGAGGCAAACAGAGAGGCAGTGACCATACAGTGTGATACCTACCACCAGAAAGGTACATGCAGGGTGCTGCAGAAAACCATAAAAGAGGCACCTAATCAGATACAGAGGTTCAGTGAAGGATTCGCAGGAAAAAAAAAATGCTTAATCAGGTGAGAAGAAATAGTCATGGTCACTAATACTGATGTTTACTATAGCACCCAGGCATCACTCTAAGTCCTACTCATTTAATCTTCGCAATAACCTTGAAAAGTACACACTGTTACTAACATCATCATCATCATCATCACCATCATTGAGGCCCAGAAAAGTTAAGGGCCAGGAAATGAGAAGCCAGAATTCTGATCCAGGTAGTCTCATTTTAGAGCCTGTGTTCTTAACCAGAACACACACATACACACAAAAGCCTCCTCGAAGAGGAGAAAAGGGAATCACAGTAGCGAAGACCCAGAGGGCGGAGAGGAAGCATGTTCTATTTGAGGATTTGAAATCAGAAGTTCCATAAGTCTCAGCAAAGAGCACAAATGTAATAGAAAGGAGGAATGAGGAGACTGGAGAAGCAGTCAGGGGTCAAACAGTGAAGGGCCTTGCAAACCTCATTAAGGAGACTGGACTTAACCTGAGGGCACTGGGGAGCCATTAAAGAGATTCACCCGGGAATGATAAGGCCATATTCACACTCTAGAAAATCACTCTAAGTGGTTTGAAAAATGGATTGAAAGAAAGTAAGACCTGAGGCAGGAAGCTCCATTAGGACATTTTTGCATTAATCTATAAGAAAGATAACAGTAACTCAAATAAGGGGTGATGGTGATGGGAGGTGGGCAGAATGAAGAGATGTTTAAGAAGGAGAACTGATAGAAAAGGGTGGTTAATTGGCTGCAGGCACTGAGAGAGAAGGCAGAATTAGGATGAGTCTGCTCTATCTCTTGGCCACAGGATGAATGATGGTGCCATCTGAGGAGAACACAAACAGGGCAGAGTGGAAGGACTGCAGCTCCAGAGTTCAGTTAGCAGCATGCTAATTCTGAGTGGCCCTAGGACCAAGAGCAGCAGAGCCCAACAGATCTTCAGATCCGAACATCAGGAGTGAGAGCTAGACTAGAGATGTTGATATGAGATTATCGATCTGCATGATTCTTCATGGCAACCAAAGTTGTGAGTGAGCATACCCAAGGAGAGTGAGTGTGGTGAGAGAAGAGGACCTAAAGCTGAAAACAGGTAGCATCATCATTTATGGGCAATAGAGAGACGGGAGCTCACAAAAAAAAAGCTGAAAAGCCACTGGCAGAAAGGTAGCTAGAAAAGTCACAAAACGTTGTAGTCCCAGAAGCCCAGGGAAGAGAGTTCAGGGGAAAGATCTGAGACACTTTTTTTGTGGGTACCATCTCAATGAGCTGTAATCTCCTTCCATTTTGGTAAAGAAACTTTCGCATGCTCAGAATTCATAGGGATCCACAGGCTTAAAATGTTTTTAAGTTATTATGTGAATTACATTTGTGGGGCAATTTAAGAGAGTATTTGGCTCTAGGAAGATGCTTCTGTTTCCTTAGGGTGTACATGTTAGCTTTTGTTAATAAGAACTTTAACTCTTCTGTGTTGCCAGAGGAGTTAAACTAAAAAAATCATAAATCAGTTTTAGACTTTCTACTTTCATGGTCGCATTTAATTTCAATAACATGAGAGAAATGATCTGTTGCATATTTCAAATAGATATAGTGTTATCCATATGAGACTAAAGAAAAAATATTAATGATGTTTTATATGGATTTTAGACTTTTTCATTTCATCATCAGTGTTTTTGTATGTTTCAGTCCCAAAGGATGACTAATTAGGTTTAGTTATGTACATCAAATCTTTGATGCTTTCAAATCTTTTTAAAAATGGAGCAGAGGCACTGTAGAATCTGGTTGATAATTCTGCCATTCAGTTACTGAACATTAAGACATTCTGTTGAGGTGTATTCTACACTAAAAATGGAAATATCGAACTCCATCAACTACACACACTCATTCTCAACTACCATTGAATAACCCTAATGACTTTCATGGAGAAGAGAGAGAGATAATAAATACCTCATCTTTTAATTATTAGAAAGATTTTTTATTATTTTAAAAAAATAATACTTATAGTGTATAAGTTACAGAGCATAAAAATAATTTTATCCAGATAGCACATATCAAGAGAGTTCAGTATAAACTTATTAATCTGTCAAAATATGTGGAAAACTTGGAAATGGGTTGTGGGAGAAGCATTTTCAATAGTTTATGGCAATTTACTGTTACATCCGAAGCTATCCTTACAGTAATCAAGAAGGGATGTGGGAAAATGGAGGAAAGCTAGAAGATGTGGCTGACCTTTTTTCTTCTTCTACTATTATTATTTATACCCTAACTCACTCTTCTCTGTCAAAGGTATATATTTTGGCTGACTTAACTGCCATCCTTTTCAATTATATCTAATCTATTGTCATGAACAGTAAACAATCTCAAGCAGCAAAATAGGAAAGTTGAGATGGACCAGAGACTGTGCAACTAACTCAGTGAAACCACAGGGATGTCTTATGAAACAGGCAATTTTCATGCAACAAAGGAAAAATACTATAAGAAAGTGGAATATTACTTAGTCAAGTTATAAGGAACAATTATGTTTGCTATAAACTTAAACCTCTTTCAGTTGAGTATTTAAATTTATGAAACTTTCTGTAATAAAATCACACTTTTCCTTTAGTCCTCTACTTCTTGATCTTCCTTCATTCTGACTTTTTTCTTTCAAATTATGCCTTCTTTTAGCCCTAATCTTCCTGTGACAGCAGCTTGTAAATTTCAAGCTCTCTCCACTCAGATTTTCCATCCACCCTGCCATAGACACCTCACTCACTGATCCTTGGGATTGCAGATTTGACCTGGCATAACTTTGAGGCAACTTTCCATGATTGACAGCAGTTGTATTCACAATATTGTTTTTCAGAGACAGTAAAAGACCACAAGATTTGCAGTGGCAACTGCCAAGGAATTTTATGTAAAGAATCACGGGTCATAGGATATTTCTTGACTTGTACAAGAACCAAAATTCAGGTCATTCCTAATATAGATAAGCCACACAGCATTCTGTGACCTTTCTGGGTTTTGTGGTTTTGGTTTGTTTTCTTTTGTTTTGTTTTTCTTTTCTGTCTCTTCCAATCTGACTGGCATTGTTTACCAGTGGAAAGGAGGTTGTGGAGGTATGGACAGTCTTAATCCCACTCCCTTCTCTCCTCTATCCAAATGTTCTGTTCCCTCTTCTGACCTTTTACCCTCATCTTTCCAAATCTTTCTTTCACCCTAGTTTTCTTTTACCGTCTCCCACTTCTACCCAGATACTGATAGTCAGGGACAAGGTCAGAGCAAGAAGATTTGATTAAACTTGGTGGGGACACTATTTAGGTTACTACACACATAGAGACGCATACCTTAATTTGAAAAGCTTAAATCATAATTTCACATAGAAAAAAAATTTACCTCTTTCTGGCATTTTAATCAGAACAAAAATCACTGAAACACAATGTTTTTCAAACTCAATTTATCATTAACATTACCGGCAATATCAATTCAGCTTTAAATATGACTAAACATTACAACCAATCCCATGTGTTTTCAAATATCCTGTTGACAGAATACTGCTGGCCTTTTTGGTAATGCAAAGAGCAGAGACTACATCTGGGCAGGTACAAATATTTTAGGTTATTCTCTTTTGAAATAAACCTTTGATTGAAAGCTCTAATTCTGATTGCATATATGCCTTAAACTCTAATGTTGACATAAATTTTTAGACTGCTGTTTGACTAAACTCATAGACTCCTACAAGTTTTTTTTTTCTTCTTTTAAATTCAAGGGATCTTATAGAGTCTACAAAAAATGCCCTTCTCTGTAAAATCAGGAATACCAATGATCTCATCCTTAAACTGAAAGAATGGCTCCTGCCCAGTGACTAATGGAACTCTGAATTAGGAACTAGGTTCTCCTAGTTTGTATTAACAAGGCAAAATGCCAAAGTGAGAGGTAACACCATATTTTCTCAGCACCAAAATATATTTCTGCTTTGTTCCTATCACAATCAAGAAAAACAAAATTATTTTTATTTTTGTATATGTCTTAAGATTTTTCTCTTCAAATTCTAAGTGGTCTCTTTCAGGTATTTGTTGTTTTATCTACCAAGTAAAAATGAAATAGAGACAACAGAGACACATATCAAGACAAAAATCTTTCTGGAGGGGTGTAAAATCAGCTCACTTGATTTCAAAAATTTCTTCCATTTTCTTTTCTCCTTCTCAGCATCACATTAGGATCCTCCATGTTGTCCTTCTTATTGGTAAAGCACAGTGTGGCTTGGAAAAAGGGGACTGTGTGGTTGCCAAGGTGACCCTAAGGATCAGTTATTGCACATACAGTTCTGCAAATGGAAGTTCCTGAGTCGGACCCAAAGGCAGGAAAGAAAATTTGCAAACTTGCCCAGGGCAAAGCTAGTGTAAAACCACAGATAAATGTTCAGAATTAACCACCTCCTGTTACTCTTAAGGCCCAAAAATAACTCCATGAAAAGAATTTTCAATTTTTGTATAATCGTGTTCAGTGATCTTTCTCTTCCCCTTAAAGAAAAGAACACACCATAGCTAAAAAGAAAAGAACATTCTTTGCTTTAAGGGACATTCATAACAGATTTGATTAATATATGCAGGAGACTATGTAGATGCTTTACTACAAGAGGATTTAAAAGTTCCCATTTTAATTATTGAAGGATTGAAATCAGCAACAAGTTAGCCTGGGGCTCAAGACTTGCCACTTCACATCGGTGAGTCCAAGACTGACTTGCAATATCTTCTATTAATATTTTGACTGTTTCTACAAATTTAAGTATCCACAGATACCAGATTTTTAAGCCTCCATTGGGACAATCACTAGCTGGAAATATCAGAGCAAAAGAAATGTGAGATTACTACTATGCAATGGGCAATCTGGGCCTCATGTTGCCTTCAAAGAACAACATTTTGCTTAGTGCTTTTTCTCGAATTTTGTGCAGTCTTGTTCTGATTCTATATTTCACTAAAGCAGAAACAAAAATAAAGTATTTATCAATTAGGATACTTTGGTTTTTTTTCACTTTTTATATTTGCCAAGTAGTTTTTCAATTTAAATTGAATAACTGTTTTAATATTACATGGATTAAAAATTATTGCATTTTTAAACTCAATGAAAATTTATTAAACATGTCACAATATTTAAAAAAAAAACAGTATATTCAATTGTTATCCAAAGTGGTAAGCATTTTATATTAAATATAAATTGATTATCAAACATGTGTTTTCAAGGTGTTGCTAGTTACCATTTCTAATTTGACAGCTGCACTTAAGACTAAATAGAAGAGATACTTCAATTTACCAAGTACTGTCAGATATAATTTGCTTAGTAAATATATTTCAAGGTCCACTTGATAAACTTCATTTACTATAACAACCATAAAAATATTATGAGGACAGTTTAGAATGTTTAGAGAAAGATTACTACCTGGAACTCCCAAATCATATCTGAACCAAAAAATAGTTGATTCCAAGACCTCTAGCAACTTCAAAAAGTCCAAAAATTCCTTGTGTTATATCAAGAATTTTCTTATTGACATTCTGTCACATTGTATTCAGAAAAACTAAAACAGAAGAAAATAGCATTAAAGAGTAGAATGAAAATCATTTGACAGATGTTTCTAGTTTTAGTTTGGACAGTTGGCACTAGAAATAAACATTCGTAATCTATCTCATCTTGTTTGACAAATATCAAGATATGTTACTTTAAACACCAAATCCTGGTATGTAGAAATTTTCACAAGTATGACTAGATCTTTTAGTTTGCATGGGACTGGAAACACACTTGTTCATTTTGTCCACTTCATAGGCAAAATATTGGTAGGCATCGAGTTTACTATTAGGTTTATCCCCATTTAATATCAGTCTTGTCATTGTCTTCTTTGCAATATATTTCCCCACGGACTGCATCATCTATCTACACCCAGGTATCTTGGTTGGTAGAAACTACTACCACTTCCCCTCCAGATAACTCCCCAGTGTTTAGTGTATAAACATCTCCCTAAGGTGTCCAGATCCTGAAACCCTCCACACCAGTGTGTTGAATTACTTGCAATAGAAATGCCTGTCAAATCCTGCCCACCCCCCACATCAGGATTACTCCAGATTTTAAAGTTACACTTAGGTTTTAATAAATATCTCTATTTCAATATTGAAATTACCTTCAAGAGACATGAGGTACACTGGTTATGTTTCTCATCCAAGTTGATCACATTTTAATGTTCCATCTGAATATGTCTGATGTCTTTACATCTATATCTGGGCAGTAACCCCTCAAAAGCCTATTTCCAATGCTACTTAATGCCTTCTATATTCGTTTAGGCTACACAGTATAAAGAAAAATGTACACAGTACCATACTGCCACAATTTAAGTATTTTCATTATCAATGAAAATTATTTCCAGACAGGGATTAAATATAAAACAGGATTTTCTAGGAGGAAGCACTAACAAATGAAAGATTAGGCCCTCAGAGAACATTTAAAAAAATGGTATGTACATATTTGTCAACATAAAATATAATTATTTTGCACAGATCTCAATCATCTGGACTCTAAAATATGTTTTTAAAAACGATTATTAGTGGTACTTTAAGAATAATGGCCAATTCTCTTAATAACCCATTATTCAGAACTATTGACTTGGAGTTCTTAAATTTTTTAAAATTACTTCTTTGTATACTCATGGGAAATGGCTATTCTTGTAACATCTCCAGTACTTCCTAGTTGGCTAAATTCTTATTCTTTATTTTTCTTGTTAGAGACAATTTTTTTTTATTAATTTTATTAGGGTGACATTGGTTAATAAAATTAGATAGGTTTTAAGTGTACAATTCAATAATAGATCATATGTATTTTGCATTGTGTGTTCACCATCCAAAGTTAAATTACCTTCCGTCACCATATAGTTGACCCCTTTACTCTCATCTGTCTCCCCCTCCCTCCTTGCCCTCTGGTAACCACTAAGCTGTTGTCCATGTCCATGAGTCCGTCTACTGAAACAAATTTTTTAAAGGAGTTATTTCATTCATTTTGTCTCCTTCATTTATAAAGGGATTTATTTTTCTCTACAGTATCTCTCAAATTGATACATTTACCTTGTATGGATCTACCTTTTCCCCTAGCCCTTTTCCTGGAAGCCACTCATTTTTCCATGCTTTTATCTGTATGTCTTAAACAAATATATATATGAAATTTTATCCTTTACAATTCTCATACTTTTCTCTTGGATGTAGTTATATAAACTTTCTTTTATGAGAACATATTGAATGTTTTATTTTTACAGTTTGAAATAAAAAAAAAAAAGAGGTCCATAGATGGGCTTTGAGAAGTCCAGGAACCCTCCAAATGTTTATGCAAAACCTGTATATGTTCATTTGTGGAGCAAATCCATCCAATTTGAAAATTCTCAAAGGATTTGAGGAGACAAAAGAACATGAGCTCCCAGTGTGAACAGTCCACAGTACACAAGTACCCCATGGATACCAGCACACTCAGCCCTGGCTGTTCTGTCCTCTCCAGCTGACAACAACATTTCCCTCAACTAAGAACTGGGAGAAGGCTGACCCAGAAAGACATCTTCTCTCATACAAACATTAAGGCTTACCGAGCTGCTATTTCCAAGGTGTATCTAATTCACCCAAGTCCTACAGGAACATGGTTTTTTCATGAACTACAACCAGCCCCAGTTTTGCAGCCAGGACAAGGGGAGATAGTTTTATCATTCTAAAAATTAAAAATAAAGAGTTATAGAGAATCGTTTCTATGCTGTGACTAGCCTAAGAATTTACCCATGGTTATATCCAAGGAATATGCACTACAAGTTCCAACCTGATTTCCACTTGGGTCCTGCCTATGTAGGTCATTCTAAGAAAAGGCAAGGAAACATCTTACTTTGTTGCTTTTTAGCTTTTCCTCTTAAAGATCATCGTTTAGTTATGCTAGCACTATAACTTTGGGCCAAATCTTTCTTCTTCCTCCCAAACTCATATATTCAACTCTACAGTCTTTCTCTATCTGGATGACCACAAACATCCCTCCTTCTACCCCTACATCCCTGCCTAGAACCCACTCCACAAGGATAAGGACTCTCGTTCATGTTTGTTTCCCTGTCTCACATGTGAGTGGTCCATAGTAAAGGTCTATAAATGTTTGCTAATGCACAAATTAATGTAACTAATTTAAAACCAGTTTCTTTATTTAGCCATTATTTACTATTAGGCATTATTTTAAAATATGTAACCTAAATTGTTGATAGAGTAATACATACAAATATAGTCTTGGGGCATTCTGTTTAATTTCTTGTTCTATTAATTGTTTTTAATGTTTCTTAATACAATTTTTACTAAATCCATATACAATGAGAAGAAAATAAGAATATGATCATAGTTTCTTAAATTTCTTAGCTTGGATCTACTTTATATACTAGGATGTTAAAAGTGAACCATTTGTATCTTAGTTTTAGGTATGGATCAGAGAATATCGATAGCAGATTTTCCCAGTTTCCAAAGTATAGTGTTGTACTACTTATGCAAAACAGCAGTACGCTTTTTGGCTTGCGAAAAAGAGGTGACTAAAATCAAGTTTGAGATTAAAGAGGCCATTAAAGAAAATTTCTGGAGAAAGGTGTTGGAGTGCTATGACATTTCCTTCCAACCACCTGGGGTGGGAGAGAGGAGGCTGCTTTCCCTTCTCCACCCCTCAAGTCAGTTGAGAGGAACTTGGAGTGTCTCCCTGGGAGTTTAGGGACCCAACAAACTGGTAACTGAATCACCCAGAAAAATAGTCTTGAAGAGAGGAATTGGCTGAAGTGGCTGGTGACAGCCAAGAAAGAAAGCTTTACTGGAAGTAAATTGAGATAATAAACATGAAAGTAGAGGCAAGGATATGTAAGTATTTTTCATGAACCAGATGTTGGCCATGAAGGAGAGGATCAAGCTGGAACTATTTTAAATTTTGTCTAAAAGGAATACATGTAGGGCTGATATGACTCTCCAAGGGTGAAGGGGACAGACTACTACATGCACTTGGGCTGGAGAAAAAATTTTAAATAGCCAGCTGGAGGACAGAAGACTCATTGCTTATATTACAGAAAATTTACTCTGGTGTGCCCAATAGGGTGATTTTTCAGAGAGACCTATAAAAATGCCACTTTAAGAAAGAATCAGGTCCTAACAACAAAAAGACAAGAGAACCTCAATGCCAGACCAAGCTATTTCATGTCTATTCCCTCTCTTTCTCCCCCTCGTAACCCCTAGGAACCAGAGACAATTAAATGGGGTGGGTAGGGAGAAAAAAATAAAATACAAGAATGCAGAGTTGTTCTCCATACCGGCCTGTCACCGCAGACTTCCAGCCAGAACAGGTCTAAGCTTGGGGAGGGGAGAAGCCTTAATTGGATATGAAATGTAAAGTTTTGCTATGACATGGGACTTGAAACAAGAATTGGTTTTACGACGAAAAGAACTTGAGGCTTCTGATTTTCTGGGAGTGACTGGAAAAGTCATGAGACCTGCCAATATTCTATCCAAAGGGCCGATAAGATCTATTCCAAGTAGGTTTGAATGAACAAAGGAATAAGGGAACACTTTTTAGTTTTACCATGCATCCTATGGGCTCCTATTATTTACACAAATTATTATCATTGCAATCCAAAATATGCTTTGAAGTTCAAAATGGTAATGTCAGTAATTTGGTAATGTCAGGATGCTTCAAATATTTTCTCTGAAAAATGGTGATTCACTTACATTATCCAAGGTTCCACTTCTAAATTCTACATCTTATGTTTATGGAGGCAATTGATGACAGCATCTCCATATTCATCCACAAAAGCTTTTTCCTCATTTTAAAGAATATTTTTGCAACAATGTAAATAAATGCCCCTTCAAAACTATTTTTTCACTAAAACATTTTATCATGTAACTACGTTGAAAAAGTCTCATTTAAATTTTTTTATTATTTTAATAGTCTACATTAAATTTACCAGTAAGCATAGAAACAAAACTGTGTTAGAAAATATCTTGCATAAACAGATATATAATTCAGCAGGATAAATTAGATTTTCAACATATTGTAGATAAGCAATTAATAGACATTTTAGATGATAATGATGGTTGTCCTATAAACCATTATCTAGTACATGCTGAAAATACAAAGATCCCCTAAAGAATACTTTAAAAATGGTATTTAAGAAGCATTGGTTACTCATATTGTGACTAAGCTTAGTCTCAACATCCACCTGGTAGAAAGCAAACAGTCAGATGTAAAATCTGAGAAATTTTTTGAAGTCATCCTAAAAAAAGAATAGAGTGCTGAATACAAAGGGTCCTTCTATTTACAAAAGTGTTTCCGAATCACATTTATGGCATTGAGTATATCTACATGACAGAAACCAGGTAGATGAGAAAGGAGAAACTCTTGATTTGGTCAATCAATATATTGTCTTTCTAATCACACTGTACTGATTATTTGCTATTCCCAATTTCCTCACACTCCAGCACTTCTGTGTATTGGTCCTGATGGAGCTTTTGTTCTTTCTGATCGATTGGCCTTTAGAAGTTCTTCTTTTTCTTTGAGTCTCTGAGAAGACTTAAATTTCTACAGTTGAGGTGATGCAGAACATATGCCAAACTAAGAAACCAGTCATTAGAAATGAGTGGAAAACAGACTACATAGGAATATGTCCTACACTGCTGTCCACTAAGACTTTGAGAAGTGCTGTGGGTGGGGCTGCCCTCATACTTGTTTGGATTCTCCTGGCTACTTCTTCTCAGGCTAATGCCACAAATCACCTTCCTGGCCAACTTTACCCAAAGACCTCATCTCAGAACAGCCATCTGTCAACTCCACGTTCCTTCTAGGTTTATGCAAATACATTGCCACCCAGAACCTTTGGCCCTTACACTAGAATTTCCTTTGCCCCCATTGAAATATCTAAAGGCTTCTCAGCTCTGAAAGGATTTGGATTCTTCCTTCAAGCTCTGTAACAACCTCTTTTACAGAGACAACCTGCCATCTACTTTCACATTTACTCATAGTCCTAGTTTATAGGCCCCCATTGGAAAATCATACCCATGTATATCCTTGAATTTATCACTTGCACAAGCAAATATCCACATCCAAACAAACACTCTATTCAGAAGTGTACTAGTAAAAAAACCAATTTAAATGCCATCCCAAATCCTGCCTTCTTACTCCAGCCACCATCCCCCAGCCCTTGCCTTTGCTACTCCTCTTGCTTTCTGCTTGAGAGCTACTTTGGCTAAGGAGTAGGCCAATCCTGTGGTGGAAAAACCAAGGGAACATCCATGCTCATCACCAACTGACAAGGAAAAACCCTAGCTTTCCCAGCAGCTGTCTAGAAGTTTCTAGGACTTAATTCCTTTGATTTAGACCAATAAAATACAGGAGATGGGAAAGAGCTATGCCCATATCTCTGTGAGAGACTCAAGATTCAGTGTTCCCTACAGCCTCTCTGGAGACATTCTACATGACCTAACAACTAAATACATTTCTTTTGTTGCAGTTCTACAATGTACCATGTTGGATTTGCTCTTTTTCTTCCCAGCCTCCCAAATATTTTTCCTCTTACTCTTGCTTCCCTGAAAATGCACCTGCCAATATATCATTAGTTGTTATCTTTTGTTTCCTATGGAATCTCTGTGAAGGGAGTATAAACTAAACTATTTATCTTAGTCAGACTTTTTAATTATTTGACAGTTTTCTCTAATGTTTAATGTCTCTTTTTAACAACTAAATAGAGGGCAATTTTAGCTTTTTATGTGGTTCACTTCAGTTATAAATATATGTCCCGAAGATTGCAAGATACAATCATATTTTATCAATGTAGGACATATTTTTAATGATTGATAATTATTTTCCCAAGATGACTTAGTATTCTTGAATCTGACTAAATAAGGAAGTTAGTTAGAAGGTCAAGAGGAGGGTCTTCTGAGATAATCAGAATCAAATCAAGATTGAATTTTCTAGACCTGATGCCACTTCATATTCTTGGATTTAAAAGCATGAGAATTGAGCTGGACATTTCTTCTTTTTATGTTACGTTGAGTTGTTCTTTAAATTACAGAATTAAATGCTCAAAGAAGAAATCTTTTTGAGTTACAATGTCCCTGAATCGAATGCTGTAAAGATGAAGTAGCTTTGCTGTTATGTCTGTCAAAGCCTTCTAGCTATACTTCACATTTGGTGCCTTTATATTTGTTCTTCTATTTCTATTTTGTTAAATAAAATGTTGGAACATATACCAAGAAACACAGATTGTCCATAGCAGCATGAGACTTGGACTGTGGTTGGAAATAATTTAAATGAAACATTACATGAAAACTGAAGAAGTTTCCAACTTCCCAATTTAACTTGTGTATAAATTATACCCCTCCTCAAGAAAAATGTAATACAAGAATATTATATTAAGACATGTAGGTATCTAAATATATAATAGATAAATAGACTATATTTATGTATAAATTATATTTTAAAAAATAAAAATTAAAAATATCCTCATTTTTAACAGAAAGATTACTAAATTCCACCAGAATAAAGTACCAAACATAGAAAAGTCCCTAGAACATAATTCTTGCTCGAAAAAGTTTTTACCTAAAATATAAATTATGCTTTTAAAGAGAATCCTTACCCAAAATATATATCCTATGATCAGATAAAGGGCACTAATGATAAGGATGTAAATAATCATGCAAATGCTTTTCCAGTTGGGCATCTAGAAGTATTCATTTTATTCCACAGTTCTCCAAAATGCTGTGTTGCTTATCAAGTTTTAAAATAACTGCTTCCGTGTCCACATTTTGGCAGCCACAAACTGTGGCGTGACTAGAACTTTGCTCATGTTACTTTAGATTCACAGGCTGTGTCTAAATGCAGCCTCTGGGTTGGATTGCTTCAAGCAGAATCTAGCCAAATTGATTGCAGAGATCTTCATCAAATGTTAAGATATCAAAAAGATCCAATTATTAAAGACATCTTAAATTTATAGACCCAGACAAAGTGTGGGCTGAGGCCCAACATGTGCCACAGAATGACAGAAGACATTTGGAAGCTGATGCAACTCTTAGAGTTAGTAACAGATGACCCTGATTGGAGAGTGGCAGAAAGTACATTTTCTATAAACCAGTCCTGACATAAACACATGTTGGACTACCAGAGAAGTTTCCCAAAGAAAATTATCTCTGGCCCAATTATGATCCTCTCTACAGGGCCAAGACACCAACAGAGAAAACAGTAGATACACCATTAGGAAAATGTAATGAATAATTTTTGCCCACACATTTGTAGACTTAGACTAAATGAACAAATTTCTAGGAGACGATAACTTACCAAAAAATACTCAAGAAGATAGTAACCCAAGTAGTCCCATAAGTATAAAGAACATTGGAGTTGAAAACCTTCCACAAAGAAAACAATGGGCCCAGATAATTTTATAGGGCAATTTCTACAAAACTTTCAGGGAACAAATAATTCTAATTTTATACAAACTATTCCAGAGTATATAAAAAGCAGAGGAGAGAGGACAACTTATTTTATGTGATTTTTATAAAACTAGGGAACTAAAACCAAACGAGAACAGTAAGAAAAAGGAAAATTACAGGCTAATTTCACATTGACTCAAAAATCACAAGCAAAATATTAGTAAACTTAATTACTATTCCGTTTCTATCAAGAGCACACAATTAAGATTTGTGGTTTCAGCTCCAAGATATAAGAATCTTGGAAGTTGTCACTCCCATTCTCACAAGAAAAAGTGGGACGAACTGAAAAATCAAAACTTTTCTTAGATCTATCGGATAACTGAGGTGAAGATAAATTGCCACCCAAACCTAGACAGGGGCGGCATATCCAGATATAGCAACCAAGGCTCTTCATAGCATAAACTGCTAGAGCCATAATCTGAGAGGTACAATTAAATGGTAATTTTGACAGTTGCTGAAAGCTAAATGTTGACTAAAAGAAGAGTAAGAAACTCCTAGGGCTGCAGTCTTAGAATGGTCCCAAAATTTTCATGGTTTTTTTCCAGGGACTCCAACAGGTTCTTCAACAGGTTCTCACTTGAGGATCTAAGGACTGGAGAAAGATTCCCTAAGGCTCCAGCATGGGAAAGGGGAGAGCAATCCTTGTGAAGTATATCCACAGACATCTCCATTAAAAGCACTCTCCAGGCCTTAGGGCATTTCCGAAACCTAATCCCAGCTAGGAGAAAGGAATTCCTCTCTGTTTTAGTTCCCCCCAGCCTTCCTGTCTCACTCACGGCCAAAAACCAAAAACAGTAGTGAACTGGGAAGGGACAGGGCTTCAAGAAAATAGATTTCAAATGCTACAGCCTAGGAAGAGAGTAGAGGGTGGGAGAATAAAAGCAAACCACTGGAGGAGGGACAGAAACACTTGTGAAGCCTGCCCAGCCCTAGACACAGGCTCATTGAAAAACTAAGAGTTCATCAGAATATTACAGAATGTTCCTCATCTCCTGCCCCTACCACCACACCAACAGAGCTTCAGTACAATAATAGTGGATTACAACTGGAAGAACCAGGCTCTCTCTAAGGACCAGTACATAGAGAAGCCCCAAGACAAAGAAAGGAGACAAAAACAAGGATGCTAGAGGAATTCGAAGCCTCTAGAACCATAGATACAAAAAAGCCAAACACCCAGGAATATTATCATAAATCCTCACACTTTAAAGTCTATTAAATTAGTTCCTATTACCTGATATGATATGTCCAGTTTACCACAAAAAAAAAAAAAAAAGAATTACAAGAATGCCATAAGGCAAAAACAAAAACAAAACCCCTTAACCTGAGGAAATCATTAGAACTAGACTCAGATATGAGGAGGAGAAGGAATAGGAGGTGAGGATGACTCTCAGGCTTCCATCCAGAATGAGTGACTGAATGAATGATGATATAAATTAATATATAGAAAGAGGAACCAATTTGGGGCTGGGGGGTGGAGTAAAATGAGCTCAGTTTTGAACAAATTGAGTTTAGATGCTGTAGTCATATCCAAGTGGAGATGCTCAATAGGCATAGAAGACAACAGAGACAGTAAAAGAACAAAAACAGTAGTTTCCATAGTGAAGAAACAAATCAGAATGCACTCATATTGTTAGAAAAGGTTTGGTGTCAATAATTATGATGGCCAGAGATACTTCTGGGAAAATGTGCTGTCTGGGAAAAAAAAGTTTGAAAAACTACTGCTTAAAGTAGTCTTAAATTAAATATATAGTTAATAGTGGTGTATTATATGTGTAAAAAGTTGCTAAGAATTGATCCTAAAAGTTCTCATCGCAAGAAAAAAAATTATGACTATGTATGGTGATGGATGTTAATAGATTTATTGTGACCATTTCACAATATATACAAATATAAATCATTATACACCTAAAACTAACATAATGTTATATGTCAATTATATCTCAATTTAAAAAAATAATAACTACTAGTGTCAAAATAATGAAGTCTAAATAAGCTTGGGAACCCAAATTTGGAAAGATACTCTTTTAAAATTTAAATGACCATGTCTATCTACCCTTTCCAACTCCAACGAATGTTTCTCTTTTTCACTATTTGTAAATAGAATACATAGAAAAAAAATTGTTAGAGTGAATAATCTAGAGTCTCCCAGTATACACATGCTTCCTTCAGAACCAGAACTAGCCAAACAATAGCAACAGCAACACCAGGTCTAATGGAAATGTGTGGCCTAATATGCCACGGCAGATTAAACAACCCTATGATATTGCCCCCGGCACTTCAGACTTCTCCACAAACTCCTCATGAGCTATAGGAACAAAGATTAAATGAACATTGGAAGCTGCCCTAGCTTTTCAGACTTTGGAGGATCATATAAAAACCATTGCCTCAGCGACCGGGAAAAGTTCATATATTTCTAGAGATGCGCAAAGAGATTTAGCTCAATAAATATGACAAAGAGCAGAGAAAACTACCCATTTCGAAAATGGGCTTTTAAATAAAACAATTATAGAACTGATATAGTAGGATTTTTGGTTTTCTTGCTTTGACTTTTTCTGTCTCCAAAAAGTAACATTTTTAAATGTTCTAGGCAATTTCCTTGGAATCTTTTTACATTAGCTATTGTCTTTTCTAATTCCCCAAATTCTCTATCCTTTCAAAGTTTACACTTGTCTTCTCTCTACTGTTTCCTCTGAAAGGCGTGCAGAAGTGAAGAGACTCCAAATGCAGAAAGACCTCAACATGTGCCTGTGTCACTAAACACAGTACATCGACTCTATTTTCCTTTAGTCACAGTCTAAAAAATGCTCAAAACAATTATGCTTCATTTTATCCAATAAAAATAGCTTTCTGTATTAAGCTGATGAACATGATGGTAAAAGGTGTTGGGTTTTTTTACTAGTCTTTTTCTTGAACATACATCTCTGACAGAAACTCTGAACTTTACTCCTAAGATATTAAAAATCAGTTCTTTTTACTTTTCTCATTTGCTTTCCTAAACAATATCAAATTTCCAGTTGCTAAAAGGTCTAGAATTTAGGGAACGAGTTGCTGCTATTTCATTTCTTATGCTCCTCTAAAAGCTTAAGGTTCAAAAGCATAATAACAGCCTTGGCTAATGGCAGCTGTCCTTTGACTCAAACATCTACTTTAGCACTTACGATTAACAGGCAGCGTATTTATACTGTTAGGATGTACACGCCTAGACTAGGAACAAACTGTACCCTATGATGGGGACATTCAAATTAGATATTCAAATTAGTAGTTTTATAGTTTTGCCTACTTTGTCATGTATAATTTTAAGTGACATAACAATGCTTAAACGGTTGTGTTCAAAGGTTAAGCTACCACATGAAAATCCCTTTATTTGTCATATTCTCATAATTATTGACTGATTCTAATTTTATTCCATGTAGTAACCTTTACTGGAATAATCCTAAACCTTGATTTTTGTTTTACATAATATTTTAGTAATTCTCAACCTGTCACACTTTAGTGAATGAGTAAACATAAAGGTCACATCCTGCCATGAAAGGCTTGTGGTTCACTTTCAATAGAGAAAGGGTAAAGAGGAAATTTGGAAATTTGGGAATGGAGGGAAGGAGTGGTCGGGAAAAGAGCTTCATTTGCAGCAAAATGATCAGAGCTACAATGTTGTTGCTTCAGGTCCCTAACACTTGTCCACTCTTGAGGTCTTATTCAGATCTCTTCCCAAAATTTACTATCGGATAATTACCCATCCATGAGCAGGCTGGGTCTGAGAACTGTCTCCGAATACCATCAACTCTGTTAATTATTAAGGCAATGCATTCGAATGCTTTCTATGGCAATTGTAACAAATTACTGACTTAAAACAACACAAATATATTATCTCATAGTTCTAGGAGTCAGAAGTCCAAATGAGTCTCACTGGGCTAAAATTAAGATGTCAGCAGAGCTGTGTTCCTTCTGTAGGCTGTAGGAAAAAAAAATCCGTTTATGTCTACGGCCATGCCACCCTGAATGCGCCCTATCCCGTCTGATCTCGGAAGCTAAGCAGGATCGGGCCTGGTTAGTACTCAGATAGGAGACCACCTAGGAAGACCAGGTGCTGTAGGTGGCCAAAAAAAAAAAAAAAATCCATTTATTTGCCTTTCCCAGCTCTGTCTTAGTCCATTTGGGCTGCTATAACAAACTACCACAGACTAGATACCTTATAAAAATAGAAATTTACTTCTCACAGTTCTGTAAGCTGGAAGTCCAAAGTCAGGGTGCCAGCATGGTCAGATGAGGGTTCCCTTCTGGGTCGTAGACTTCTCGTTTTCTCACATGGTGAAAGGGCTGAGGGAGCTCTGTGGGATCTCTTGAATGAAGGCACTAATCCCATTCATAGGGACTCCACCTTCATGCCCTAAGCACCTCCCAAAGGCCCCGCCTCCTAACATCATCACCTTGGGCATTAAGATTTTGAGGGGACATGTTGAGACCATAGCAAGCTCCTGGAGGCCACTAACTTTCCTTGGCTCATGGCCCCCTTCTTCCATCTTCAAAGCCAGCAACTTCGAGTTCTTCTCATGCTGTTGCCACTCTGCTTCTCTCTTCCCATTCTCAATTCTTCTCTTAAGAAGACACGTGATTATATTGGGCCCACCTGGATAACCGAGGATTATCCCGCCACCTTAAGGTCAGCTAATCGGCAACATCAATTCTACCTGCAACTCCAATTTCCTTTTCTCATGTAATCTCATACATTCATAGGTTCTTTGAATTAGGACCTAAACATTATTCTACCTATCACAGATAGTAAACTATTAGGTAGCATTATTTTGACAATGAGAGCTTTAATGATACCCCAAAAGCAATATAAGTCCCAAGGAAGACCCAACACTAGCACCCCTCTTAAGCATGAACGATCCCACAGAGATATGTACCCTGAGGAGGGCCCCTTAGCCACCCCTGCAAAACTAGGCCAGACTTTCATACTCACAGCTTTGCCATGGAACTGCCCCCATGAGTACCTCAGCAACATGAGCTGGCACTGGCTCACTGAGAAGAGAAAAATGAGGGGAGGAAGGAGCTGTAACATGAAAGCTTGAAGGCCAAGGCAGAGAATCTTTAGGAAGAGGCAGAGGTCAGTACCTGTGTCTCCTAGTAGCTCATGTCTCAGAATTCTGGTTCTGGACATCCTCAATGCCTATTTTCAGAAGCTGATTGGAAACTTGTGACTATCTCACTTAAAAAAATGTCTAAAATCCCACTATATTAGTTAGAGTGAAAACTAAGCCAATATTATAGATTCTTTCTAAAAATAAGAAAGATCTCTTGACATAACAGGCAGCCCATCTCAGCTGATGGGGCAGCTCTGACCACAATACCATCCTTCAGCCCAGATTCCTTCTATCCTAATGTTGCTGAACCATCATTGTTCTCATCAGCACAGCCAACATGGGGTTGCCCCACTAGGACAACAGATGTGTGCTCACTGACTGTCTGGGTCCTACTGCATCAGAGGGCCTCCAGACCTGGGTTTTGCTATCAAGTGCTTAAAACAGTAGGTGCTACCACCACCCCACTAGGCCAACAACAGTGCATGTTCTAATAAGCCTACAGTGCTTTTTCTCAAGGCTGCATATCTTGTCAAAATTATTTGCCCACATCACTACAATCTGTGTTCAGGGAAGCCTGAAACAAGTCCATGCTTGGGAAGTGATGGAAAGTAAAGGAGGTTTTGAAATTCATAAGAATTCATAGGAATAAGAAAAGAGAAAGTTTAGGGTGAATCATTTTTTTCAGCAAGGGAGGCCATGATTGTGCTAATCACTTCTTCTCATATTCAGAATTTAATCATATGGACATAACTAGCTGCAAGGGAGGCTAGGCAATGTAGTCTACAGCTAGGCAGTTTTTAGCATTTATTTAGGGCCTGCCTTGTACTATATTCTTTATGCGCAGTATTCTTATTGCTTATTTATACCAAATGAAGCAACTGGGGCTGGAAGTAGCTAAGTCACTTACTGATGATTACCCAAAACACCTGGAGCTGAAATCCCCATCTATCTGGCCCCAGACCTGTGGTCTTCCCACAGCACTGTGCTGTCTCAGAGCCACACATACTGCTTTGCTTTGCAGAACGTGTTTTTCAGGATTTTGAAAAACATTAATGTTAGATCTGCCTCTTTTCTGATTTCTTCATTTCCATATCTAAACATTCTCTTTATACTCTCTTTCCTTTCTGGAAAAACACTAGTCAATACGTAGGCTCAAAATTTATTTTATCACTTATCATATACATTCAATAAAGTGCTGTGTACATTTATAAAGTAAATATCTTAATTTTGAAATTAAGATCATTTTATTATTCACCTATTTTCAAAGAGCTCAATTCAAATTCATTTCACTTTTTCTTTTGCTGTCTTTAAAGGTATTTGATTTCTTTCCCCACAGTGGATCACCTGAATAGAAGGAGTTACTTTCTGAAGGCAGTAAGCATGGAGGCTGAGAGTTAATGATTAGACCCACATCCTTGCACAAAAGGAAACTAAATCAAAACAAGATTAACCAGAAGAGGCTAAAGAAAATTAATAGGTGGCAGAAAACCCTATTAGAAAAAAAAAAAAAGGAAGTTTGCTGCAGAACCACAGCCTCTTTGAATGTCTGAGTGGGAAGAGGCAGAATATCCTGTTCATCCCATCCTTTACTAAAGTATTCATTTATCCTCTCTCTACTGTTTCATAACCATTTATATCCACTTTTACAAGCTTTCAGTTCCAATTTAGAAGGTAGCTCCTCAAAGATAGAGTGACAATCTCCAATTTCTTCCTCACCCTCTATAGTACTCTGCATGTGGCTAGAGTTTAAAAATGTTTTTGGAACTCAGATATAAGAGGTATGAGTAAAAAACTTTGAACGATGCATCTTGGTTTTTTTTTTTTTTTTTCCTAGAGCCCAAACAGAAAATGACCATCTGTTGGTTACAAATCTGAGGATAAGCTCTACTAAGGACACCAGATGTGTGCTCACTGACTGCCTGGGTCCCACTGCATCGGAGGGCCTCCAAACCTGGATTTTCCTCTCAGGTGCTTAAAACAGTAGGTGCTACCACCACCCTATTAGGCCAATGATAGTCCATGTCCTCATAAAGCTACAGTGTTTTTTCTCAAAGCTGCATGTCTTGTCAAAATTGTTTGCCCACATCACTGCAATCTGAGTACACGGAAGCCTGAGACAAGTCCATGTTTGGAAAGAAATGGAAAGTACAGGAGGTTCTGAAATTCTAAGCATTAGAGAGCAATGATTCAGAGAGAAGCTGCTCTTCTTGGTTCTTCTAAATTGAAAAGCATTCAAGGCAATTGAAAAGCATTCAAGAGCAGCAACTGCTTGACTAGGCTTGTTTCTATTGACCTGAATTACTTGACCTTGTACCTCATGTTTGAATTGGACCTCAAACTAGACCAAGAAATCACAGCCCTCTCCCAGGACCAAGTTTGCCCTATATGTCTCTCCTCCTCCCTGCAGAAGTATAGCAGAGAGATAACCAAATGACAGGTCAAAAGAGTTGCTTCATTAAACGGGTTAATAGCAAAACAATTATCATAGCCTTCCTTTCACCCCTTTCCACTAATTTGCTCACTTCTCATCCTTTACATTTTACAGGTTTCAGTTCCTATTATAGGTGATTAATAATTAAGTGGTTGTTAATTCTTTTCTGCCTTCTAGAAGTCATAATCTGAACAATGATGATCCAGTCATAGCCCGAGAGAGAAACAGACATGGGCAGAAGTGAAATCACAGTGTTTCCTTTCCCATATAAAAATGAAAACATCCACAAATGAAATGGGTTGTAATTCATAGTCTTCAACCTATAAACAAACATTGTATTCTATTTTGAATTATGTTTTTCTTTCTTATTTCCCAAGTAATCTCTATGTTCTCAAGACATGGGAAGGAGAAAAAAAGGAACATTACTATTCAGAGATTACGAGCTTCCTTGGCTCTAGCTATTCAACTTTAAATATTTACTTGGCAGCTGACTCAAATTTAAATAAACCTGCAGTTATTGGGTAAAATAAAGTATTCCCCATAACTCAAACCACTCATAATGTGGGGAAATTTCTCAACTGACCTAATTTATGTTGCCAGTTTGACCCAGAGTAAGTTGAGTTACTCATTACTGGATGACATACAGTTAAAGCCAACCCAAAAGACCTCAGTCAAAAAATGTTCTTCTTTGATGTTGCTCTTGACTTCCTCGAGTTTGTAAAACTAAATCCTTCCTGAAAAACAGTGAATCTGCATGGTGTGTGTGTGTGTGTGTGTGTGTGTGTGTGTGAACAGCTGGGTGATGAATGCTAACTATCTTAAAGCAATTAAAAAAATTGGCAACTAGAGAAAGCTTCACCAACCACCTCCACCTCGTACCAATTATCCTCTTTTCACTCCCTTAAAGTGAATTGAACTATGTTATCCCTGCTCTCCTTGCATTCCCCATTTTCCCTATCACAGATTTTATGTCTATAGAAGTTGGATTTTAACCTCTTCAAAAGGAGAGGCCCTTTATTTACAGTAGATGCCCAACAGATCTTTGGGAACGGATAAATGGAAAAAATGGATGAAGGAATAAATGCCACATTCCGTCACAGTCTCATTCACTAATGACACTTTGTTACCTGCCTACCTTCTTTTCTCCTACCCACAATGTTCCTTGGAACTCCAGGGTTCTGCAAGCACAGGAGAGCATTCGAGTTTGGGCAGACATCCAAGTATACTACCCACGGCAAGGATCAGGGAAACCTGCATGGCACCTCCCCTTCGTGGCAAATTTACTAGTTGTCAGTGATAAATGTATGCTTAGCATGTATCCATATCATAGATACCCTTAGGACTTGTGTAAAGTTTGCAGCACTTCTGATCTGACATGTCGACAGTGAGGTTCATGAGCAAATAGATATTGTACTGTTAATGATTCAACTTTGGAACAAACATTCTCTATTAACTCTCTCAAGTTCCCAAATCGGTTTCATTGAGGAGTATCCTGAGATTGCAAGGCAAACTACTTCTGTGTGAACCAATATTTTCTTGAAACAGTATTGGGCAAACAAAATAGAAGACGGAAATAAATTGAATTTGAGGCTGCTATATAACTGCAGCTATCATTCAGATTTCTGGATTTCAAATTTTTAGTTTGTCACATAACAGCTTCATTGTTATCATTGACTAGCTGTAAAATAAGAGAAAGTTATATATTTAAACTTAGCAATTAAAAATACTTCATTTATATATTCAAGTTTTTTATAACTTTTCATTTTTAAAAAAGTATAAAACCATAAAATAAAGCATCAAGAGTGAAGGCAATGAGGTCTGTCAGGAACTCACAGGGTTTTTAAGCAATCTGTACACTTTATTCATTCACAGTCGTTCAACAGATATTTCCCAGCACCAATGCCTGGTGCTCCTCTACGTGCTTGGAAAATAGCTATGAATAAGGGAATCAGATTCCTGCCTGTGTTCTAGAAAATTGGTATAGGCTTATAGTATTTGCTTTTTAACTTCTTAAAGTAACTGTATTAAGAGTGCTTTGTCCCATACTTCAAATATGCCATGGAATAACAGCAAAATGAATTTTGTGAAGCAAAATATTCCATAAATTAATTTTCTCATTCATAAAAGATGACATAAATTACAATATTACTAGTACAGATTAAACCTCCTCTTTCCGAAGTAAATATTCTCAGGACTTTCCACTATTCCAGAGGTTACTAGACTTTCACAGGCCTGGTTCCCATCTCCTTCCTGCTCTGTAACTTGTGGGTGCTGTGTATGATGTCTGACAGTGTGGGGAGAGGAAAAAGATTCCAGAACTGCTTTCACCACTGGTTATAGCACTGTCACAGGCAACTATATCTCAATTCAAACAAATCCTTCTCCTTACACTGTCCGGATTAGCTGTATGCTGACCAAATTCTGGAATCGATTGCTCTCCACCTGGCGAGGGGAGCACAGCACAGCCCACGCTAGTGCTGTGCACTCTGGGAGAAAGCCGGCCTTCTCAACTTCTTCCCTGGAGTGCAGACTGCAGAGAGGCCACACCATTCAATTCCATTCAATTATTCAGCAAGTATAAAATTAGTTCTTTTAACCAAACCTGGATCCTCTTCTCCAGAAAAGTACACCTAACAAGGGAATTTACAGAGCCTGCTGAGATGTCAATCTTGACCTTATGTAATAAAAACCAGTAGGCAAAGGCCAAGGCCAGACTGAATGCTACTGAGCAGCAAGATAGCACAGTGGTACCCAACAAGGACTCTGAACCAAAATGCCTGGGTTCATGACCTTCCACCTTGGTACATTCCTTAACCTTTTAGGGCATGCATCTGAAAACACAGAAAACAAAACAGTGCTTCCTCACAGGGACACTGTGAGAATAAAATGAGTTAGGGATGCAAGGTATACTGAGCCTGGTGCAAAGTCATGTCCAAGTGGTAGCTACGATTCTGAGACACATCAGTGTCTGGGCACTCTGGACTCAGAACATTGGCCCACCACTGTCTGCTTATTTCTGTTCATGAGACTTTCCCCAAACAAACATTAAGAAACACATTAAACAGTGGGAGAGACACTAAAAATATTTACAAATGATACCAGACACTAGGTTCATACTAAAATTTTGACATTTAATTTATTTTCCAAAGTAACCAGTACTAGTATATCAATCAAGGGGAGAAACTATTCAGTTCATTGGACTGTCTCAGGGCACATGTGGCCTTTGTCTGTTTTACAAATTCTCTCAAAATTCTTTTCTAAAATGAATAAGACTATAATTCATTTTTAATGTGCAGAATTGTAAGAAATGCAAAAGTCTCTTAGGTGATATAAAAATTGAAAATGCTCCATAAAAAGGACCCACTTAAATGTCTGACTTGTAAAAGTAAATGTCGTTTTAAAATTTTTCATTTGTCACACTCCATGAGGTCTCTCCTGCTTGCCGTGCCTGTGAAATGTCCCCCCTGCGCTCTCTGGAGTGAAGGAGAACATGACCAACCGTGCTTCTGCTGGTATGCTCCTGGATGTGTGCAAATCTGTCTCACCCCTGGACTTCGTGTTCACTATCCCAAACCAGCCACTCTAAGAATCTTTCCTCCGTCTGCTGCATTTTACAGCTACTCTGGGAGGAACATGACCAAGGTCCCATGTCCTGGTGGTTGCTGAACAAACATCAGAGGACTCCCAGTCCAGTGCCCATTCCACACAACTAGGCTCGCATTGAGATGCACCAGAGAGAATGCCCCAGTGCTGCCTTTTAGCCATAAAGTCTTAGATCAGAATCTTGAAAAGCCTCTGGGTGTTAGATATAGTTTTGGCCCCAGGACCTTTGGGATCTTTGTGGGAATATCCTTCATTCTGTAATTCTAGCAAGCCTCAGCCCAGGACTCCTAAAATACTACCAAGCCCACATAGCCACAATATCTCCGAGAACCAGTGCTACCCCTGATGGGACAGGATGGCTTCTTGCTCAGCCAGACCAACCAGTTCTCTTGAAATTTCAATAACCACCAGCCTTGGAAGAATGGAGCAGACTGCAGGCACTATGGGCTGGATAGCTGCTCTGAAGTTCATGTCACACACTGAGCTGCCAGCACTCAAGTGCTGTTAAAGTTCTTCAAAGGATTTGAATGAAAATCTTCATAGAGCAAACACAGAAATCCATTACCAGCAGTCACCAAATTCTGGTGCCTTGACTGGGGGCGGAGGGGGGGCGGGACGGGAGGCGGATGGCTAACCCATCAGCTTCCCAGAAATGTACTGTGATGACACGTGACTCTTGCAAAGAAGCCTGTTACTTAAATGAGGTATGTATCCACCATGGCTGAACACGTGGGGAAGTTTGAGGATCAACAAAGCTGCAATTAAAGCAGAACATCAATCCCCTGTGTTTAGAATATATTTGGAGAACCAGCTCTGCCAGCTTACTCAAGCTCTCTGAATCCATGATTATAAAAATGTGTCAAGTTGTGCTGTGGACAGGCTCACTCGGGCCCCTGAGCTGCTGTTGGGAGTGCAGGGACAGCCTACATCAGCCAGGGAGATGGGCCCTGGATTCTCATGGCCCTGAACCTCGCCCACCCAGGCACCCACACAGTGACTCCCCTGAAATGCAAGGGAGGAGAGTTCCCCTGAAATGCAAGGGAGGATAGTTCATGAGTGTCAGGATGCCTGCATAAATACTGAATTCTCCCGCTAAAATGGAAGTGTGGAATTTGACACTATTGCCTAAACAGATTAGGATGAGGAGTCTCCCTAATAATAAAAATCTTCGGCAACTTGGGCTGAAATTCTACAGAAATGCTCAAGTAGATTTTAATAAGAAAAGATTTTTAATTATCATTTTTAATTAAAGTTACATTCACATCCCCCTGCCGAATCTACCTCTTCACAAGACACGCAAAGTAATACCATCAGCAAATTTTAATATTTTTTGTATTTCTCCTATTTTTTACATTTTTAGTTTAATGTTTTTATTGAAACAAAGAGTAGTCAGCTAACCTTTTGTTTCTAGAATAATTTAAAAACAAACCTTTGCATATGTATATATACGTATATATTCTATATAGTATATATCATATACATTATACATTATATATTATATATTTCTATAAAATGTATATAAAATGTATTGTATTTATACATAAATATATGTATTATATATTTCTATAAAATTTATGTAAAATGTATTCTATTTATACATAAATATGTGTATTATATATTTCTATAAAATGTATATAAAATGTATTCTATTTATACATAAATATATAAATTATATAAAATTTATAAATATATTATATGTAAAGTATATATTATATGAATATATTATACATAATTATATGTAATAGTAATTTTATGTATTATATGTTATATAATATAATTATATGTAATAAATAATTTTATAATATACAATACAAAATTTTATTATGTATTTATATATAATATATAGGTGTGCACATATAATTTTTTCACATAATGTTTACATGTACATTTTATATATGTATATTCCAATGTCTTTACTATACAAGGACACTTTTATATTTTTATTACCTTTGAAGAAATATCAAGGCCAGAGGAATATTAATATTCATCTTAGTAGATGGGTTTGAGTAGTTAAGAGTTTGCCAAACATAAACCTACAAATCCCCACCTGGTCCTGCAGGCGAAAGTGTACTCAGCTCCCAGGCACAGGCCTCCCTTCTGTGGGAGAAGAGGTGTTTTATACCATGTTGATGACTAATATTTCAAGTACATTTTGCAGACTCATTTTACCAGCATTCTGTTGTTTCAGCTGAACCATTCATACCACAATATTTTTATAGGCTCTGAGGCTGAAAAATGTTCTCATCCTGACAGGATATATGAACCCCTTAGCTTTCTGAGGCAAAAGTAGCATTTCAGGTTATCCTCTTTCAAAAGAAAACCATACTCTTTATGCTGGCAGGTGAATGGGTGAGTGGAGATTTGAACAAGGATATGAAATATAGGTAATACTTCTGAAGTGCCTTATGTTGCAGCATATGTGCAACAGCTGCTTTTATACTATGCTGAGATTAAATCAGTGTTTCCGACATGTAGGTGGGGCCCGGGAAGGCTTCTGGGAGAATTACAGGCCACACACCAGGAGCCCAATACCCGCATTAGGTACTCACGGTCTTATAAGGAGCATATTTCATTCTAAACATGGTCGATAAGAAGGGCTAGAGGTCCAGAATAAGAGACGTGAGCTTGAATCCCAATTCCACACCTGTACAGCCATCAGCAAGTTACTTAAGCTCAAGTAGCTACAATTTTCTTAACAAATAGAATTGGGATAATAACAGTTTTGAATCCTAGGTCTGCCACTTACCAATTATACAACTTCTCTGTGCCTCAATATCCTGTCTTATATAATGAGAGTATTAAGAGTTCTTACCTTATAGGTGAAGACTAAAAATTTAAGAGAAGTAAAGCTCTTAGACTAGTACTAGAACATAAAAAGCTGTTTCAGTTGATTCAGAAAATCCATGCTTAAGAAAGTCCTTCAGGAAAAAATGAAGAGAGGGAAGAAAGAGGCAAAGGATTGGGACAAATAGAGAAAACAATGAACACTGTTCCCCTGCCTTTGAAATGCTTGGCCATGCTGATCCTGATGCCTCTGCTTCTGAAGGAGAGCTGCCAGGCAGGGTGACTGGGTCTCCAGGAACTGACAACTGCCGTGATTACAGTTGATTCTTCAGTTGTGTCACCCTACAACTACTTGAGGGCCTCCAAACAGAGAACTTTTTCTGTAGACATTAATATGGAGAAAAAGAGGAAAGAGAATGGCTGAGATTGAATGCTAACAAAAAATAATTTTTAAACACTTAAGATTAATCAGTGATAACAGAAAGAATGTTCTGATTTTTATTACCTTCCAGAAAGTTCTCCTGTAAGAATCGTCCAGGAACTAGTCATCGCATATAAATGCCATATTAGTGTGTGACTGTGGAAGCTATTTGAGCTCAGAGGCTGAGTGCTTCTTGTAAATGTCTAAAATCCTCTATCTTGCTAAGTTTTGAAAGTAAGAGAAGACCGAAGAAAACCAAACCAACCCATCTCATTAATGTTCTCTGATCTCATTGGTGATATGGGGACACATGGCTTACCGTCAAGTCTGCCAAAGGGATGGGTGTCCAGGGCAGTGACCGAAGGGTCTAACCTAAAAAGGACACTAAATCTTCCTGACATTTGCAACTCTCTGATAATACAGTTGAAGGAGAAACATAGATGCAGAACTCATTCCATAAAAAATATGACATTTAGTCGAAATACATTATTTGATAATCCTTTAATAGAGAATAAATAGTTGATATATAATATCCATTCTCCCCTTTTTTCATGAGACCAGTCTGGGAAGGCTGCGGTTTCTCAATATAGTCATATGACTAGGTTTTGGCCAATGGGGTGTGAGTAGAAATGATGTGATATCTGCAGTTCCTAAATCATGTCCATAAAGAGAAAGGATTGGCCTCTTCTCCCCCTTGTCCCTTTTCTCTTTCCCACTGGATGGAATTTGGACCATGAATATGAAATTCTTGCTGTAGGAATGGCATAGCAACAAGCTAAAGGTAACAAAAATCCCTAATACCATACCCTGGACTGCTTACATGCTGTACTGTTATGTGACAAACTTTCATCTTGCTATTTTTGGTCTCTGTGACACTAGTCTTATCTATGTTCTAATGCAGTTCCACTAGGGGTGGGAAGTTAGGGTGAGATTGCAAGAGGTGTCCTTGAGTTAGAGCAACTGAGCATAAACTGCTTTCAAAGGAGAAAAGGTCTAGGTAATACAGAATTTTGCTTTGCTTTTTGCAGCAGAATTGAATTGCCATGAACAATAAAAAGGAGGCTGAGCCTATGTAATATCCTCCTTCTCAGCTCTCACCACAGGCAATGCCTGGCCGAGTCTTTATATAAATGTGAACGAATATTTACGGAATACCAACTTGAAGGCAGAGTCCCTAGGTACACATCTCAGTCTTGTCTTACCTTTTGGGCAGAGTTGTTTTGAGATGCAAGATGTTTCTGAAAGCACTTAGGAGAGTGCTAGCCAAGTATTTTGGGCTCAGTAAATTTACTTTTCTTTATTCTCGAGAGCTACCTCCTTTTTCTCATAATGTATATGAGATTTCTAAAAGAGAAACTCAGTTGGCATTCAAAAATGCGTTGGAAGTTCCCTACCTATAAATGTGTATCTTATAAAAGAAATAAACACAGCCCAAATCACCTATCAATTACTGAGAGGCCAAGTAAAAATCTTTTTCTCAATTAACAAAGTATGAGTGAGGCTTCCTGAAAATTGTTGAGGGAAACTAATGGGTAAAAGTTTAACTTCATGCCAAGAAACAAAGATGCAAACTGGGGAACTCCTAATTTAATTACTTTACATCTTTTGTCTCCAAAAGTTCCTCTCCTTACTGTAGAATTGAAAGAAATGGTCTTGGTCAATGAGCTTCAAAGTCCAAACTGAAACTGGAAAAGAAAGAAAATATGATGTATAAAAGTATCTTTCATTCATTTTGAAAATCATCTTGCTATAGCTTCATTGATTCATCCTTACTCTTCTCATCATTAACTCCCACAATTCGTCCAACAGACATTCATGAGCACTTCCTGGGAGCCAGGTCCTGTGCCAGCCTCTGAAAAGATGCAGTTCTTGTTCTTGAAAAATCAAGCCAGGAACAAGAACTGTGTACAGCATAGGCACAAAAGCAGGGTGGCAAATTCCTCCTCCACAGAAAAGGTTTCAACATTCCAGCTGGGTCTGGAAGGACTTTGTGAAGTGCAAAAGGTATTCCCAACAGAGAATTGACTACAGATCACTTTAGAGCGACATGGACACTGAAGAGGACTGGGGGTATATAGAAAGTTAGAAGACTATTACAATCAAAATGGTGAAAATAAAGGCCTAGATTAAGGGGGTGGTAATGAAGATGCCAAACACACAGAATTTAATGATTAATGAGATGTGGAAAAAAAGAAAAAGAAAAGATAATTCCACAGTTCTTGTGTTGCTATATTAGGTAGATGGCATCCAAATAAAACAAGGTAAATAATGGAAAAGACAACATAAATTTAGAAGATACCAAGTCCTGTTTTGAGATAATGAGTTTGTAGCTCTATAGACATATCCAGCATATCTAGAGGAAGATATCAGAGAAGTTGATGAGAGCTGAAAACAGGTCACTAGACTTGGCAACTAGGAAGACACTTGTGGCCTCTGAGAGAAGTTCTGGTGGGATGACGGGAGTAGAACCCCGAGTGTAATGAGAGGAGAAACAAGTGGGAATGGAGGAAGTAAATTTGGCAAGACTAAATTACGCTTTCAAAAAATTTGGTGGTAAATTGAAGGAGAGAAATTGAGTAATAGCATGATGAGGGGAGGTTGTGACAAAAGAAAATAAAATTATTGATGAAGAAAAATTTAAACAAGTTTGCAGACTGATCACGGGGGACCAGAACAGAATGAGGGGTAACGATACAAGAAGACAGTGACTGATGGAACAAGATCTGGATCAAGTAAGAATGGATGGGTTGTCAGGCCCTCACTTGACTTCTATCTCTATCTTTTAGTAGGCATAAGCCTTGTGTTCCAAAGTTCTTCTTTGGGATGACTGCTATTTATAATAATGATAACAAAAATCTAACCTAGGTTGGATCCTAGGTGCCCAATGTACCAGATTGAAAGGTACTATCCCAGGAAATCTAGAAAATCTAGTTGCCTTCTCATTCTATGATACTATGACTGACTTTACAAGCCAATGCTAATTCCCACCTCTAACCAAACTCATCTCCTCTTAGTATCACATATGACCTTAGCACTGAGCCTCGCCCTCCACCTTCATTCTAGTCTAATAGGTAAAACATAGTCTCTGTTTTAATCCAAGTTTCATCACTTACTTCTTGTGTGATTATAGGCAAGTTATGTAATCTCACTGTGCCTCAGTTTCCTCTTCTGTAAAACAGAAATACCTTCATGCTTCAAAGCTGGATCTTTTTAGTTTTCATGGCAATTCACTTATAGTTATAAAAATACTTTTATTTACTAAATTCCTACAAGTGAAACAACTGTTTTTGTGATTCAACTATTCCCTGTTTCTCCTATTGAAACATTGTTTTTATATTGTAAATTTTCACAAAAGCAAAAAAAGAGTGAGCAGTTTCCTCTAGATGCACCACAAATCAGGCCTTACCATTCTTAGAAACGGCTGAAAGACTGTTGTACTAGGCTGAATAGGGACCCCTAAAATATCTAGATCCTAATCTCTGGAATTTATGACTGTTATTTCATATGCAAACAAAAGGGGGGGAACTTTTCAAATATCCTTAAATTAAGAATCTCGAGAAGGGAAGATTTTCTTAAATTATCCAGGTGAGCCTGAAAAGTAATCACGAGTGTCTTTATATGAAGAAGCCAGGGAATATTAGGACACAGAAGAGAAGAAGGCCATGTGACACAAGCAGTGATAAGCAGTAGGAAGCAGACTCAAGAACAAAGATGTCAGTCAGTGGCTTTGAAGATGGAAGAAGGAGCCATGAGCCAAGGAATGCAACTCCAGCAGCTGGAAAAGGCAGGAAAAAGGATTCTCCCCGAGAGTATGGCCTTGCTGACACCTTAACTTTAGCCCAGTAAAACTGATTTCAGACTTCTGACCTCCAGAACTTCCAGAACTTTAAGAGAAGATATTTGTATTATTTTTAAGTCATTTGTATTATTTTATGTGTGGTAATTTGCTACAGCAGCAACAGGAAACTAATACAATTGTTTTCTTCCTTCTGATACTTAAAAGGCAAGTTATCAAATCTTCTACCTTCAAGAGAAGAAGGAAGAAATAAGAATTACTGATCCTCTTTTATTTCTGGGCCACAGAACAGGATCTTCTAAATGGACTAGCCAATAGTTCACCCCAAAGTAATGCTTCTCAGACTGTGAGGAAGGACTGTTCATTCTCCTCCAAACAAGAGCCCAAGAGGAGATTCATATGTGCTAAGGAGAATGGTTTTATGTCGTTTTTTCTTTTTAATCAAATGAAATTAAGATAATCGTTTCAAATATTACATACAATAAAAAGGTAATCAGACTAAGTTAAGATTCCACTTTTTATTTGTCCAAGAAGCAGGGTAATTCAAGCTTATTTTTAAGTACTAATAAAACCTGCAGTGTAAGGAAGTGGTTTCCAAACACAACTCATAAAATAAGGATGTATTTAAAATGCCGTTATTAGATAATTGCCATTCCCACAAACTTCCCCTCATACATCCTGGCAGTTGATCACACTGAAGGAAAAGGAAGAAATGGTTTTATGAGTAGTTTTTTTTTTCTTTTGACATTTTGTTGAACAATAAGATCCTGACACCAAGTAAAACCTGCTTCCAGAAAGAAAAAAAAATCATTTAAATTTTGTCAGGTGGTTTTAAGAGAAATATGTACAACTCATGAAATATGTATGACTTCCAAGAGGGTCTCTGAATGCCTTAAAGTTGAGGCCAGAACACAAAGACCCGGGGATGTCTGTCTTTTACAGTCCACCTTCCTCTTGAGCAGTAAGTAAATGGCATTTTCTGAGTTGTCACGATGTGTGATTCATGTGCCCAGATACATGCTTGATCCTAAATTCCCAGGTATTCCCACATTTTAATTAGTCCAAGTGAACTATTCTAGTACAATAAAAAAATTTAGGGCTAGCCTATATTTTTTGAAGGATGTTGAAAAATAGGTTTTTAATTATCTGAGATGATAGTTCACAAGTTATGTATATTTAGAAATAAAAATCAAGTGTATAAATGTTCTCCTCAACTGCAACGAGAATAACCCTAAAACCAATATGTCCTTCTTTTCTAAAAAAAATAAAAACTATAGAGTAAACATCCCTTTCCAGAAGGTACCAAACCAGGAAAATCAAATTATTATATTAGTATCAGTCTGGCCAGTGGTTGAGCACAGCATTCTCAATTCCAAAAATCCAACAGCAATCCTGTTAAGAGTCTTCATAAAAAGCTAGGCTATCCTTTCTGAACACTTAGACAAAGAAATGCAGCTGCATTTTTTTCTGTTTGCTTTAACTGGATTCCAAGTTTTCTTTAGTATTCTTTTCTTCTGGTAGATCTGAATAACCTGCTTCTCCATTCTTAGTGTTCTTGTGGGATTTGTTCTTTTTTTGCTCATCTCACCAGCCATGCTAAAGGCAGCCTTTCTTTCTCTCCCTTCTCACTTGGCTCTTCCTTTTGTCACATAGGTAGTTTGTGACAAAACCAGATCTAGATTGTATCTCCAGGGCTCCGGTGTACCTGCTTGTCTGATAGCCAAATAGATCTCCTGACTTAAAAACAAAAAAACAAAAAAACAAAAAACAAAAACAAAAACAACAACAACAAAAAAAACCTATCTATTCAAATGTCATCTTTCTTGGTTCTTTAAATTTTGAGAATATATTGATAACATTACTAAATAAGAAAGTTCTTATGGTGGTGAAAAAGCCACTGTTAATGTTTCTAATTTATTTTGTCACCAGTTGCTTCTGGCAAAAGAGGAAAAATATGTCAAGCTTTTAAGACTTTATGAACTGCTGTGTAAGCAATGCTATGTACCAGTAAAATAACAACTTGTGAAAACGTTTTTAAAGAGCCAAATGAAATTAAACTTAACAAAATGTTACCCCGAAGAGAGGAAATAAAGGAATGGTTAGTTTGGTTAGTCATGTATCATTCCTAGGGTTTTACATATTTATACACATTTTTGGAATGACATGACCTAGCATTGTAAATCTAGATACAGATAAAACAACCTTTGGGAGAATTTTGTTAAAAAGAAGCTTTAAAGTAAAATTGGATTTGGTGAATTTTATGACATAGGAAAACATATATGTAATACATATATTTACTGGTCATTCTTTATATTCTTTCTCAATAAATGAAGTTATATATGAATATTATTTTTGATAAAAATTTAGGAAAGAGACTCCAAAATTGCTCTCATCTTGCCAAATTAAAAGTCTAAGTTGGACCTCCTTGCTAAAAAGTGTGTTATTTTTATTTGCCTATGATCTTTATAACTCTGTTTCTATATACAGTCTTCTGAATAATTTTATTCTAGAAAGAAGGTTGTGAAATGCTCAAGAACTTAAAAAGAATATGAATGAATGTATGACATACAAATAAAATGGGGTGGAGTACTATGAAATGTGACAGAGCATGTGGATTAGTATACTATTTCATAAGCTCGATCATCTTTTAAAATTGTTTTTCAGGTACTCCATTTCTTAGCACAAAAAGAGCTCAAGAAAATCTCATGTGTTAAGGAGGTGTATGACTCAGTCTTGTAGCCTACTAAATTACGGATATTAACACTGCAAAATAACACAACTGAGAGAAATTAATAAAGTACCCTGGTATTATGGCCTTCTGACAAAGATACAAAATATTCCGAACCAAAAGAGATAAACAATTAAGGTTATAATTGTCACCCCACCCAATGCAACCCACTATAGCTGAGTCAACAGAAAACTGAGTGATAACACATATATCAAAGGGTGGGATATCTGTGTGTGTCGTGCTGCAGAATGCCTTTCTTTCCTTTTCCTGTTAATGTTGTCAGCAAAGAAATGCTGACTTGGAATGTTCTTATATTTAAGACCTGTTCAGCATTTTCTCTTTTTCCTCACATTTATATTAGCCCTTTCCTTTAATTATCTTGATGTTGTTATTCTTGGCAAGGCTGCCCTTTCCATTATGATGTGTTTACCTTCCAAACAGTCCTTACTTCCCCCTTATCTTGGTTAGCTTATTAAAATTTCCAGCTTCAACTACTCACTTCCGCTCTTCAGTATATCCTCACCTTCACAGCTCACTTCTCTTTCTCTCTTTTCATCCCTTCTTTCAACTCTCACCCCAACTCTCTCACCCTTTTGGAATAACAAGTTATTTCCTCTTTCATTTCCTGTTAGAGAAGATGTTTTTGGACCTACTCCCAAAATCTTTGGCATGAAACCATACTCATGCCGTTCTGTGTTTCCACTGGGCACATTTCCAGAGGTGTTTCATCGGCCTGGAGCCCTTGGCCTTCACATCAGGTTAGGTCTGGCTCTGTCAATCATGCTCCTCACCATCTAGAATTCCAGACAAGCTGCGATTGTTGTAACAGGACTGGTGAGTCTTGCTCCCTCTGGCAACTGGCTCTTGTTTTCTTATCATTTTCAAAAAGTTTGTTTGGGGTATGAAATTTTGAACCTTTTTTTTATTGTTAATGAAAAGGCGATTAGATGAAGAAAGGGAGTGCTGAGTCAGCAATATTTGCCCAGCTGAGACATGTTTCTCAATTTATGGAATAAGTGTATTATCTTATTACTGTTTATTCTTTATAGGTCAATCCACAAGTAAATTTGACAGCTGCATCGAAGCTGAAGAAAAAACTTGTTAAACAAAAACTCTACCTAAAATTAAATGTTTTCTATTTAAGTTAAAAAAAAAAAAATGAGGGTGATAGAGTCATACAAATTTGTCCTTTAATGAGGAATAGAGTGTTATTACTGTAATGATTATATTAAACAGACTAAAAACTTTACCATTCCTTATTTGATAGTGTGTTGAAGTGAATAGTTTCATAGCACATTTTGATATTTGTTCTTAAATATTTCTGTATGATATTATGATATATTTAAAAGCTAGAGGGCACTATCTTAAGATAAAGTGTTTTCTCATGTACTAAGACACAAAGACAAGAAGCCATAACAGTGTCCCGAGTCATGTAACTCTAAATAGTCTTCTCCGCATTCTATATCTAATGTTCTGGCATCCAAGTAAATAAATACACTTTAAAGCACACATTCAGAGTAATGGCATTGGAATCTTGCACCCATAAACAGACACACTGAAAGTGACCCAATAAGTTCTTTCCTTTGATTCAAAACATTCTACAGTTAAAATTCAAACCTGGTCTTTTTTGTGAAGTTTGATTGGTGTACTTTGGTTTGGTTCAAAGGGCAAAGGGCAGAGACAGAAGAGAAAAGACTGTGTGAATTTTAACCTAATTTTTAAATGTTGTTTATTAAATAGGCCCTCGACTGGGTCAAGTTATAAATATTTGCTAAGTTACTCCAGTACATTGTAGTTAAAACAATTAAAAATGCAAAGCCAAAGAGATTTGCAATTCAAAATGGTATTTGCCAACCAGCTCCAATATAGTGTCTTCTTTTAATATGGTGAAAATACTGATAAGGGCCCAGACAATATCACACTGCTTCTAAGACATTAGCTCAGCACACGAACAAGTGGCAGGAGGGGAAGGAGGAGGAGAGAATATTTGTAGATCAGAGGGACACTAGTGAGCTCTTATTTGAAGGAAGATGACTCAGTACCCATTAACCCATCTCACAGCCTAGAGCTAAGAGGAAATTAGATCCCACGCAAGGGAGCAAGGGAATAGAGCACAGGGCCCAGCACAATCCATTCACCCTCTCCACTAACAATGCCCAATCTGCAGAGCTCACTCCTGGTGTGAGGCTGAAGAAAAAAGGGTGAGAAAAAATACTGCAGAACAAGAGAAAGAAAGCAGCTTCCACAAGATCCAGAGAGATAACAAGCAGGGTTTGAGTTTATCACTTGCTGGCCACCTAAACTTGGACAAGGTACCTAAACTTCCTAATCTTCAGTTTTTGTGAAAATTAAATAATGTACAAAAAGCTAAAAAAAAAAGTTATTGTGCTTAAGATATGGTAAGTACTCAATGAATGTTAGTATAATGATTATGATCACCAGATACTAAGATGGACTATCAAGCTACCATTCATTTATTTGATGAATATTATTAAATGCCTGTTCTATTCTGACATTAAAAAAGACATTATCATGTTTCCTTTCCTATTACCATGATGTTTGTATTCCATTATAATGATTAATAATTAAAATAGTTCTGTTCCAAGAATGATGAACTAAGTGGAAACAATAAGGTAATATTACCAACTGAGTTCTGGGAGAAAGGGTCATGGAAATCTCAAAATCAGAGTCAAAATCAGAATTTAACTACTCAATGTCACAAACTGGATTGATAAAAGCTTATGCAATTAGACTTTTACATCCAATATTTAAGAACATAATTACCATTGTATCTAAAATTATAAAAATAGTAAAAATGCAACATTCTCTGAATGTAGATGTCACATTAATTGTTTAATGTGGGATATAAAAAATTGGAAGAACTTAATTTACTAAGATTTATTATAGAAAAGTAAAGCATCAATACAATAATATCAATTCTAAGTTAACAGCAATCCTGAAGTTCTAATAGTTATTATATCAGAATTGTTTTATCTTCTCTCACACATAACTCTAATTTTACTATCAGAGGTTTTTGCCATTTCATTTAATGTTATCAAATTTGTCTTTTTACAATAATTCTGCTAATATTAACATATATAGAGATTTTTTCCTTGGGGGAAATCACAATAACAACACAATTTTAAAACAGACTTTTGTAATATGGTTAAATTGACTGATCTTTTTTGTCCGTGTGAGGGCTGAAGAAGTCAGTCATCTGACCTGAGATAATCATGTTTGTCTCAAAGTAAACCCGTTCCTGAGATTGCTTAAAATGTCATATCCTGCTGTTTCTGTTCCTAATTTAACAGAACTAGCTGATCCTTTTTCCAAAAAATCCTTGAAGATGTTTATTTTGTTCTGCACATAGACTAACTCCTCAGACAGATAGCCACCCCAATAAAGTGTACTGGCATCTTGCAGTCAAAGTGTTCTAGCAATAAGTCTGCTAAAATAAATGAGTTTCTCATCCTGACAATCTCATTTGACAGGAAAAAATTAAGGGTTTTACCTAATTGTGAATGTTGAAACTATATGATTTTATGTCCCCTGAAAAGTTCTAACTAAATAGATATTTATTAAAACAGATCAGAGTACAGAACAATTTCCAAGCCTTACACTGCATCAGATACTGAAATAGAATCCTCCTTTGTTTTCTAAGATGATCTGTCTATCCTTATTTAGAGAAACCAAAAAAGAAAAATAACTTCTTTCCCCACACTAAATACCTTTAAAGTCATGAAATGCAAGGCCCCCTTGGACCATCTCCTATCTTTCTAGCTCTCTCTCTACCAGTAAAGGCTTTTAAAAAATGGAAAGGAATATCTTTATGTTCTTCCTAACTGTTCCCCACTGCCTCTTTCTTTTTGATGGGTAGGTTGGTGCTACCGTCAGCAGTCCAATTCTCTATCAGCACATTTTAAACTACACTGAAAAAAAAAAAAGAAAAAGGAGAGAGTAGGTATGTCAAAATCCAGAGAACTGACCACACTGGCTTTAACTTTGCTAATTGAAATACGACTCCCTAGAGCCACTGGTCCACAACTTTTATGTCCATAATTGTGTCTGAAAAGTTTAGAGAAAAAAAATAGTAGGAGATACCAAATACTCAGATATAAGTAGCTGACCACAAAAGGTTTCCTGATGCCAGGCAACATCTCACACAGTAGTAAGCAAAAATAGTCTTTGAAATAGAAGGGTGCTAAGTTATAATCACGTCTCTGGACAAGTTGCTTAACTTCTCTGAGCCTGTTTCCTCATCCGTAGAATATTAATAACACCTTGCTATTTCTGTTATTATGTAGATTAAATTTAAAAATATGCAAAGTACTTAGAATGGTAACTGACCCACAGTAAGTACACAGTATTAACTGTTAATATCATCATCGTTTCTTTTACTTATCTCTTTGTTATGCATTTCTCATTTCTCCCAATTATGTCAATCATTTCAATAAACATGTTCAAATACATGCCATGTGCCTGACAAGCACTGTAGGGGGATTTGTGATACAAAGAGTAACTGAAATGTGGAGATTGTGGCTATAGGAGTTTATAATCCAGGAGATGAGACAGAGGTATAAACACAAAAGCATTCTACCTACTAGTGAACACATGACACTATTCTGCCCTTATTTCTGTATCTATCTGCATTTGCTAACAGAGTACATTCCCTTCAAAGTCAAAGCCCACGTCTCAGTCTTCTCTACATCCCTAGAGCCTCATCTGGCCCTTGATTAGTTGTTCAATAAATGCTTGCAGAACAAAGAAAGAAATAAATGAATGCTTGGCATTTGGAACAAAAAAATGCCCACTCCAACTGGAGAAGATGGGTTTGCCTCACCAAGGAGGTCACATTTGAGCTGGGTCTTAAAGAATAAGTTAAAGTTCAATAGGTAAGGTAGTGTGTAAAAGGACTTTCTGTGAAAAAGAAACTGTATAAAAATGCAATTATAAATTCTTTGAGGGTCTGAGTTCTAGTTTTTAATTATCTTATAACAGTACCCAGGACCTTGAAGAATGCCTGAAAAAGAAAAGCTATCCATAGATCACTGAATGCCAACAATAACTAACACTTGTTGAGCACTTAAATGTGATGAGCACCGTTCTAAATATCTTACAGTATTAACTCATTTAATCCTCACAACAATCAGTGAGGTAGAGTACTTATTTTAGTTGGACACAGAGAGGTTAGGTGATTTGCTCAAAGTCACACAGCCAGGAACTATGAGAGCCAGCTTTCAAACCCAGATAGTCTGGATTGAGAGCCTCTATAGTATTACTCACAGGCTCTCTCACCTCTATATTTATTTGTGCCATCATTCAATAAGTGTGGATTGCCTACTTTGTGCCAGGCACTGGAGTAGTGCTTACCCTTGTGGAGCCTGCATTCTGGTATGAGAAGACAAACAATAAACAAAATAAATAAGTAAACAATATAAAATATTAGACAGTTATAGTGCTGTGGAAAAACATTAAGGAGAGAAAGGGAATGAGCATCAGATAAGGGGGCAAAGATCGATTTTAACTACAAGGATCAGGGAAGGCTCACTGAGCAGATGACATTTGAGCCAATATTTAAGAGGTGAAAGAGTGAGCTTTGTGGTTTTCTGGAGAAAGAGAATTAGCACAATGCAGAGCAAGTGCAGAGGTCCTGAGTTAAGAGCATGCCTGGCTCATTGAAGAAACACAGCAAGCCAATGTGGCTTAAGCAGAGTGAGCAAGAAGTATAGAAGAAAAGTCATAAAGAGATGGCCAGGTCATGTAGAGTCTTCTAAACATTGGCTTTTACCCAGTAGGGAAAATATTATATAGTGGTTGAGTTTCTTTGCATCACTACCTACCCAGCCTTCTTCCTTAGCCTAAGTCAAACAACCAGACAGATTTTACAATTGACCTCTGCCCATCCTGTTTTTTGCACCCAATGAGAGTGAGTCCACTTTGTGGTGCTCACAAACCTATCCCACCTTCTTTGGATCCCTTTCTATATACAATAGAACAGAACCATGGACAAAAAGAATCATTACTGACAGAGGAAAGGTCCCTGGACCTTCGAATAAAATTGCTGAGTTTAATAGACCAGAAGATTAGAGACAGGGTGGGAAAAGGATGCTTATTTTAAGACAGCTGCTCTGAGCTTGTAACCATTTTTGGATGACAGACTTCACCTTGTCCCCTACATAGTAAGGCTCGTATAGTTAAAATGGTTTTTTTCACATATTTTAAAATGTTTCAAATAGATGCTTTGGGGGGGGTGTCCAGAAGTTAGATTATTTTATCTCAGTTTTCAATTTACAATTTGATACCAGAGCCCCATTTTGAGTGAAAATATTCTCCAAGGAAGAACTCCATTTATCTCTCAAACAAAACCAAAAGATTAAATTTGACAGGAAAACTTAATGATAAAAGCAAATTTTAATAACCAAACAATTAATAATCTTTAAAATATATTATCTTAATAATTATCGCTTATAAGAAATCTGAAATCTTTGAATCAATGAAATTCTTAATTGGTTTAATTTAGGTAAAATTTTAATACAATGAAATCCATAGACCTTAAGTGATTAGTTCGGAAAGTAAACATAAACAACCATGTAAGCGACAACCTTTAAATAAAGATATAGAAAATTTTCAACCTCCCATAAAGTTTTCTCATACATCCTCCTAGTAATCCCCAAACCCAAAGACAGTCACTGTTCTGATTTCAAAATCTCACCTTACATTAGTTTTAATGAGTCTGTTTTCAGGTGTTTATTGTCCATTTGCCTGTGTTCTCTTTGAAGTGTCTGATCTAGTCTTTTGATAATTTTTATAGAATTGCTTACCTTTTTTCATTGTTATGTAGTTCTTTATATACTCCTGATAAAATCATTGGAAAGATATATTTTTTAAAATAATTTATTCTAGCCTACTGCAAGCCTTTTTTTTCTTAATGTTTTTTTTTAATATCAAGTTTTAATTTTGATGAAGTTCAATGTAATGATTTCTAAAATTTTGCAGTTCATACTTTTTGCACTCTAAAAAATCTTTGCCTGTCTCAAAGTTCACAGTGATGTTCTAGGTTTTCTTCCAGAAGCTTTATACTTTTGTCTTTAAGCTTATATTCCACCTCAAATTAATTTGTATATAGTGTGAGGAAGAGGTCAAGATTCCTTTTCCCACATACATTTATGCATCTGTTTCAGCACCATTAGCTGAAAATATTTTTCATTCCCCCATTGAACTACAGTGACATCAATTGACCATATATATGTTTATTTATTTTTAGACTCTATTCTATTGATATCCTTATGCCTTCATTATGACAGGTTTATAGTAAGTCTTAAAATCAGGTAGTTTGATTCCTCTAACTTTTGTTTTTTTCAAGATTGTTTGGCTCTTCTATGCCCTTTTCACTTCCATAGAAATTAAAGAATCAGCTGTTTCCTCCAAAAGGTGAGGAGGCCACTGTAATTTTGATTGGAATTGTGTTGACTTCATCTATATATCAATTTGGGCAGAAATGACATCTCAGCAATATTGAGTCTTCAATCTATGAACAAGGTATAATTCTCCTTTGTTTAGGTCTTATTTAATTACTGTCAGCATTGTTCTGAAGTTTTTAGTATAGAAGTCTTGTTCAAGTATAGAAGTCTTTTTTAGTATAGAACAGAAGTCTTTTGCTAAATTTATTTCTATGTATTTTATGGATTTTGATGCTTTAGCAATTTATTGTATTGTTTTCTTAAATTTCATTTTCAAATACTTCGTTGCTATAACATAGAAATACAAACAACTTTATCTTTGGACATTGTAAACTGTGACTACAAAAACCACTTAGTTCTAGTAGTTTTTATGTTACTTTCTGAAGATTTTTCTGTATGCACTATTTAGAGCACCTGCAAATAAAGACAACTGGATATTTTTCTTTTCAATATTTATGCCTTTCATTCCTTTTAATTTCTTTTCATTTTCTTTATTTTGTCTCTGTTTAGCTTTATTGCACTAGCGAGGACCTCCAATATAATGTTGAATAGAACTTCACTTTCTTCAAAGTTTTTCTGCCCCATTTTCTTTCTCTTTTCCTTCAGAAAATGTAGTTCAATGTGTCTTATACCACTTGATATTTTCCCACAGATCACAGATTCTGTTCTCTCCCAGCCCAGATTTTCTTCCGTTTTTTTGTTTGTTTGTTTGTTTGTTTTTTCAGTTTAAGTAATTGCTATTAACTTCTTAAAGTTTACTGACTCTCCTGCATTGTCCAAATTATTTGTGGCTAATATCAAAATTCTATTCTGAGTTTGGGTCAGCTTCTAACATTTTATTCTTTAATGTTATTCTCTTAAACATCATATAGTATCTCCAAGGGTTTTTTTCTTTTAACGTGGAGTTTTTAGTTTGTTTTTTGTTTGTTTGTCTTTTGCCAGTATCACTTCATCTGGGACATCCTCATCCTTTCTTCACAATCACTTTCCAGTCTCACTTCCAGTTATCATTTTTTCTTTCTTTGCTGTACTTTCATCTTTGTTGCCAGTTCCCTGTTTCAAAGATCTGTTTTTGTTAAATGTCACGTGGGTTTACCACTGGGAGATAAAGAGATAACACCACTCTGCACTTTGCTGTTTGTACATGAACTGAGTACAGACCCACGGTGACCAGTCAACAACAGGCCTTGAATAAAGAGCTGTGATTGGTCACTGATAGTGACTTGCATCTCTTTTTCATGTCATGATTGTGGACTGAAGAGCTAGGAATGAAGTTTGTCTTTTAGACAATTACTCATGGTTAATACACCATGGAGACTGAAATTTGAACCATGTTGCTGGGGGACTGGTAGTGTCTAACTCAACTGTGGTAACTGTGGTAAATCAAGGATTGTCTGTATTTAGAGAATTTGTTTTCCCATTGATTTGATTTGGCCTAAATTTAGTCATTGGGTGTTTTTTCTTTCTGCTTTAATGGATTTTATAAAACTCCTAAGCAAAGGGCTTGGTGATCTCTTTGGAATATAGAGGGAACAAATACCAGGCAAAATTTGGCTGTAAGGGAGAGAGAACTATTCTACTTTTTATAGAGCTTAATTTCTATTTCACACTCTTATTTCACCAAGTGGTAAAATTTAATATCAGTCAATACAGAATTCCCCTGAAAGTATACCTATCTGGGGCTTGTGTCTGAATTCAAGAGGCATCATTATGTAATCCCAGGATATGTTAGGGTACGAGAGATTTCTGTTCTCTAGTCATCAGCTTCTCTCGACACCAGCATATAACGAGCTATACCGTCTTCCTGCCTAGACATTGCTCTTATAGAGATCACAATGTCTTCCCTGCCTCATCTTGGCTTTATAGCTCTTTTCAGGTGCCCTGGTTCTTTGCACAGGTCTAGCAGCTTTTTCTGACTAGGAAAACTTTCTGTGGCTCTCTAAGCCAGGTTGGGATGCTTAAGGTCTCTTTAGGAGTCTCATATTTAGGTTTTCTCTTCTGTCACGAGGTTTTCTTTCACTGTCATGAAAAAAAACTCTCTCCCTGTCATGGGGAAAAAAAAAAATACAGGCAGAATCTTGCTACTTTTCTGAACTATTCCTGGACAGGGCACAGGATTCTTCTTGGCTCTCCAAACCAATCTGGTATTCTATCAACGACTCTCACCTATGTACTAGGATTCAATCCAGGAAGCCCCTCCTCAAAAGCCAACATCCCTCCAAATTCAGCCTGATTCTCTTCTCTTTTACACATGGTCCTTCCCTTGCCAGTAAACATTACAAAAGGCAAGGGATCCTGGCTCCGATAATGAAATATCCTTAATATTCTTCCAAATCATCTTATTATATGCCTAGATCTCTCCAAAACTCAAAAGCCAATTATTTGATTTATTTCCCATGGCTACCATGAAGGATCCTTTCTCAACCAGCAAATGCTACAAGATTCCAACTTGAAAGGAAAAGGGGCCATGGGATAAAAAGAAATGGAAAAAAAAGTACATAAGCTAATGTGTTTCCTAAATTTTATCCCACAGCAAGAGAAAAAAAATACAGTGTGATATGGTGATTATAAGCTTAAACAAAGGTCTGTCTGCTTCTTGATCTCCATGCCTCAATTACCCAATCTATGGTATTTTTGTTATAGCAGCCTGAACTGACAGTGTCAAACAGTTCTTAATCTAATATTACACTTCCTTAAGAAAAATACTTGGGCTTTACTCCACATTTAAATAAAAAAAAATAATAATAGCAACAACAGAAAACACTGTTCGTCTAGAAATTCATGGCATGTGGCAACTTAGTCAACCATTTTGGAGGAGCTGCCACAGCAGTTTTTGACTTATTCTCATGCACATGAAGGAAAAGCAGGCATTGAGGATTCCTGAGGCTTGTCTTTGCTTCCTGGACAGAGATCCTTCTGTGCCTCTTTTTGCGCATGCACACTTCTTTATTTCTTTCACATAGCTTGACTACCAGCATTTCCCTTTCAAATGGCCAGTGAACATTGTGAGCCAATTTTCCACCAAGCCCCTGTGAGCAACCCAGGGCACGGAGAAAACCAGATCAGCCTCTCTTTCAAACAGCAAGATAAGCTCTGGACAATAAGTTTTCAATCATTCATTCCAGAACCCTTTGAAGCTGTAGTAGTTACTATTATTCCCAAATAGTAAAGATTATTAATTAATGTTCCTAGAAATTTCTAAGACTTTTAAAGGGGCTATACCTTTTTTCTAAAATTTAAACAAAGTAAGCAAAAGTTGTTTATTTTGTTTTGTTTTTAAAGAAAGTTATATAGTGGTTTTCTCACATTTTTCCAAGTTTATTGCCTTTGATAACTAATTCTGATACTGAAATAACTCTCAACTTAGTTTCTCTCATCAAAATCAAGGACAGTCCATTATTTAATTAACTTTTTGAACTACAACAAACCCCAAACCCTGCTGGGTAAGAAATAAAGCACCATCCTAACTTACTTCTTTCCTGACATACATAATGCTGTCTTTCTTAATTCACCAACCTCGGACCCTCATTCAGAATTGTTCCCTAGTGATCATTTACATCAATTTGGAATTCAGCTATCAAATTTCTTATTAAACACCTCCTATGTGTCTGACACTACTTTAGGCACTCTGGTGCATGTAAAAATAGTATAAGGTGATATTTGCTTGTAAACATTGCAGTGATCCCACCAAATTTCAAAGCTGGTATCTGTTTTCCTGTGAAGACCATATCTTTCTCTTTCTTTGAGCTCTGAACCTCCTTGGGTCATGAGATTTGCAGACTGCATTGTCTTCTCATCCTTTGTAAAAGAAACAAGACATACAAATGGCAAAGGCAAAATGATAATAATAATAATAATAATAATAGTGAATGGTGAGCTATGGAGAAAGGAACCACAATGCAGAAGAGCTGACTTGCTGTCCTATGTGATCATAAATTATAATGGCCAAAGGTTTTATCCTGAGACTCACATTTACCTATTTGATTATTTATTTCATTATCCCTTTTAATGATTTCAGTTACTCCCCACTTTTTAGATACAGAACACCCTGTTGTGTTTCTGAGAAGGGTAGAAGCCCCCAAAAGGATGGGAAGTCCATACAGTCTTGTTACTCAACGTGTGGTCCAGAACCAGCAGATTTAGCATTACCTGGGACCAGCTAAAAATGCAGAATTTCAGGTTCCATCCCAGATCTGATAATCAGACCCTACATTCTAACAAGATCCACTATGTGATTCCTCCACACATTAAAGCTTGAAAAGTTGTGGTTGATAGCACTGATATTTTGAAAGAGCTTTCAAAACTACCTCAAGTTCCTGGTTGTAATTTCTAGAATGTGAGAGAGAGAATTTATAATGCATGTACACGTCTTCCCTGCAGTACAGCACGAAGCTCTTCTGATTTGTGACTGAAATAAGAAGACATCTTATAAGATCTGTCTCTACTGATATGAATTGTCCGACAGTGAAATTTTTCACATCATATATGCTTCCGCTGAAAGAAAAAAATTTATGGGCTTATCAAATTTTAAATAGTTACATTTATTTTAATAACACTTAACATGAACATGAATTATGCAAACACATTAAGGAAAGAATAAGGAAAATAAAACTAGTTTCTGTAAAATAATTTTGTCCCCTAAAACATGCCCAAAACAAAATATTGAACAAACATGACTTTTCTTTTTCTCTTTTACAAAATATCTTATTAAATAGCTTTACCTCTGTCTTTCAGACAAACTGCCTTGCTAAAGAATGATTTTGTGATATGCTTAAATAAATCCATTGGATTCATTCCATTATAAAATGACCATGGAAAATAAAGGAGAATTCTTTTTTTTAAAAGAATTTACTCAAGGTGACAAAATAGACTAAAATGAGGCTATTGCAAGAGTTAAAGTTATATTCCTTGTCCTCCAAAAATCTAATGAAATTTAGGCCTTCTGGGAAGAATGGAGAAAAATTTATAGAAAAATAAAAACTCTAAGGAACACAATCTCCATGGGCAGTTCAAGAGGAATGAGAACTTATCTATAGCATTCAGGATTTTGGTTAAAAATGAAGAAAAGTTTTTTGACAACTAAGATTATTGGATACATACTAATGTATGCATTATATGGAAAGTTAAGGGGATACAATGTTTATAGAGCTTGCCTCCTTGAAGTCATGGTGATGATTTATTCTTATTAGGATTCTTATTTTAACAATAATTGTTGTTGTTACTATTATGACAATGGTGATGATGATGATGATGATGATGATGGCGACAGCAATGACAATTGAGCACTAACTGTGTTCCAGGCACTGTGCTTTGTACTTTACATGCTTTGTAGGTTTTTTTTTTTTACATGCAGTTATTATACTCATTTCACAGTTGAAAAGAACTGAGTCTATGAGAGGTTCAATATCTTATCCAAGGTCACAAAGGAAGTCTGTGGTAGGACCAGGATTCATTCCCAGGCAGCTTCCTTCCAGAGACAGCACACTGAACTACTCTATCATACTGTACTACCTCCTGATACCTGTGCATCATGACAAGCCGGACTAAGACCCCAAAATTGTGTTAATTTGGTTTGCTGTGGCAAACAGACTTAAAGGAAGACTGCAATCAATGTTGAGAAAGGCATTAACATCCAGTTAACCAGGTAATTGAAACATCTAATTTGTTCCTTGACTGCTCAATGTGTCATCAGTCACCAGGCATAGCCCACCAAGCTGAAATCTGATTTAGGTTGCCTCAGGGTGTCCATATGCCTGCCACATGGCCCTCACCATATCAACACCTAGAAACAAAGCAGTTCTGGAGACATTCTGACCCTCATTCTCCACTGTGCAAACCAACCATGATCTGTCAGCATGTAGCACAATTAGAACAACAAACAAAGCACATCCTCTCTCTCTCAATTACACACAAATCAAATCACAAAATTTTTCATAAGAAGTTACCATCAGAAGAGCCTGCAACTGAACTAATGTTATCATTACAATACTATAAATGCAATGGATTTAATGTTTCTAGTATCTACCTAGATCAAATGAGGGAACATATGGAAGGCCCACCCATCATACAGTATATCAGAGGTACTCAGCAAATGTCAGTTCTTTTCTTTGTCTCCTCCTTAATCACATGGCTCTCACATATTTTATTCTGAATTGGAGAGTAGAAGGCATGGTCCCTTCAGAAAAAGCCAAGTATCCCATTGTGAAGGAAACAGATTGGAGTTAGCAGTGGTAGGGCAGCAACGGAGGTATCTCTAAGGAGCTTCCACTTTGTAAAGGGCAGCTCGATTCCACAAGAGAAAAGAAAGGTGAGTACAAATCAAGACAACACAAAGTAGCAGAAAAGAGCTGAGAGCTGATGCAGAAATTTGACGCCTGACCATTATAAACTGCCTTGTGCTGGAAGAAACCATAAATCATTTGAAGATGCTGAATGCATGAACTTTACTGGACTAGTACCAGTACTTATAAACAGAAAATACCGCACTGATAAAATGCCATGAAAATGACCCAAGTGTTCAGAGGAAGGTCCAAATAGACTAATGATTAAAGTGGGTTCAGATAATATTTTATCTTAGAGGTTTCCAAGTGAATTTCTTGATAATAGAGAAAAATTACAAATTTATGTATTAACTTTTTAAATTACATTTTACCTTATAAAAGTGTTACTGTAATAAGTGAGATACCATGTTTTTCTTTGTGATTCATCCTAAGAGCAAATCTAACATCTGTCACTGTGCTCTAGTGAATCAGTAGAAGGCAAACAATCCAAAAGGAATGAAAAGTTCTCTCTAGCAAAATATTTTCACATTTTTGAAACTCATGTCTTCCTTTGATATGTATCAAAATCTCATGCCTTCCTTTAATATCCTATAAAATTTAAAGCAAAACGAATATTCTTATTTGCATTGAATCAAAGAAATTAAACAAAAGGATGCTTTGTCTTCAAACCACATGGTCCCCCACTATCATTATGTTATCGGAGGTGGCAGTAAAGGAGTGTAGTGCATCCTTACTCACTTCTGCTTAAAGAATCATTGCTTTCGTACTCATACAAAAATACTACTGACTTCTGCATAAAAGATCTATTCTCATTGACTGAACTTCAGAGTTCCAATCTGGTTCACTTTCACTGAATACCCGTGGTCTTATAAGAAGCCTAATGGAGGTACTAAGAGTAAAAAATGTGAACTTTTTTAGTCTAAAAATAATTAATTCTTAGAAAATGCATGTGCAACTTTTGCAAGGTATCTGTTAGTCATTCTAACTCTTATGAAATATTTCTAACATTACCCATATATTACAAGTTGTTGAACTTCTTATAGGTTGTCATTTTCTGTCATCATCTTGATTTAGGGATTTTTTTTTTTTCCTGGAACACACTCGACACTTATGAGCTACCATCATCTGTTTATATGGAGTGAGAAGGCAGCATGATATTGAAGAGGTTCAAAACAAATCTCCCCAAGATATAATACTTCAGCAAACAGATTATTCTGATCTGGAGGCAATTGAGACCCTGCAGGCCTAAGAGAAATTTTTACTTCTCTCTTAATGAAATTAAGTTGGGAGCCTTGCCCACAAGAAGAGTTATTACCAGAAATAACTTTATGACCTATGTATAGGGCAGGGCAAACTACTAATAAGTGAACATCTGCTCTTCTTATTGTCCTGTGAATGATATTCCTCCCTGCTGAAGCCTGGGGAGTCTTTTCTCATCCTTAGCTCAGAATGCCATATATACCTCATTTTAACTCTCTGTCTCTGAACTTCTCATGTAGTGGGGTCTCTGACTCTCTCACGTAAGTGGGGTTGCCATACATAGATATGTAATTAAATTTGGTTATTTTCTCTTGTTAATTTGTCTCATGTCTATTTAATTATTTGACCAACCAAAAGAACCTAGAAGGGTAGAATGAAATTTGTTTGGCCCCAACAGTATTATGAAAAATTACAAAGGCTCTGGCAGTCGGACACACCCATGTTCAAATCCTGAATCTGCTGCTATCTGAGTGACCTTAAACATATTCCTTAACCTCTCTGAATCTCAGTTTCCACATCTGTACAATGGCTTTAATAATTCCTCTCTCTCAGGACTGTTGTAAGAATTAAAAGAATATATTTAAAGCTTCTTGCACAGTACCTGGCACATAGTAGGCACTTCGTGTAATTTTTGATTATCAAATTTTGGAAAAGATTTTGTTATTAACATGATGTTTAGTACATGTGATATTGGGTATTCTTTAAGAAAAAGATTTTGAGTTTTTAAAATGAAAGTACTATGTGTTTAGATTTAATGAAATTTGATCTTTACTATCACAATAGTGTTCATTTTGAATGAAATTGAAATATTGTTACCTAGGCAATACACAAAAGCTAATTCCCCAAGACAGAATGAAAGGAGATGTAAAAATTATTTTGATAATTGCCAATTTGTTTCCAAACGCTAGTTTTCTTGTCACATTATATAAATTAACAATACTGTTCCTGCCATGACTGTATCAAATTTTTATATTTTCCAATGTACTAAACAAAGTTCATTTAGAATAGTTACCTAAAATTGTCAAGACACCACCAGCTTCAGGAACTCTGACTTTTTTCATTTTAGCTCCTCTACTCACATAATTTGGTCTCTCATTGGTCATACAGGGATCTAATTCTCCTAGCATGAATCCTTCCCTTCTTACCCTCACTCACAGACAGTAACACTCTGCTCAAGAGCAAGGCAGGAAATACTCCCCTGAAGGAGCATAGCTCTGCAATTCCTGTGACCACACTGTAAAGTACTAGAAACACATAAAGCAATACAAAGGTAGGATCTAATCATTTTAACCAGTAAGAAAATTTTAAGTCACGATGTTGAAACATTTTCTCATCAACCCAGAGAAACTATGATTAAGGCCATGTTTACATATTGCCAAAATATCCAGAAGAAAAATGGCAAATTCAATCACCCTAATGTTTAACTATAGGAAATTAACCATTGCATGGCCAAAAAAAAAAATTTATCTCTACTCCATGCCAAGAGATCCCATGTGGGGGATGGCCCAGTACACTAACATTTTATTAAAGCACAATGGGGAAATAAATATCGAAACAGTTTCCTTTAGAATTTAGAATTTGACCTATGTGAAAGTTCCTGACATAGTACCTACCCAATACAACTGCTTAATATGTAACATTTAAATACCAACCCAAATTTACCCACTATCCTACATGTAATGTATTAATTTATTAGATTAATCTTATTGCTAAGTAGTTTCTTTAAGATTCTGATAAGAACCTATCCATATTCTTATGCTCTAAAAAGAAAAAAAAAACTCTCAAAACAGGAATACACTGAAGTTTTCACATTTCAGTAAAAACCAGTAATAGATACGCAATTTCTTATAAATGTTTATGGACATTTATTAGAAGTACACTAGGTGCCTTGAACTCGATCTCAGCACAATGATGCATCCAAAATAAAAATCTAAGTATATAAAACACTAAAATAATGGTAGTTTTTACTGTAGGTCTAGAGTTAGTAGCATAGCAGAATTACGTTGCATAACATGCAGCAAGACTCACCTAAAAATCTTCTTAACATACCTCAAAGTTACTCATAAAGGCAGCTGTCCTTTCCCCCTCCTTTCTCTCCACAAATCCCCCAAACTACTTTTCCAGCTCACCCCCGTGCTAATTCTCTTCACCTCCTTACTTCTCTCTCTCCTCCTTTACTCTCTTTAGAAGGGAACAAAAGAGGACGGATTGAAAACACTGGTCTGAGCAACCTTGCCAGAAGTCCTCAGGGCTAGATGTATTCAGAACTCAGAATTTCTCAGATTTTAAGGTTAGTTTAATGCCTGTACTGTATATTATATTCAGGGTCTGGAGAAGCCCACTGAAATCAAGCATATTATTATTTAGGCAGTAAATATATGAGTATTTGCACTAAGTGAAATAAATATTATACCTAGACTATACAAGCTCAGGTTAGGCTTTTGACTAGGTGAATTCATCAGAAAAAAAAAAATCAACAAAATTTTTGGTTTCCAAAGACTTAGTAGTTTAAAAATTGCAGAAGAGATTATAAATCTATACTTCTAAATTAATATTTTTTCTTTTATCCCCATCACATTTAATTTTATTAATAGTCAGCTAAGGTTATTAAGAGTGATGGAATTGAGCTGTCAAAGGGATGGGTAATTCACTGTGCACCTACTTATGCCGGGTACTACTCTAGGCTCTGTACCTAGGGAACAAAATAGATGAAAATCCTGCTCTTGTGGGGCTTGCTTACATGGGGAAGGGGGTGGCAGAGGAAAACAATTAATAAACAAACAAGCAAATAAAAACATAATCTAAGATCTAGTAGTTAAAGGTGCAATGAAAATAAATAATGATAAAGCAGAGAAAAGACATGAAGAGTGGTCAAGGGTTGGGGGCAGTCAAGGGTAGCCTCTCTGGGCACGTAGAATTTGAATGGATACTTGAAAGGCATGATGGAGTGAGCCTTGTGACTTTCTGGAGGAAGAGTATTCCAGGCTGAAGGGATAGCAAGTGCAAATTTGGTGCAAGTTAAGGGGTGTGGTGGCAAAGGTGCTGCTTGAGGAAGCCAGTGTGGTAGAGTGTCCTAAGGGATAAAGAGAAACAGGGGAAATGAGGTCAGAAGAAAAGTGTGGGAATTAGGCATGGTTCTTAAAATGGGAGTGGAATGGACTGGGGCAGGTGACTAGAGCCATGACTGACTACCAGTGATAGGAGGAAGATAGTCAGGTGATGACTGTGGGCCAGAGGTAGAAGTCAGGCAAGGAGGAGAATGAGGCCAGCAAGGTGTCACTGTACAGAGTCTCTAAACGGGCACAGTGGGGCAATATAGGAGGGCAGGAGCACAGGCACAAAGGGCAGATCCCTGTCCTGAGAAGGATGATGGGGCAGTGAGAGACACCGCTCATGGAGCTATGGAACAAGGTAGAGGCTTGGCTGTAGAACAAGAAAGAATCCACTGCCTATAGGTGGGCTCTCAGGAAAAACAGGTCTGGAAGCCTAGGGTAAATTAATGCTGAGTGAGCCAAGTACTTACTATGCTCATAAATAGGGCTGGAGTAAGTCCTGCTAGCTGGGGCAAGACCTGGGCAAGTGGAGAGTGGGATCATTACAAGCCTCCTCTCCTCTTTCTTAGTTCAAGGGTAGAGTTTCTTCATATTTTCCTCTTCCACATCCTCAAACAGTCCTAAAACCATTGTAGAGCCCTGGGAAGACCAGAAAAAGTTCATCTGCATCCACTGATGAACAATGCTATTTAACGACAAGGGAAAGAAATAGCTGTGGTGGTAATACAGTAGGAAGGCTAGATTTTGGAGAGTATGCTGGTCTATAACAACAGATGAAATCAGAGGAAAGAAAAAGTCTTGCCAACCCAGAGGAATAATGATGCCTCACAACCACAGCTAGCAATGATATAAGAAAGCAACCATGACACTGATCATTATTATTAACTTCCATTTATTGAATTATCACTATTTGCTACACACAATGCTAGGCATTCCACATATGATTTCCAAACCTCACAGCCATGAGGTGGTGAAAGGACAGGTAGGTGGTGTTATTTCTTGGTATCGATTGCTGCCTACTGGCCCTCTGAGTGTGAATCCAATTAAGAAATGAGACCCAAGGATCACACCAATGTAGATTAAAATGTCAATTTTAATTCTGAAAAACAGAACTAGAAAAACGTGACTTGGATTTGCTGTCAAATGAGGTTCTTAATGTATATCCCCAAAAGGAAAGCTTCCATCATAAGCGTTAAGACCTATTCCTGTAAACTCAGTTCATTGTAGGAAAAAAAAAAGATGCCTGCATTCTGCAGAAGAGACAGAAAGGGAGAGAGATCACGCAAACTACCCAATCAATAAATGATTCCTTGTTCCAGTGGGAAAAGTAAGAAAGGAAGTAGAATGAAGAGTTCTTCCTTCACTATTTTTCTTAGGAAAGGTAAATTCCCTCCTTTATATGGAAGAGTGGGAGAATAATAACCATTTAGTTTTGTTATTCACATTTTATAGACAAGCCGACTATAGTTCTGGAGTGTAGTAACTTGCCCAAGTCATGAAGCTGGGTAATAATGAGAATTCAGGATTTGTCCTTATGTCACATAAGAAATTAACTTATATTTTTAATTCTTACAATGGTAATAAAGGATCACTGTAGAGAATACAAATAAGAGAAGAAGATTAAGAACACCCATCATCACCCCAGAGCCTTATGTATATCTTGGTGAAGGGCTTTTTGCCTTTATATGAGATGGCCTGTTTGAGAAAATCCTTGAACCAGATTATTACTAGGAAATTTCTGAGGGAGTTGGAGGACACAGGCCCAGGGCCAGGAGAATTAAGCCAGTAAGAAGTTACTGCAGACTCCTATGACACACCAGTCCTCAACGTCTGTCAGCCCTCACCTTTGCAAAGTCAGCATCTGATTCCCATCCCTGTCCACTCCACCTGCATAGCTGACTGAGGTGCCTCCCTTTTGCTGGCACCTGAAGTCAGAAATCTGCCTCATCCATCATAATCCTTTCTGTTTCCAAGGCCTCGTACCTGTGCTCATGCTTGTTTGGTCATTCCTCTTCAGCTCCCAGGTGCCTCGTTGCTGGCAATTGCCTGATTTGGAACTACTTCCTCATTTGGGCATCTGGAACCAGAAGCTCCTTTTTTCTTAAGTGTCTACCTGCCTTCCAGCTCACTGCATGCTCTGATTCCCATTCTTTTGTTGCTTCCATGGATAATTCTGACACCTGGCTTTCAGAACTGGGACTATGCCATTCACCCTGTTCCCCTCTCAAAACCAGGTTTCACCCACAGTCTAACCTGTCCCCACACCAACCATCTATCCAGATTCTCATCCAGACCTGGATTTCACAGTCCCAATGCTCACTGAATGTCCATAATCAGTAACTATAAATATCCCCTATTGAAACTAGTCTTTTCCACTTCTATCAAGAGAATAAGGATCAAAGACATTTCCAAACCCATATACCTTATATAGTAATTTGTTCCTATTGAGAAGTGGCTTCTGTTGCCTATCACCAGAAGTAGCAGTCAGAACGCTTCTGCTTACTGCATCTTGGTATCTGAGTTGCCAAGGGAAAACACGGTCAGGCACTGGATGTCTCATATAGAGAAAAAACAGCAAGATGAGGTTCCATGGTGGTCAGTGGTCACTTCTGGCAGCCACAGAACCATTGGTCTGTACACACATCTCTTGTGCCACAGAATAAAGGACCCTGGCTCTCCCCATTGGTGACAAATTATAGCAGTGAGGTTGACTAGGTGCCATATGACACACATGCTTAAGCAAAATAAAGGAGCACGCATTGATTCTGAAACAGGGAAAGATGTGCCCACACAAAGTGACCAGTCCAGCATAGGCTATAAAGACTCTTTATCTCTTGGTAAAGAAGGTTCTAGGCCCAAGACCCATTCTTACGTGGATGAGTAGGGGTCGAAAGGCTGTGTACAGAAGATTGCCTTTCCCAACAGTTCTACTTTCAGAGTTATTCTGCTTAAAAATAGTATTATTTTCATTGTGTCTATCAATGTGTTATCATTCCTCTTCTAATTACAATATAAATGTGTCTCAGTGAGTAGAATATTTTTATAATACATGAATTTAAAGAATTTTTTTCTAGAGTTTGTTTTTAGCATCAACTCTGTGTGATATAGACTCGTAAATTTACCTGAGGCCATACCTTCCCTTCTTCCTGAAAATAAACTATCAGCTTGGCATGAGACCATAACCTAAGTGCTTTGGACTGTCATTTATAAGATTACAAGTGTACTAAATCTGAGTGGACTAAATCTTATTGGACAAATTAGAATTATTGTATTGGAATCAATCCATTAAGCTAAAATTACAAATTTAGAAAAACAGCTATAAAAAATGTTCAAATCAATGCATGCATTTAGAACTTGTCTAAAATGTCTACAGGTTTTCTAGAAAGAACTTAAAGAATCAGTCCTTAAGCCCACACCATGGATATGTTCCATGTCGTTGCTATGGAATAAAGAACTCCTCTGTTAGACATTTCTAGCTAGAAGTAGACAGGGAGCCAGTGCATTTAAACCGTCCTCTCTCTACTGTGAGATATGTTTCTGTCCTGAGAGCAAGAGAGATTGGACCGTGAGATCTGAATCAAGTAGAGGAGGGGCTGGCTCTTGAATGCTTTCCCTATGCAAATGTTCAAATTCAGGTGGCTTTGGGATGTGTCCCAAAGATCTTAAAGAACTTGGGAAAAAATCATCAAATCATTGGAATGCACGCCATTTTAACTCAACCATGAAATCATTTTTTAGAACTACATTGAGCAGGAGTAACTTCCAACCTGCTGCCCACAAACACATATAATTAGGTAAGTACTAGATTTGTTTAGTCCATGACTAAATAAATAATGTGATTTTACTGAGGTAGCACATCTTATTAAGGCCTTGGTCCCTGAAACTAGCACCAGCAGTGTGGCCATCTCCAGGGTCTAAGAGCTAGCAAGGAGCTAAAAACACAAATTTATGAAACAGGTGAAGAATCAAAGTTCTTTGAAATCTAGCAGATTAAGATGTCATCAGGCACTATTGAATCAAGCTAAGGAAGGACTTCAAGGGATATGTTTACCACTACTGCGGTTTCTTTTAACCCAAAGCCCCCTGACCCAAAAGACAGGCAGAGTGGAGCTCTAGAAAATCACATGGTCTTCCTGGCCAGGGAAGTGGCCCCTGTTCCATTATCTAACACCAACAGCACCATATTCATCTGCATAGTAGGGACTGATATACAAAAGAGGCTTTTCTTTGTGGTGCAAAAAAAAAAGATCCACTTTTCTTTTTCCCTGTTCAATGTGTGGGATTTTATAGCACAGTGCTAGACCAGCTCAATACCTGATTGAAATAACCCAAGAGGAGGATACAGAGGGAAGGCTGAATTCAGAATACTCTGCGAAAGTACATCTGTTTTATATGAGACACACAATCTGTCTCATTCCAACCTGCATTTCTGGGTCACTTGAGACATTTAAACTGCACTTATAATTAACAGCTATTTTTAAACAGTGAAAAAATAGAGCACTGGTAAGGTACAAAAGCATTAAAATTGCCCCAGATTCGCTTTTCAATAGGACATATCACCGAAATACGCTTCAAGATCAAAGAGAACTCAAAGAAAAAGAAGAGAGTGAGCGAGAGAGAGAGAGAGAGAGAGAGAGAGAGGCCGATCAGTGGGGATAAATTGTTCCCATTATGATGGTGTAAGAATAGGGTTCTTTCAATTGAAACAATTTAATAACCACATTCATTACATTGGTGTCCACTTGGTTTTATCTGAGCAGTTTTTACATAACTGGGGAGCAAGTTCAATTGAGCTTATTCTCTAGAAATTAAGATGTGCAGGGTTTGACATTCAGAAATTAAGCACTAATAGTCGACCAAGCAGTTGCCTCAAAATTCCCCCTGGATATAGTGAGATCTGCCTACCACTAATTATGTCAAATGCAAATGCATTCTCTAAAAGACCTGCCCCAAATCTTCATTAGCTCATTTTAAGGCAGTTAAGGTTATATTAGGGTGATAATGGGATATTAGAGTATCTTCTTGGGAGAATGTTTATAGAATCACTTTGCAAAGTATCACTTTCATAGCATAAGTATAGCATCACCATCTGTAAACTTGTTTTTCTCTTCACTATCGACAGAGGAAATCTTTCAGAACACTCTTCTAATATTCAGTGCGATCAAGACAACCAAACAGAATCACGACAAACACTGGAAGCACTGATTTGACAAACAAGGGGATCACTGGTTTAGGAGGAAAAAAAGTCACTAATTTTCTAGGGTTGACTTCAGCTTTGGATATCTATGAACTAGAAAAAAAGTGTTAGTTAGTTTTTTTGTTGTTTTTTTTTTTTTTTTTTATTAACCAACCAGCCTTCCTGAGAATGGTTCAATTTGCTAGTTCAATTGTACTATGGAGTATAATGTGTCATTTGAACTGTACTTTATACTAAAGTGCTAATTTAAAAAGATATTAGGAATGGAACTGTAGAAATGCATACAGAAGAAACTCTAGGGTTTACATATGATGTATTAGACATGCACAATCCATTTCTGTCTGCTACCCTCACTGGGAGCTAAATCATGTACAGGAACATTTAAAAGACATTTTCCAGTGTACACTAAATCCTTCTTTGTTTTCTTATTGCTGCCAAACAAGTGAAGAGTAAAGAATTGTTCGAACATACACTGGGTGGCAACTTCATAATAGCTGCACTTCTTCTTTCCTTCTTTTTTCCAGAAGACAAAGTGTAAACACTGAGAAGTTACCCTTACTTCTACAAAAGCTTTTAAATTATGGCTTTTCCAGGAGCAACTGTAACTTCTCTCACTAGACCATTTCCCCAGATGGGATTTGCAATATAAAACCGCCATAGATTGGCTTATTGAGGAAAGGAGATAGACTTGTACAAATCACTAGAAAGATAAATAAGCTATAGAGATCAATAAATAAAAACCAAGCGGAAAAAAAAATCAAACTCCTGCATTCCAGACCAATTAAGATGTTATTTACTGCCTGTGTGATTGTAACTTTGATGCTCTCCTTCCTCATTTTCGCACCATAGGCATTTGTTTTGCTGAGAGAAAGATATATAACTGATGTGTAAATAGAAAATGATATAGATAGATTTTATGTCCCATAAAACTGTTAATCTGTGCTCCACATTAAATATAAAGTACATTTTTTATTTAGACACTGCACTGGTATAATTAAAATAAAGTATGCTAGCTTTATTTTTTCAGTAAGTCATTTCCAACCATAGAGATCAAATAACAGTGCAACAGCAGCATGAAATGTGGTTATAATAGCCTGAGACCACATTTCCTGAAAGTAAAACATGAGAGATAATAGTGTGAAGGTACAAATTAAATGCAAATAAAACAGATTCCCTATTGTTGCTAATCCCTGGATTGGGTTTCGGTGGGGAAATTTAGACGTAACATTTAACTTCTTTGTACAGTAATCATTGACATGTTACCAGTTACATTTTGAGATCACTGATGGAAACTACAAGCAAAGGATTTAAGAAGACTACCTGTCCACCCTTCAGGAAGAGAATGGAAGTGGCCTGGGGCAAATCAAATAAAAATATACTGCCCAGACTGCCTCCAGGACACTGATGGCAGTTGGCAAACACTCATTGACTTGTTTCCTAACTGACGTACATTTTTATGGCAACCTACTTTTATTTGCCAGCAGAAGCTCTTTCTGATTTCAGAGGTATGTCAGCATGTCTTAGCAAGATCCCATTTTGGAGGGTGACTGCTCTGAAAACATCTCAAATTTTAACACAAGGGAATTTACAGAGTTGGCTTCTGTTAAAACTTCTGGGTTTTCTACAGTGTAATAAGCCTACATGCCATGGAGATCAAGTGTGGCTGGTGTAATTTAGATGTTTTTTAAAGTTGAAAAATATGATTTAAAGTGAACTTAACCTTTTCTTTCAGCTCAGTTTCACAGGGACCTTTCTATTAGTGTTTAAAATGGTCATTGAGCAATTGGCTTCTTGGGATTTTCAAGTGCACTGATATGAGTAAATGTTCTGATGAGATATAGCCTTATTCTAAAGCTTTTGGTAAACAATCTCTTTCTAGTCTTACAAAATGACATTTGTCTTGTAATTCTATAATTTGCAGCTCTCTACTTTCAGAAAAAGGTTTTGGCATGTTACATTCTGCACTATTACACTCTATAACTACAAATGTCAACAACCGTATAAGCGAGGCAAATATATAACTTTCTTCTTCACTTCCAAAATCTATCGGACACTACCAAAAAGTGTCTACATTTCCTTCCTCACTTTGAAGCCTTATATGTATGAAAGAATGAAGAGCTACATTTACACGAGTTAATCCAAACTTCACCCTTTTTCCTTCTTGTCCAAAATAAGGTGCATATGGACCTAGGGGCATACAAGATGATGCACTGGAGTACGAAGAAACCATTAGAAGATCTGTCTTTATTTATTTACTAAGAAGAAATAAATCTTTACTAATAGTATATATAATATTAATATAGACAGTAGTAGTACAGTTTAGAAGGCAATATACATATATTGGTGTGCATACTCAAAATTTTAAAACTATTTTCCTGAATGATTTTAAAAGTTTGGCAACTACTAGGCTAGGGACTGCTTTTAATTTTCAAATATTGGCATTAGGAAGAACTCTGAGAGATTCCATATGGTAGATAGACTAATGCTCCCCCCACCCTGTCAAAGATATCTTTTTTTTTCCTCCAAAACCTGTGAATATGATATCTTACATGGTAAAGAGATGTTGTAGATGTAATAAAGGGTATAGACCTTGAGACAGGGAGATTATCTTTGATTTTCTGGATGGCCTTAATCTAATCATATGAGTTCTCAAGGGTAGAGAACTTTTTCTGGCTAGAGAGAGAGACAGACAGACAGACAGACAGACATGGAGGGAGGGAGGGATGGAGGGAGGGAGGGGTGACGATAGAAGAGGGTAAGACAAATGTCATGTGAGAATTCAACTCACCATCACTAGTCTTGAAAATGGAGGAAGGGGCCATGAGCCAAAGAAGGCAGGCAGTCTCTAGAGGCTAGGAGAAGCAAGGAAAAGTATTTTCCCCCAGAGCCTCCAGATGGAATGCAGCCCAGTCAAAAAGTGATTTTTAACTCAGTGAGACCTCTAACCTACGGAACCATAAGATAGTAAATTTATGTTATTTTGAGCCACTAAATTTGTGCTAATTTGTTATGGCAGCAATAGGAAACTTATACACTCCATCTGCCCTAACTAATTTTGAATGCTGAAGTATTAGGACAGATCTAAGTACTACATCAAATGGATTCAAATTTCAGTCATTTAAACATTTTGGGTCAACATCTCCTCAGTCTATATCACTAGGTGAACAAACAGTAGCAAAGTTTAACATGATAAGCTGACAAAATATTATTTGCAAAAATGGAAACATATTGGGTCAAGCTCTTTGGTCAAGGAGAAGTGAGAGTTTTCAGATATGATCTTTGCCCATGGATCATTATCTACAGTGCCACCAAATATCAGAGTAAAAAAGCTGACCTTGGAATAAGTTGTATTTTCCCCAAATCTAAGGCAGTTAGAGGGTTTTAAAACCCATTCTTCAATATTTGAACTTCAGGAGGAAAAATTTCCAGAAATGACAGTATCGTGCTGGAAACATTAATGTGACAGCATGAAATAATATCATTCTGTAGGAGGTAATAAAGGCATGAATTATGTCAAATTGTATTTGGTTCATGGATGTTACTGTGCTTCTTATGGGCAGATACAGCTAACAGGCACAAGAACACCTGCCTGTCTCCCTCAGAAAATTAAAGTCATGTGCACAAATATCAGTCTAAGAAATTAGGGGACCGTTTGTGGCAAAATGAAAATGCGCCGTGTTATAGATACACCTCCTAAGGATATGGAATATCTCGTTACAGCAGAATGTAATTTTTCTCCTGGTCTTGCTCACTGTAGAAAGAACCATTAAGCCATTTACTTTACAAGTGGTGGCTTCTACTTCTGTTAGGTAATATAATATGCTAAATGAACTTGCCACTATGCTATATAGTGCTCCATTATGGACTCTAGCCATTAACGGGTTTGGGGTCATTGGTCATCTCAGTTAATGTGAGGAATCTATTCTTAAGTAAAATGTGCAATAGCATCTCCTATTGAATGGGCCAGATTCAAACAATATGCATAATCATGCATGTGCCAATGTACATGTGTATCAGTTTTCCTGCATTTATTTATTATTTATTTATTAAGAAAACAGAGTCCATTTAGTAACATTTAAAGCAAGTATTTACAGGTCCCATTGTGTACCAAAGTTGTTTAAAAGTCTGAGAAAAACGTGCCACAAGGAAAATGTGAAACTATAAGCCTCATTGTGACTTAACCCTTTGGAACTAAAACACTAATGGGGTAAAGCTGCCTTTCGTTTTTTGCCCATCTACAGAGGCATATAGATGACACTGCAAACAGAACCATCACTTCTGCTACAACCTGGGTAATAATGTGCTCAGTTAATCTATACAACATAGAGCTATCCTCTCAAAAAGTAATTCACTTCTTTAAAAACTGGAAGGAAAATAAATATGGTGCAGTAAAATTGTTGAGTAGAGGAATCTATCTGGACATTTCACAAAACATTTCATTATGCTGACAATTCCCAGAAGTACTCTCAAGAGTGCTTTAAGCTGAGGATTACTGCGCTGGAGCTGATGGACTTTTTTTGTAGCCCCTTTAAAAGGCAGTGAACCGTTTTTCTATTTTATTTAAATAATGCCCCTTAAAATGGATTTTTAGAGGTATAATAACTCCTTAAGAGTCAGTTATGCTAAACAGTTTCTCTTGATAGAAATGTTGTAAAACTCGTTAACTGCACAATTTCAGATGCCGGCTTGGTGAACACTAACTGACATGTGAATGACCAGAGTTTGTAAAATAAATTGCAATAGTTGTTGTATCACACAGCTAGCATTGCATGCGCTGGAGGCCACAAGGGGCTCCAACCTGACAGAAAATTACTTCAAGATGAATGAAAAGTGCTTGTTTCTCTTTATTAGTTTTTAGAGAACAATGAAAATGTTGAATTGTTTACAAAGGGCTGATTAAATGTGGTCAGTGGGGCCATGTCCCTCCTGCTAACTGCTGGCCTCCCCCTCCCACTGGCCCCCGACCTACACACTCATGCGCCAAACCACTCTGAGCACCCAGCCCCCACCCTTTGCTCCCTGCCACATGCATCTTCTTACAGGCTATTATGGCTGCACATCTGTGTGTGAAATGTGCTCATTCTGACATTCCACTGCTGCTTGGCACTACAGAGGCCTTTGTTAGGTAAAAAACTGTTGTCAAGCCTAACAAGGAGGTCATGCAATTTGCTGGACACTATGGCAGAGAATAGCTCAGGATGAATTGCTTCAGCCTCAAAAAATGCTCAGTTCCGTATTGGAATACATATGTATTTCTTTCATTATGCAGCACTACAAAAAGTCATGACATTCTGTTATGATGAAGCTTTGCTTTAAAATATATATATATATATATATATATATATATATATATATATATATATATATATATATATATATAATGTTGTTAGGGTTAGACCACTACAAAATAGCCCATTTATTGTATTTACTTAGGACAACTACTGTCTTATGGCTAAAGGAAAAAAGCATGAAATGCTTTAATTGGTCATTTGTGGTTTAAATCCCATTTATGTTTTACCAGAAAGTATAGTGAGGGAGAGGAAAGGCACTAGTTGTTATTTGGTTTACTCAAAGGAGTGGTCAAAACCAGAGCATTTAGGAGGATGTTGCGGAAAAGGATTCTCACTTTATATTGCCACAAAGTAAACAGCCTTTGATGGAAAGAAATATGAGAACTCATTAATACGCATATGCTGAGCAGAAAGAAAACAATCTTTTTACCAGACCAAGCTAAATGAATCAGATCCAGAAGATGTTTTGGTAAACTCAAAAATTAAGGAAAAGCAAATCACTGCCATTTCAGCTTTCATGGCCCATCCCCTTCCTCACTGCCAGCCTCTCCCTCACACGTGCACACTCACACTCACACATGTCGAGGACATCAGCAGTAATAGGGAACAGTTCAAATGCTATTTGTGGCATTCTGACACAATACACAGCGCACACCCCTAATGTGCAAGCAGGATTCTTTTCCTCTCTGTGTAGAACATGCATTCTGAGGCTATTATGTATATAAACAATGGCATATGTAATTACCTTTCTAGGGTGGCAATTATTCCTCAGAATCAACAACCAGAGTTAAAGCATTTTTCCCCAGAAGACATTTGGGGATCGGTTGGGTCATTACGTCAGGCTTTGATTTATCGCATGGTGTCAGGCCATGTTAAAAAAAGAAAGTTTAAAAAAAAAAAAGAAAGAAACAGAAACATTATGAAGTATAGGCTAAAGGTTTAACTCAGACTGGTCTGTTCCCAACTTTGCTTTCTCCCAATTGCTCTGCCTTTCCCCTTTCTCAAAACAATTGTGATTTGCTGTGTTTGATCTGTTAGACAGTTTGCTGCTTGGAAATACTAAATGCGGTGAATCTGGACTACATCCAGATTCGATCTGCTTCCCCTCCACCCCCCGCCACCACCACCACCATGGAGCACTGGGAATTTCTCCTGGGATGCAGCAGAGGGTGGGGTTAATAGTTCAGGCTTTGGAATCTGAGAGATCTGGACTTAGATCTCCATGATTTAAGCAAGATACATATCTCTGCAGTGGATAATACCTACTTCAAATGGTTGTTGGGAGGTTTAAATGAGATAATTAAGTGAAAGGATATGTGTAAAGCACTTAGTGCAGAGCCTGGCACATGGTGGGTACCCAGTGAATAGAGCAATTGCTCTTCTATTGATGAGCAAAGCCAGAGTAGGAGAAGGGGAGTAATCCCTTGAAAGGCCCAGCCCCTGTGTAGAGTGGGGCAAAAACCAGGGGAAGCAGAGCGAATGTTGGTACAAATCACAAGGCTGAACTGGTGAATTTGAAACACCAGTTAAGAGGCTCAGTGGACTAGACTGTATATGAAGTATTCAACTGATTTGGACTTATTCTAAGTAGATTGAATGTAAACTACAAACCAATGAAGCTGCTACTGTGCTAGCAAGACCTCCTGTCTTCTACAGAGCCTTAAGAACCATAGATGAAAAAAACTACTTTACATGCCTTAATCACCAAATGTTTACTGAACATATACCTATTCTGTACCAGACACTGTGCTAGGCACCGGGAATACAGACATTGTCCCTCCAAAAAAATCTCCCAGAACAGAAAATAAATATCTACTATTTAGTAAATATAGGTTCATAACCCAGATTTTCTGGAAGCCATTTCATGCAAACTGAAAGTGAGATTATAAATATACAATATCACCATCAGGAGTTTGAGAGCCAGGTTATTTATCCTATTAAGGATGAATTATATAACTAAAGTTATTGGTCAAATTAGAGTAATTCCTTATTGAGAAGCAAAATAAAAAATTTTAGAAATAAATAAAAAGGAATGGTATGAGAATTCTCATGAAATTCTTTAGGAAGCAATATGATGTCCCATTCAAAGAACACTTGAAATCCATTTTATATGGAGCAACATTGTTTATTCAATAAGAGAGAAATAGCATTTACACAATTCATTTCTCATATGATACACAGTACAATTGTATGTATTGGCAGTATGTATTGGCAGCTTAATTAAGAAGTCTATTGATAATGTTAAAAAGCTGGCACATTTTCAATTCCAATGGATACTACTAAAGACAAAGACATGTCAATTATTGGCTCATACATACTAAAATGGGTCACAGACAATATATTAAATGTCAGCGTCTAAAATCATATTAGTGTCTTAAAACTGGAAAAATCATGACCTACTCCAAAATTAGAAACAATTTTTTTGGAAAACTACATAGTCACTCAACTTATAGAACACAGAAGACAACACAATGAATACTGAAAGAGCCAAATTTTCATACAGAGCCATTGTCCAGTTCTACTTGGCTCCTTTCCTGCCCTGTCTTGGGTCCATGAGCAGGGACCCCCAAGTCTGATCCAAACCTTCCCCCTTCTCCAGGATGCTATTAACTCACAGGGAATGGCAGGTAGTTCCCTAGGGCATGGAAATTTGAGGCTACTGAGACAACAGATGTAATTCACCTCCCAAGAAATGTACAAACACAACATGTTTTCCAACAATCTACACCTAAAGAATGAAAAAGAACTTAATTTAAATTAAATCCAAATAATGTATCTTTCAAGCCTACTGAATATTTATGGAATCAACAAAATGGATACTATCTATCATAAGTCCAAAAAAGTGGAAGTAAGATGTCCTGAGTTGCCCACATTAGGAGTTTTTGTTTGTTTGTTTTTCTAGTAAAGGAATTTAAAATACTAACAGAACACTTTTTCATTTGTTTCCTTGGAGATACACTTAATTAAGAACAGGAGACCCGCCCCCCCCCCAAAAAAAAAATGCACTGAAACTAATTTTAAATCCATCGAAGGTAGGGACCACATCTTATTACCCTCATTTTCCGTCCCCTATTTTATACAGTGATTTACACATAGCAATTACTCAAGTAAGTTGAAAAGGCAGTGCATGTTTCAATGTGCATTAATTTGGAAGGGTTGCACTGAGTTAAGGAGCAGCTGAGAAGACAAGAATCAGTTCAGTCTTTCCTAATTTCTGGCTAGGGAGGCACTGTCTTGAAAACTTCCTTTGCTGAAGCTTGCTTGTGTAACGCTGGCTTCACCGACTGCTGACCACGGTGGCATTCTTAATGCCTGGATTTGTTTCCATTTTTCCTGATGGTAACAAGGTGATTCTCCAACGGTTGTTCTTCCAACAAGAAAATGTGAAAGGTGACTTGAAGCAGGGATTCAGTGAAGCAGGTATTCAGTCTACCCCCATCCTACAGACAGTATATCTGTGAACAAAATGGAAACAAATTATTAATCCGAGCCTTTCTCAGAAATACAATGGTTGGTCTTTTGCTGATCACTAATATTTTAAGCTTCACGTTTCAAAAATATAACCAGGATCTTTTATGGTGATAATGTTGTTTAAAAGTTTTCTTTCCTTACCTTAAATAGTGACTTTGAAATCCGTGCCACCTCCAGGTGCATATCCAGAAGTAACAAAAGCAGAAATATCAAATATCTGTGCATTTTGAAATGAGGCTTCCCTACCTAGGTAAAGATTTTGTATTTTCTTTCCTTGCCTTGATAAACAGGAATAATATCCCTGCTGAGGTCGCACACCCCTCCTCTCATAAACAGTATAAGTCCCTGCCTGTGCCCCATCATGTAGCACCAAAGTGGATGACTGGGAAACAACAGCTGCAGATAAAGAAGCCTGTTGGGAAGCAATCTGGTGGGGCTTCCGCAAAGGCTCTGAGCTAACCAGGTGGATAAAAGAGGCTCAAAAGAACACTTTAAACATCAACTCCAGCGACAAAAGCCCCATGAGAGAAGCATGAAAGGATCCAGGTAGGCCTACCTTAGGCTTTTCAGTCACACCCAAGTACATGTATATTAGTAACACTATCTTAGACCAGGAAAGACAGACATCTTTGGAAGAAACATTTCTATTCATTCACATGCTTAAGGGCTACTGTCTCTCTGGAATGTCCCATTGCAGACCCACTGCAGTGATATGCAAAGCCAACAAACAAACAAGCTTAGTCTTAACACTCTTAATTGATTTGCCAATTTACTATATTTGGGTTTTTAAAAATAGGCCAAAAGCAATTGTATACGTGTTTAAAATGCCCTTCAGCTCATTTTAAAGGTCATACCACATGAGCATTTAAAATCTACCTGGAATCATTTTAGGTTCTTCCTTTTCTATCAGTTATAACAAACCTGTCACTGAAGCCTACTACTTCTTAATTTAAAGTGTCTTTTGCAATCTCCTTTTCTTCTGAATTCCTATTAAATCCTCCCCCCACCCCCCACCCCCTTGGTCAGACCCTATTCTCCTCACCCTGTAATATGACAGCTTCCTAGTTACATCTAGGTCTCCTCTGCTGTAGTCTCGACTCCTTCCAAGTAATGCTGCCTCCACTGCGCATCTAGTTCAGCTGCTCATTCCAAGATCTCTCTGAGCTGGGGCCCCTGAAGCCTCCATCTAAAAGGCTCAGTGCAGCTATGATCTTCGGCCCACCCTCATCAGGCAGGCAAAAGAGAATCAACCTCAGCCCACCAGACTGAAGGACTAGAATTCCTTTTTTGGCCACAAATGCACTGAATTTCACTGAGTCTGCTCTACACTGCTTTATTATTTCTCCCTTTATTTCCCATCTAACTCCAGACATGTCGGCCTAATCTTCAGAACTGGCTTCTACCCTGACTAGCTTTCCCATTTCCTACAATGCCTTGTGCCTTGCCCTAAACCTAAATCTACTTGACTAGGGCCTTGATACAATCGCCCCATCTCCTATTCCAGGACTCCAGGTGCTAGCTGACCCGGCTGGGATGATTGCCATTGCTATGACACCACCATTCCTGACTCTGAATCTCATCTGCTATCTATATTCTAGTTGCTCAAACCTCCTGCTGAATTGGATCTCCTCAGATCCAATACTTTTCCTGAACCAATACCAAGATCATCACATCCTTTAGTCACTGAGGACTGAATCACTAGCTAACACTAGGATTACTGGCTAATGCTAGGGCAGTCAGGCTCCCAATTCCTGATATATCTAGTTTTGACTTCACCTTGTTCCTTGGCAACCTATGTTGAGATCCTGCATAGGAACCCCCTCTTCCCATCCTAGACAAATTCTAGCATATAATATTTTTGTAATATCTACCTTTTATTAACTCGTCGGTCATTTATGAATTTATCCTCACTTAATTTCATAAAAAATTAGTTAACATTAACTTAGTTTTAAAAAAAATCTTATATGATTGCATATAGCCAAACCCTGCCTAATTTTTGAAGTATTCCATGTTCTTATTCTACTTCATTTCCTAGTCTCTAACATGAATTCTCCGCTTAAGGCACACAGGTCTACTGCCCTCTCAGCTCATTCTGAATTTTTGTTCATCCCCTCTTTTTGCCTTCTTTAATTATCTCTGCCTTCTTAATCACCTCATTTGTGACAAGATCTAAGAAGCTCCCCCCAAGAAACAAATCCATATTGACTTATCCCTTATTTGAATTCCTCTGGAATAATCAATATCACACAGTTTAAGTACTTGGTTTTCACTAAATGTTTCATATTCATTAGCTCCCTACACAGACAATTCTTTGAGAACTGGGAGAAAGGCCATGTCCTATATGTGCCTCCAAAACACTTGATGTTGACCTCTAGCGGGAGAGCAAAGTTCCACTTCCATCTTCTCCCTACCCTTACTCCATTCTCCAGCCCCATGCCCATGGAGAAAAAGAGACAAGGTGACTGAATCAAGTTACTGGACTCAACTAAACCTCTTAAAAGGGAGTGAAGCTTCAGGTATAATGAGAAGAAAGGTTCAAGTTCTGCCTTCTGTAGGCTGTGGTCTGTTTGGAGTTTGTCTCTTGAAGTTCTCTCTCTTTGCTTCTCTGTACTTCCATGTAGCCAGTGAGGCAAAATAGGTCTGGAACTGCCTCCCACTTGGGAGATGCTTCCCACCTCCAGCCCAACCCTCCCCCCACCCCCACACCTCCCACCATTAAAGCCTTGGGGAAACTAATTAGACTAGCTCTAACTTAAACCTTTATCTTTCTTTTATGTTTTTCTCCTGCCTCATCTAGCCACTAGTGAAGTAGGATCTAAAGAGCTAAACTCGGGAGAGAAGGACCAAGGAGGCCTATCCATACAAGACACAATATTTCCAAGCAGCTCCATACTGAGCTGAGCTCATGAGAGACTGAATTAGATTTGGGGGTATGGGGGAGCACTCAGGTAACAAATAAGAATATATGGATATGCACTTGAGATCTAGCCTGTGGTTATCTCCTCCAAGTACCTGTAGCCCCAGGAGATACCCAGGTAAATTCTGTGGGTCCATCTCAAATACCTACTATCTAAGTATATTCTTAATAAATACTTGTGAATTGATTTTTCTATAGTAAATATCTAACTTTATCAGAAGAGACCAAGAATTCCAGGAAACCCTGAAGTTCTGGGCCAGTGTTGTTTATGGATTTATGTACTGAATATATGCCATCTATTAAACCATTTCTCTAAGAACACACTGCTTACAACATAGATCTTTGAGTCTGAGATCTTGAGAGTGAGACTGCAAGCGAGATAAATCCTGGGGGTTTTGCAAGCCTTCCTGCCAAAGATTAAAGCCAGTGGGCTTCTTCTACTGTGAAATTTTGAATTAGCACTTGCAGATGACCAGAGTCCACTGTAGAATCAAGTAATAATCATGTCATCTCACACATTTTGAATATTTAAATATATCATACACACTATACACATGCACATGGAAAGAAATGAATAATGGATGTAGGCCTATCCCAAAGTCATGAGATCATTTGTCACTTGTTCAAGTCTGTGGCCAAAATTCCATTTTGAAACAATGCTCTTAATTAGCATGCAGTGTAGAGACTGCCAATTGCCTGCTTCTCCCCTTTTTCCTTTATTAATAGAACCCCTGAATTTTGAGAGGTACATGGCCACAAAGACTATTAATTCTAGGTTTTCCTTAAAGCTAATATGGGTATGAGCAGACGTTAGGAGTCCAACATCTAGGGAATGCCTTTAAAGATAATATTTATGTATCGTCAGACGTATGAATGAGGCCAACACCCAGGGGCAGCAGAGAGTAGCAAGATGGAAGTTTATTTCACCCTTACCCAACAATCTAGGCATAAGCAGTCCAGAGCTGATATGACAGCTCTACTCTGTCAGAGAGCTCTTTCTAGCTTGTTTAAGCCATTATATTCTGGAGTCTCTTAACCTGCATATAGGTTAGGTTGCTGTAACAAACACAGCCATATAATTCTAGCTCTGCCACTTACTAGTTATCCAACCTTGGACAAATTATTTAAGCACTATGAACGTGTTTCTTTGTCTATACCTACTTCATAGGCTGTTGTTAACAACATAAGACAGTGTCTTTTTTTTGTTTCCCATTATATCCACAGCTTCTAGCACAGTATCTGTATACAGTAAGCATTCAATAAAAATTAGTTATTATTGCTGTTCCTGTTGATATGCATATCTAGACAATGCCATACTTTAACAACTAACTATTACGTACTTCTAATAAAAATCTGAAATAATACAACCAATCAACATGGTGTAGATTCGCTTCTGACCCAAATCTTAGAAAACATGGTCTGACAAAGGTTTTTATCTGACTTGTGAATTTATTTATATGAAAATTCTTATATGTTAAACTATTGGTTGTCAATTTAATTAACTGAATTTAATTTTTAAATTATCTGCATAAATTGGGCAGCCCTGGAAAGTCAAAGACACATAGCCCCAATAGTATTGATTCTGTCTCCTCTAGTTTTTATTACAAGTTTCCATTGTGCATGCATATGAATGCAAAAAAATGATCTTTATAACACATTATGGTTTCAAAATTTGTATTGTAATAGTTCAGAATTTCATGAAAAATAATTGTTTTCCCAAAAGAAGATGGTACTTCTTGATTCTACAAAAATAGCATGGATGAGAGTTTTCAGTAAAACACATTTCTGCTACTGAGTACTTAATAAACACACATACCTGGCTACTTTTATTTCACCATGAGTGGCACCCATTTGTCAGTCATCAAAGTAATTCAGTCTGATCTGTTGAGTTGATGGATTCTGACAAACTGTATAAGCCCATCATTAAGGGGAGGATAAATTATAGTCTCTATGCAGGACATAATAGTGCTTGCATTTCTCATCCATACAGCCCTATGAAGCTTAAGGGAAAGTAATAAGATGAAAATAAAGTTGAATATGGACTTACTGCTCCTCTCTCCAACGAATGATATGAGCTGATTGATTACCAGTCCACACTTTTTACTATGTATACATAAAGTTCTATTTCTTTCTGGCTGATATAAAGACTTTTCATAAAGGACACAAAGATTATGCACAAAATTGACTATTCAGTAATTTAAGTTGTGCTTGAAGCTTTGTGCTTCCACTTTTAAAATATTATTCTCTCCTCTTTCAGCCTACCTACGTAAATAGCCATTTTGCTTCTCTATAATTTTTTACTTACACACTTAAAATTCTCATCAGAATGAAGATGATATCTAGAGTAAAATTCATTAATTAGGTGAACTGAAGAAAAGCTGAATTAATGAAAGGTCTAAATAAAGTATGGACTATTGTCAAAAAAGACCATGATAACAGCAACATCTAATGCTTGAGAGTTTACTACCTGAAAATCACTGAGCTGAACACTTTACAGGCATTATCTGAGTCCTCATGAAAGCCTAGAGCACGTATTATCATCCTATTTACACAAATTAGAAAACAAAACCTGAGTGATATTAAGTAACTCACCTAAGGCCACATAGCTAATGAGTGACAAAACTGCTTTCAAACTTGAGTTTGTCTGACTCCAGCACCCATGGTCTTTACCACCACATCAAAATGCTAGTGTCTTCCTTCAATCAATAATAATAATAAAGCAATAACTCAGACTATGTTAACAAAACTTTAAAGTGATGAGGAACCCTGCTTTAGTGAAAAATCATAAGTATTTAAAATTAGCTTACTGATTATTTTATTTACGAAGTACATAATGCACAATAGGCACTTTCTATCTATTAAATCTAATCCTCACAGCAACCCCATATATTATCATTTTACAGATGAGGAAAAAGATATTCAGAGAAGCTAAGTAATCTGCCAAAGGTCACATGGTTAGTGAGCAACACAGTCCTTGCACTATGCCATTCTGCCACACTACCTCATTGTCTCTCTTGCAAAGACTTTTCTCCAGAGTGCTTGAAAGACAGCTTTTTAAAGTAATAGTGCCATCCTTCTGTAAGTATATTTATACTATTTATTAGCTCAGCAAAGCTTTTGTTCAGAGACAATGAAAAAGTAAACTTTAACCCAGGCCTTGCCCTCATTATCATAAATTCTAAAGTTAGTGAAGTCTGTGTTAATGGGTTTTACTGTATATAGAAAAGAGTTTAATAGTCACTTAGCCCTGCTCTATCTCCATTAACAAATCTAAAAAGCCATACAAAGGTGAAGGAAGGAAGAGCAGTGACCTCAAAACTAAAACAGATAAGAAGTGCCTGTAATTTGTACTCCAGCAAAAAGTCATACTACATAACACATTTCACTATAACAATACAGTACATATGCCAGTATATAACAACAAATTCAACCCTACAAGTTTGAGTGCTCTATTCATCAATTAAAGAAAATTAATTCTAATCAGATGTTCATATTAAGAAATATGGCCATAACAAATCAGCAATAATAATTAAAAGTCCATTTCAAATCTCTTCGGTGAACAGTGAAATGATCTAACATAGCCAGGCTGCCTAGTCCTTTCTGCAGTGCTGTGTAAATGTGCACATTGTGTGAAAAGTCCTGGCTGTTTAACATGGTCATCTTTGCTACTCATTCCACATTTGTTTCTAATGAAGACATGCTTCCATGTGTACCCTGAGTGAGAAAAATGTACAAGTTGTGATAGTCAAGCACATGCCTGCTCCCAGAGCCAAATGCATAGTACACAGTGTTTTCTCACATAGGTCATCAAAGTGTTGCAAAGATTCCAAACAAATTGTACCTGCTTTGGAGAGGGCTACCTGGAACAGTCAGGATCCCCAGCTCTGTCATGTAGCATCATGGGTTTTTTTCTTGCGGTTAGGTCAGCTTGTAAATGAGCTACCACAAGGCTCTTTGCAAGGGAAATAGCCTTGGGACACAAGCAAACAATCCAGGTAGAGGGCAGCCCAACTATTCTTTCAGGACTGATGCACTGTTGGGTAGGTGGTAGAACCAGATTTAAGGTCAACTATGGTCTGGCTAGACTCTCAGTAGGTCACCTGCTTCCTGGTGACGGAGTCAAAGCTTAAAGGGGACCAGTGTGCTGAGGGACATCTTGAGGGATAGGTTTGCAGTCTTGAAATACCCATAGTGAACTAATCTCCCAGTGCTATTCTGCATGAAGTATAAAAGTATAAACTTCCCTACCATATGAATGTAAATTAACCCAAATATCTAAGACTGCTATAACTCTGATAATCCTGTATCTTGTGCTGCTTGATTGGTCTGCAAACTAGGCTCACCAAAGTGTTAGCTTAGGATTCAGTCTTTCACTTTATTTCCAACTCACTTGGCCAGAGCATCATAACTATGACCATTTCTCTTACAGTCTATTTCAATTTCAAGTCATTGGAAGGCATTACTGAAAAAGAATATGGAGTCTCATTCTCTGAACTTTTTCAAAGTCAGAGAGAGAAGAAAACATCTTTCTTGGGAGTTTGAGATAAACTCCAAGCTCTCTCAGAATCTATTCCAACCTGAGTCTCTGATAGTTAATAATCAATTCAATCTTCTGAGATACTCAGCAATTCCACTTCTAGGAATCTTCCTTACAGAAACACTAGCATGAGTTTACAAAAATGAAAACACTGCCAGGTTCACTACAGCAGTTTCTAATCACAAAAAAAAAAAAAAAAAAATGTGAAACAATCTAAATAGCCAGCAGTTGAGGAATAGTTTATTAATGACCATCCAAACTATAAAACACTGTGAAGCCATTAAAAATAATAAGATAGGTCTCTATTTACTGACATGAAAATGTATTCAGTGAAAAAAGGAAGATGCAGAACAACATGTATTGTGTGTTACCATCTTCAGAAAAAATACAACTGTATGTATATAGAGGCAGATTATATAAAACGAAGATGTTTTAGAGAGATATGTGTAAATATATAGTCATGTATATTTCTGTTTTGTGATATTCAGGTAAAAATATTTGTATTATATGCTTATATACACATCCATTTGCATATGCATAAAAAATCAGGAAGAATTAACTCAGGCTGCTCAAATACCATCCATTGGTGACTGAAATGACACGCATTTATTTCTCACAGTTTTGGAGGCTGAGAAGTTCAAGATCAAGGTGCCAGCAGATTTGGTTCCTGATGAAAGTCTATTTCCTGGCTTATAGACAGCCATGTTTTTATTATATCCTGACAAGGTTGGGAGGGAAAGAGAAAGAGAGAAAGAGGAACTAAGCCTCTAGATAGTGAGATTGGGAAGGGAAGACTTTAACTTTACACTTGTACATACTATTGTATTTATTTAGGTTTCCAAGCAATACCCAAAAATTGAGACCTCCTTCCTCTCCTGGGTTCTGATCAAGTTAAGAAGTAATACAAAAATAAAACAGATGAGAGGCTAAAATATAACCTTTATTACTGATAGAAGCTAGAGTAGAGGAGGTAGCTTAGTGTGAAAATCAAAACAAGCCTGGCTGCCTAGACTCGAGAACTGAGGCCATCTCTACAAGCTAGGCCTATACCCAGCTGAGGTAGGCTCCCAGCCTCAGGGACAAACATGGGCTCTTGGTAGGCAGGCCTCTGGGCAGAAGGAGGCTGACAGCTGAGCTGGCCCACTTATTCATGCAAAATTCACCAATTAGGTAAGGTACTCTCCTTCTAGGGCACAGTGAGAAAAAGTGGCTGTCAAGTAGAAGTATAGTCTTTGTCCAAGAAAATAGTTATCCATGGTGGCTGAATCTAGATTGCAACATGTTAAAGAGTGAATGGTGAGAAGGCAAAGGAAAGTAAGTAGACAAGTCAAAAATAATTCAAAGAAAGGAAACAGTAAAGAATCTAGGAAAGGATTTTTTTAAGGAAGAAGCCAACAAAATGTCAAATGTGGAAAGTAGAAGAGACAAAATAATTTATAGCTGAGTCTGAACACTGTGTTGGAATCATTGACACAAGTGAAGGAGGATGCCTCTTACTAAGATGTGAATAAAAGGGAAGGAAGAAAAAAGCCACAATGATTTGAGGCAAGAATGAAAAAAAAAAAAGTTTATATCTTGGGAGCAGTTTTGTAAAAAGGTAGATAGGTTCTAGGGCTAAAGAGAGACAACGAAAATTAAATTTGCAAACTACTACAGGGCTAGTTGTTCTAAAGTCATGACAAAACTCAGCAGAACCAAGATGCACTTGTAAATGCTTTATCTTACTGTGAAACTTTTAGGAAATTATGTGATTTTTTAATTTATAAAACATTGCTTAGATAATACTGATGCATATATATTCCATATCATTCAACATCATGCATCATAACATTAGTTGATTCACATGCTCCTTTCTCCTTGGGGAACCCTAAGGAATAAAGTTTTAACAGTGGTTTAAGCTTGACTGGCCCTGTGTAAATTTTCATTGCAATTCTGGCTACCATTGCACCATATTCCCCAAATCACAGTATAGTATTGTATAAAACCAAACAGACCAAAAAAATTGATGAAGAGATTCATAGTGTAAAAGTCTGGCTCCATACTTTTAACTGATAAAGAAATTTCTGCACTGGAAATGTTTCTGTATTTCCAACAATCTATTATCATGCCATGGTTTCAATGGCTACAGAAGTGGTGAACGAATTTTTCTGGTAAACAGATTTCTGTGAGTTTAAGAAAAAGAGAGAGGGGCTTCATATCTTATAATAGCCTCTAAAGTTATATTCTTTATCAGGTTTTAAAGTTATGATCCAAGGCTCCATTCTTCAGTGTGGTTTAACCTCCCCCCCACCCTTAACTAGTTGCCCCTCTTAACTAGCAGTTTTTGATATCATTCCGGTTTTGTAAAATGTGTGCTACAGCCCCTATGCAAGCTTCTCAGCTACTATTAAAGTTATACTACATTTGTTTAAGTGTGGAGGCTGGTACCAGAAAGGATCCATAATGGTGATTATCATGCAAATCAGCCTCCTGCAAGTCCAGCTCCCCCAAGGAGGCCTTCCAGCTCTGCTTCCCCAATGTCTCTTCTTTGTCCCCAAGATAAAGTGAACGATATTTGCTGCTCACACTGGACGCAACAAGATTGGTTCTCCTGACAGAGATTAGTGGACAGCAATGAATCTTTCACTTGAGGTAGAAATATGATTTTATTTAAGAAAATAACTATACATAATTGGGCTTCTGTCACTTTAAATTTTAATGGTGAGAGTAATACGGAGGCTTCTGGAACTTTAAATTATGGCTTTCAGAAGCTTCACACTGAATCTTTCAATTATTCTCTGTAAGTACTTTCTCAAAGCATGTGCCACCATGACATTGATATCACAATTCAAATCTAAATTCAAAACTGACTGCAAGGCTATGAGCTATGTGCTGGCGGGCCGGCTGCCTCATTTTATCTTTGAACATCTGAGGAGGCAAATCAAGAAGCACTCTCCCAGAGCCCAGCCAGCTGTTTGCCAAATATTCAAATACCCTGGCATGCAGAAGAAGCTTTCAGATTTCCCCACATCAAAATTAGCGACGACCCCCTATTTTTCCCATTAGTTTCTGGCTCACCTACATGCTTTCAACACAGGCCCGCCTGACTCACTCGGCTAAGTATTCGTTCTCCCTTGCTCACTCACCTCTCAGGTTCCCCGACTCCAGCAATTGGCTCCAGAGTATGCTGCAGAATGGCAGCCAGCTCAGACAAAACCATGGGGGAGAGTTTTCAAATCTATGTTTCCTTGAAGTAGATCTGAAAGAGGGGCTGAACTGATATTTGTAGTAGTAGGAAGACAGAGAGCAAAGACAGTGTGTGGATTTTACTTAAAATGCACTCATTAGGCTGCAGCAAAAAATGGAATTGGGAAGACAGCACGAGAAAAGTGCAAGGGCTTTCCTCTTTTATTTTGGTGTTTTAACTTCCTTGTTATATACCTATTTTCTTTAATCATTTTAATATTTTATCTTCATATTAAAACGAATGGAAATGAATCTATTTATTTAGAGGCTTAGCTTTAGACGGAATCATTTTAAAATGAGTCCACTACCTCAGTAAATATAGTGCCAAATTTACAACTGTAAATAACTAAATCCAGCTGTACTAATGAACTGACAATGAAAGACAACCCTTATTTTACATTTTAAAGGTCCTGAAGCAATCTTCCTCAGCTGGATAACATAACACAGCACATGGGAGTTTAAAAGGAGAAAAGGACTAAGATGCCACAAGACAACAGCTCTTACCTGAATAGCTGGTCAAATTTCCCGAAGCTGGACATCAAAGCCCAGGTTTCCAGCTGGGTGAGGGGTTTCTTGACTCCTTTAAGAAAAGTTGGGTCTTTACTTGTTCATTTCCTGTGATGTGTTTACACTTGGACAGACGGGGCACAGCAGGGATGCTTTCAGGGCACATTTAAGGGGAAGCCAATCTCACAGGAGTCGTGAATGCCAGATGTCAAACCAGTGTGTGCTGCTGAACTGCTCTAAGCAGGTTGCTCAGGCACCAAATCATGGTCTGAGGAGAGTCTGCTGTCCTGATCTGGGGACTTTCCTTAGCTGCAGGCAAAGCTCGGCAGAAATTTATCATTAAAAAATAATAACAATAATAAAAGAAACTGCTAATAAGAGTGTAAAAATTACCTGAGAACCAGATAGGTTAGTGGCATTCCAGTTCTGCCAGTCAAATATAGTCATTCCATCAACCCAAATCATCATAAGGCAAATAACTTACTTCTGGGAACCCTGGGTGGCAAGGGTTAGGAGGCCCATGGGTGGAGTGGCCGGCCATAGGGTTGCTGACTGACATTATTTCCTGAAAACTGCCTCAAACGGTGCTTTGCATTGAGATCAGGACTATAATGCCCAAGTGGGCACTCTTCTAAGACCCTGACCATGAATAGAGAAACAAAATTTTTAAAACCCACATTGAATTTGGAGCCTAAAGCAGTACAATTACAAATCCTTGAATATTCAAGGCTTATAGAGTGTTTCAAAAACAAAATGGTTCTATATAAATCATTCATCCAAAAATTCATCATGCTCCCATTACATGCTATGAAACATACTTTGATGAACCAGTGTTGATTAAAGAACTGGGTTTCTATGCAGAATTTAGTACAGTGACTCAAAACTTTATATTAAAGTCCTTTCGCTTCCATAAAAATTCTCTCCCTCTTAAAGGGGTCTACTTCTTGGATCCCTCTGTCCCTTTTAACTAATTCCTCTTCCTCAGCCCTGTCCCTATTTCATTAAATCAATAAGGGGTAAAAGGTAGTACATCAAAATCACTTGGGGGACATTTTTTTGAACTACACACTTTCCACCCCCATTTGAGAATCATTACCTATACGAACCACTCTCTGTTTCTAACTGGAGTAAATCACATCCCTTAAAAAGCTCTGAGATGAGAAAAAAAAAACAGCTAAAGATCTCTGTACTAAACACCTGACATTATCTACTTCTGTGACTTCAACAATCACCTATATGATGATTTCAAAAATAACATTTTAAGCCCAGACTCACATATGCAAATGCCTAGTGGACCTCTGTTCTCAAATGACCTACAAACTCAAACTCAAGTGCAACAACAAATTCTATATTACATATTTTTTTCTCTTCCCTTTCTTAAAAGTATCCTCTCAGTGAGTACTTCAAACTCCCCATTCCTAATGCACATACACCAAATCTGTCACCAAGTCATTTCTCTTCTTCCTCAGGAACTCATCTTAAGTCTGTCTACCACGTGCCATACCCTATTTGGACCTCTGAAGTAGACTCCTCACTCTTCCCTACCAGTAGCCTCTCCACTTCAAACTATTCTCCACATGTTCCTGATTCTTACTGATTAAAGCAGGAAATCTAAGAATGCCACATTCATACACGATTTCTGATAGTACGCAGACCAACTTTTTAAATATTTATATATTTTAAGAGTTTTAGAAAAGTAGAGTTAACACATCAAACTGTTAATATTGAGTTTGTTTTCAAATAAATTTTAGCATAAAATCAGACGATTAAAATAATTAATTCAGGTAGTGTACAGATATTTTTAAAAAGATAAAAGTAGTATGTTAATCAATGAAGCCTGAGAAGCTTGGTCCTACAAAATAGGTTAAACTCCTTAACATAATATTGCAAATGTTACACATCCTCTTCATCTGCATTCTTCTCAAACCCACTGTGTATCAGCTTTGCTGTATAACAAAACAACCCAAACTTAGTGGCTAAAATAATATTTTATTTAGTTCATAATCATGCAAATCAATTGGGTCATTCTGTCTGGGCTGATAACAGATTTCTCCTAAACTTTCTCATGTGTCTGTGGTCAAATGATGGATCAGCTGATAACTAGATGATCCAAGATGATCTCACTCACATGTCTAGTGGTTATTAGGCTGTCAGCCAGAGTCTCTGTTCTCCTGCAGGCTGCCACTCAATTCTCCGGCAGTATACCCTGGGCTCATTCACAATATGGTCTCAGGGTTCCAAGCACAGAAGTCCCAGCGAATAAGCATTTTTCAAGTCTCTTCTGGTTTCATATGTGCTAATGTCCTTTGGCCAAAGCAAGTCACTTGGTCAACCTCAAATCAGTGATGAGGAAATAGACTCCGCCTTTTAATGGAAGGATCTTCAACAACAGGAGTTGGATGCAAAAAAGGATAGAATCTGTGAGCATTGTTACAATCTACCACTCATACCATATCCCAAACATGCCAAGCATATTCACACATGTGTTCATGCTGTTCTCATCACCTGAAATGAATTATCAACCTCCTCTGTCCTTCTGGCAAATCCTTTCTTCTTGTCTTTCAAAGTTCTGCTCAAATATAGCATTCTCTGACATCTTCTTTTGAATTAATTAGTCCCTCATATGTTCCCATGATCCTTTGCATATGCCTCTATTATAGCATTCAGTGAATTGTATTATAGTTATTTATAATATCTCCCTAAATAGACTGTTTTTGTGCTACCAGCATCTAGCACAGTGCCTGGCAAAAAACAGGCATGCAATAAATGCTCACTAAGTTGAATTTAATTGAATAAATTCAAAAGATTAAAATCTCCCTCAAATAATCCTACATTTAAAAGACTGAAGGTGCAATGATACAAAACTGGCCTTATGAGTAAGTAGGACTAATTAGATCCACCTTATCTCATTCGAAGGGCACCAGGGCAGTGCTCCCGGCCAAAAGCATTTTTCCTGTGGGACTGGCACAAAGCCGAAACTTCCAGCATAGATTACTCTAAGTCTTAAAATGTTTTGCTGCAGTGCAAAGAGTATAAACTTTGGAGTCTGAAACACTGGGAATCAAAACCTAGCTACTTGTGTGATCCTAACATTCACTTACATGCATCTACACAGAATTATCTATGTTTAATAACATATGTAAAGGATCTAGCACAGGTGCCTGCCATACATGTAACACACATCAAAACCCAAAGTCTCCTATTAGAAAAGCAAATGACCTGAGAGGGAGTAAACACAAGCCTTATCATTAATATCTGAGGAAAGTGGGAGAAGGGTAAGAAGAAGAGCATGAAAGTAAAGGAGTAGTAGTTAGACAACTTTACAATTTTTTTGAAAGCCAGACTTATGGCTAGTAATTCAACAGTTATGTCAGTCTTCAGGGACCCCATGAAGGAATAAAAGTTCCCCCTACGCCCAGGGTATTCAATGACTATCTCTGGTCATTACAGGATACAGAATTTAGGAATCTCTACCTAATTTTCCTGGGCATTTTTATGGAGTCAATATTTATATGTATACTTAGGCAAAACTACTGGGGAAAGCCTTAAGGAAGAAAAGAGAGTGTTTAAAATGATTTACTCTGATCTTTTTAATGCATATTCCCTCACTCTATTCCTTTTTACACTTAAAAGGGTTAGTTTAATAAACAAGTTTTTTTCTCCCTACCTAAAGGTACAAAAATAAAAAAAAAAACATGTTACAAACACTCAACTCTAAACTTCAAATTGTCACTTCTACAGGAAAGGTTACACTCAAATCATATAAAGTGAGTTTTAGACACAGTAAAATCCTGTTTCAAAGTAAAGCCAAATTTAATGCATTTTAATAAAATCTTTAAATTTCCAAAACCCAAGTAGAAACTTGCCTCCTATAAGGAGTTTCTGTAGTTGTCCCTCCTGAGGCTGTTCTCACATCTCAGCAGCAGCTCTGAAACACTTCTGTCTTTTGTGTACACTAAAACACTCTACATTTATTGATATCTAGCCCTGTAAATGAATCTTCATCATTTCCCCTGTGATCCTTCACCCCAGCTACACTGTCAACTTCCTGGGACCCAGAATTCTGCTTTCTATATTTTCTTAATCCACCTCTCTCCACTCCCAGCACCCAGATTGTACTCAATAAATGTTATTTTACTGATGACAAGGAAATGTATAAGTAACATTTGCTGATGATAAATTCCTTGGTCCATTCAGATCAAGATTTCTAGAGACACTAAACACCAAAAAATTATGGTACCCCTCCGTGCACATATAAGTCAAAATAAAAATACTACTAAACCATAAAGCATATAATTTACATATATGTTCAAATTAAAATAGCTTCTGCTAACAAAATTTTAGGTAAACTCATCAAAGGCTGAACTCCTCTCTCATTCATTCCCCTCCTCATTATGAGATGAGAAAGAGAGGGAGGAAAGGAAGGAAGGAAGAAGGGAGGGAAAAAGGGAGGTTGATTGAGTGAGTATACAAGCATGTGTCTCTGATTTCCTAGTTCTTGGTCTGCTCTAGCGGGGGTCCCCAAACCCCAGGCTGTGGACCAGTACTGGTCCGTGGCCTGTTAGGAACTGGGCCACATAGCAGGAGGTGAGCAGCAAGCAAACTTCATCTGTATTTGCAGCCATTCCTCAGCACCAGCATTACCACCTCAGCTCCACCTCAGATCATCAGGCATTAGATTCTCATAGGAGCACCAGTCCCTAGTGCCAAAAAGGTTGGGGACCATTGTGCTATAGGATACTCCAATCTGGGTTAAGGTCATAAAACTATGTCAAGATATTAATTACGGATACGCATGCTACAGAATGTAGAAAAAGGAATCAAATAATTACCTAAATCCATATGTGTATTTGATATTCCCCTGCAAATTCTGTTGCAGGTATGTAGCAGAAAAGCTTAACATAATACGAATAGAAACAATGTAACATATTGCCTTGTCTGCTGTTACAATTGTATCATAGTTGTATGTAGAAAAGGAAGTGCAATAAATGTCAGCAAAGCACACAGAAGCACAAGTTCTTAGCATTTTATTCCATTAGACTCTAATATTTGATGAAGGCAACAAGCACCAAATTATATTTGGGTAAACCTTCCATAAATAATGTTTTCACAGCAGTCACAAAGTGTAGAATGTAAACGGTAATTACAGAGCCAAATCAAAACCGCCATAGTTTCAATTAAAACTACGATATTTTCACTTATAATGTGATCCTCACACCCACAGCAACAGATATTGGTTAATATTTCCATTAATTTAAATAGTACTTGATGCATATATAGAATTATTTCAGCTGATCTCTTTCCATTATTATGTTTTAAAATCTGAGGGTGTGCCTCATGAGTTGAATATTTTGATGTACCCAGGTAGATTTTTGTCTTACATTAAAAAATGTTTGGATACCTAGAAAAACAGCATAAAAATCAGACATTTCTTGTGATTGTACAGGCATTTTCTTCTGATTATATAGGAGCTTTAAAACAATAAGTTTCTTAAACCCTGTACAATGAAGTGCAAGAAGAATGCAAATTTAGGAATAAAATTAAATAATTTAGTACCTTGTCATGTGATCATTTCTGATTGGTCTAAGATGTGTCTGATATTTTTTCTAAAAAGTAAGAAGAAGAAAAAGATTTTCCTTGGTGAATTTGGCCTAAGAGTGGAGGGTGTATTATGTCCATTAAATAGGAAATCAAGGATTATTTGAACAAATAATATTATAGCTCTATAAAATGACTGACGGTCTTATAAAGGCCCAGACTGATTTCATCTTTCTTGAGATTTTTTTATCACTGATCTGTTCTTAGTCATATGCAGTCACTGAGACCAACAGAGGTAACAAATGTTTGATATATGATACTTGAGCTACTTTTGTCAGACTGCATTTATTTTAAGCTATGTTCATACTTGGTACTCTTATACTTGGTACTTCTGGGCTTTAGTTCTTTTCTTATTTCGAGCAATGGGTCAAAAAGATATGACAATTATAACAATACCTTCTAAAGCTCTACAAAAATAACATATATCTGCTTCCTTGTAAAGGATGCCTTTCCTTTGCAGATTAAATAAATGACAATAGGGCAAGCTCCTCAATACAAGGACCTACTCTGTTTGTTGCCTTATTTGCACAGCTTATGACATATCCTTTACCTTTTAGTATATATTATCCATTTCAATTCAATCCATCTTTTACAATCTGCAGCAAGCCACAGAAGTTCTCTTCTAGTTGAAAGGAAATTTCAAGGGAGGAGGGGTGTGGGAAACCACATTTAATTTATCCTATTGAAAAGGGCCCATTCTAAATGGTTTCTGAGCACTTTTACATCTTCTTATACACTGCAAATCAGCTTAGATATCTTAATCAGTGGCTAGAAACATATCCTTATCAGTAACATATTCATAAAAGATGGTTATGTGTATGAACTGCAAAATGTTTGGCAGAGACCCAGGAATGAAAAAGAAAGAAAGAATATGGTAAAGAGTTGATGAAATAGCTTTGTGTTTCTACCCTGTTCATTCTGAGAATTTTCTATCATCTCTGTTTGCTATATTTGGAAGATAATAGACAAACCAACAGAATGTCAAATTTCTATGACATGATTTTATCTATATATAGATACATATACTAGACAATGATCCAGGATGGAAGCATATCTATATACAGTGGTAAATATAAGTACATACATACATTCTCATCTATCTTACTAAATGTTCCTGTTCAGGATATTATCTTATGTAAAGTTTAGTCCTCTTCTGTTTTGACAACCTAAGCACTGTCTAAATATCATTTCACAAAATCGAGAGTAGATCTTGACAATTAATTTCTACAGTCAATGGCCTTCTCAAACTGGGCAACACCCCCTTAGAACTTAGGAACCACAGCAACAGACTGTGTGCGTCGAAGAGCAAGACAATTCATTAGCCGATACTGCAGCAACTCAAAGTGGTGGGGGATGTCAGCCCCTGCTCTGGCGCTTCAATACTAATGAGAGTCATTGCATATTCATAACCCCAAATACAGTCAGCTTCTTGTAAAAACTTTTGTCACCCAGGCTTCATGGCAAGAGCACTGCACAATTCGTGTCGTGGCACTTCCGCCAAGTGAGTGCAAGAACAAGATTGATTGTTTTTCAATGTAGCCTGATGGGGAACTAAAAGATGCTGCCCTAAGGGTCCTAAAACTCTGCTTCATTTGATTGCAAAACCCAACATGATCCAAGAAACAAAAAAAGGGGACAGTGGCAGTGAATGTGTATGTCTATATATACACATACACACATTTATAGCATACATAAATATACATATATATACAGAATACTTCAAATAAAGAATTTGGCTTATTGAGTGTTCACAGTAATTATCTGTTAGGAATGTAAAACCACTCACATCAATTCGTACTGCGTTAAAAGAAGAATGAAGAGCCTCAGTAAACTTGTTCTCACGTTGCAGAAACACCATGGCATATCTTAATAGAAACAGATTTCTAAAACTGTCTGAAGTTTCCCGTCATTATCAATACCAAAGCTTAGCGAACTGAACCTGTCAGCTCTGCCAAATCTAGAGCTACCTGGAATCCAATTCCTCAGGCAGCTTTTTATGTTGTTGTCACTGTCTCCCTTGCTTTATCATCATCATCATTATGATTAGTTTCCAGAAGTAAGCCATTTCCTGTGCTTGCCAGGAAATCCTAAGGGGCCGGTACTATACCATTTGACCCCGAAATGCCTGTCTGTTTGGGGTAGCTACCAGCATCCCCCGGAGTCAGAGAAAGGAAATGTGTTTCAGCACCCACTTTGAAAAAGCCTTGAGCATTTTTTCGCTCATAATGATATCTTCAGCTAGAATGCCAGAACATTTCCACATTTTTCTGACAGGCACACAGTCTATAAACTACCCATAAAAATTAATAAAACAGGACAGTGAAAGAAAAGTTTCTAAATTTGATCACACAGAGTTGTTAAAAGTTATTTCCAGATGCATAATATGTATAAATATCTACACAGCTAAAAATGAATCAGAAATATTGGGAGGGTGGTGGGGGATAGATGATGTGTTGTGGGGGAAGGGGCTCACCACACTATTTTATATCTTAGTCACAGACACACAAACTTCGAAAATAGAAGGATTTGTGTTTATGATTGATTGAGGTAACTGATTATCCACAGATATTTTAAGTGTTGAGACATTAAATTGTCAGCTCTATCAGTTTGATTGCAGTAAAACATGAAAACATTGACTTTTGTCTAGTTAGAGAAATTTATTTTTCCCCAAATGACAATCCTTTAAGTAGAAGCTAGGCAGCTTGCCAGATTTCCATGTCATACACTGAAGTTTGCAAATGCAACCCATATTTTCATGTGTTTTTCAAGGTTCAATGAACGGTGCATAGGTCTATTGCAAATAATCTTGTAATAAACAGATTCCTGCAGTATGCGTCATTCTTTAGGCCTGAGAAAACCATTTACTCATTTTGAAGGGAAAAAAAAAACAACACTGTAGCTTTGTATTCATGGAGAATATGTTACCAGTGCTCCTCAGTTATTTAAAGTATCTCTCAAAAATAAAATAACCCTCTTTGGACCACCACACTGTGAACAAGTTTCATTAATATGTTTTATAAGCCTGAAATAAATGCTCATCATAACTGTCAGTAACCTGACAGCTTTCAAAAGTCTTTGTTCCCAGAATGACTGATTTGCCTGATGTTCTGTAAGCTACCACATTCTAGCCTAAAAGGAAGATGTTACAATCAAGTAAATTCTACTAACGTTTAATTGCCTTTAAATAAGTCTTGTATTCTGGATCCTTGCAAGCACTATATGTGTGCACATTATTTTACAAAATAAGAATGCTACATCTTATTTGCTATTATTGCTGGTCAGAACACCTGTGTTTTTCATTGGGCAACACTGTGGTTCCAGTGTTTAAAACCTAGTCCATTATAAGAATCGAAAACATCAGATGTTATATATAGTCAATTCTTTTAATAAAATCTGTGACTGGGAACTCATCATTAGACCTGATGATTTAAATGAAAGCCCCAATCAAAAGACAGATGTGATCATTAATTCTACTGAAACACAAATATCTTTATATTTGCTGCATTTTTTATAAGCATTTATTATAATCATTAAAATACAGTATGTTCTAAAGACAGCAGACCACTGAGCCCTTCACATCTGAGTTCTACAAAGAGCAGTATATAATATCTGGAGCAAAGAGCAGCTAAGCAAGCTAAACCAACTAGAATAATACTTCTTCCTGATTCCTTTAGCCAACCACCTTGTGTTCTGGAGCACTGGATTTGGTTGTCCTTCTTATCATATCTTAGAGAGAAATAACTATTACAAGTGGTCATTAAATTACCCATTCTCCTACTCTTTTGTTTCAACTACTTCTGATGCTTCATCACTGTTCTGTGGCAGAACTACAAAGCAGCTTGTCTATACACTGCCTAAAATTATAGTTTCCTTTGTCAACGTGCTTTCCTTTTTGATTAGTTCTACTTTCCTATCATGCCTCTAAATGTTCAAATTACAGATCATTTTCCATTTAACGTCTCTCTTTTTTAAGTTTATATTTTTCTTAATCTCTAAGAAAGAGTTATTTTTATAACAATTGTGCTTTTTACTCCTATATCACCTTTGTCCATAAGAAGTCATTTTTTATTTTCATATTTTATAAACCACCAAGAAACCACAGGTTCTGTACATACAATTGTTGGTATATTATAAGCATTACTGCTCTTCTTCTTCATCTTGATATATGCATTATTCAACTTTAATTAAGTTCATTTTCATTATTTTCTGCTCTCTACATGATACATACCTACCCCTTATAATATCTAATATATTGTGGCAATTCTGAAAATAATGTTCTTTCATGTCTTATATACTAATTTCCCCACTTTTGTTATATCTCCTCTCATAAGATTTTAGCTCACAAATTAGGTCAAAATGTTACTTATTTTGTTCCCCTTTGTTGCTTTTTTTTCTTTTATGGAAACTAGAATTTCCTTGCAACAAAGCTAAAACAATCTATATGCAGTGAAACTAAAACAATCTATGTGATATCCACATGCTCATAATTCCACAATTTCAGTATTCCGCAATGTTTTCTAGACCTTCAAATTCTATTCTTCTTGAAGTACTATACTGCATAGGGATTATGTTGTTAACTCTAGGAAACATAGGGAAATGGCATCTGGCTCAGGTTGGGCTCCTTTCTGACATTAGGTGTGCCATTTCCAAAAGGTACATAGATGGCATTGACTCAGTACAACTGCTGAAGTGGCCACAAGTATGACGTTTTTAACATTGCTCCTTTGACTGCTCTCTTGTCTATCCTGAATAATTTTTTTCATCACTTGTCTTCTAACTTTTAAAGTTCACTATGACCTTGTCATTCTAGTGGTAGCAGCCACCCTTACCATGATTATAAACTTAAACTAGAATTTCCATACTTCACTCTGTCCTATGCCTCATTCTAGCTGCACATGAAAACCTAAATAAAGAGTAAATTTTATTGCAGTTACCGAAATATGTATCTTCCTAACTACCTACAGGAAGTCTCTCTTAGAATTCCATGTGTCATCCCAATAATTTTTAATTTTAAAAAATTCCATGAATCCTGGGGCCAAATACAATATGTCCTCCCGTGTCTAATTTTTTTCCTTTTTTTTAATTGTACATTAATATTTACCAACTATACCTGCACATTAGAATATTTAAAAGGACAAGCAGTCTCCTCTTACAGCTAGTGAATATAAAATATCTCCTTCTCTATAGTAAACCATTATTAAATGTAAAACTATTTGCTTTCTACTCTTTCTTTACTGAAAGGAATGATAAGTTTAGTGCAGTGATTTTCAAACTGTATTCAGGGCATATCAGGAGTCCTTTTTAGAAGAAAATGAGTGACGGAGGTAGATATCAAACAGAAGGTACTTCAGCACACCATCACTTTTTATTTATAACTTTTTATTTTCAGATAATTTTAAACTTACAAAAAAGTTGTAAGTTTAATATAAAGAGTTCCTCAACATGCCTGACCCAGATTAACATTTTGCCACAATTGTTTTGTCATTCTTTCCTACCCTTCCCACTCCTCTCTCTTTTCCTCTTCTTTCTCTCTGTATATCTGTATATACGTATATATAAATCTTTTGTTTTCTGCATTTTTTTGAAAGTTACAAACACCCTGTTCCATTACCTCTAAATATTTCAGTACAGATTTCACAAGAACAAGGATATTCACTTACATTATCGCAGTATAGTAATCAAAGTCAGGAAATCATACACAATGCTATTATCTGATCTATAGAATTTATTTAAATTTTGTTAATTGTCCTCAAAATACCTTTTATAGCAATTTTTGTTTTTCTGGTCCGGAATCAGCCTTTGTCTTTTACAGCACTAACATTTATAAATAATACCAGCAATTTCTTTTGTAAAAATTCCTCAATTTGGGTTTGTCTAATATTTCTTTATAATTAGATTCAGGTTATATATTTTGGGCAGGTATACTATACAAATGATGTGTTCTTCTCAGTGTATCACATTAGGGAAGCACATTACATTAGTTTGTCCAATTATTGGCAATGTTAATTTTGATTACTTAAATAGTTAAGGTGGTATCTACCAGGTTATTCCATAGTAAAGTTCTCTTTTTTCCTTTGTAATTAAAGAATAATTCATGGAGAGATACTTTAAAGACTGTAAATATCCTAGTCCTCAACAAATTCTCACCCACTGGTTTTAGCTTCCAATTATGATTCTTGTTTAGTAGTTAAAATGGCTGTAAAATGGTGATTTTCCAACACTACCATTCCTCGTACATTTTTAAGTTGGTATTCTATTCCATTATTTATTTGTTTGTTATAAGTGTAGACTCATAGATTTTTTTAATTTAATAAATTAAAACTTATTAATCTCATTATTTTGAAGCTCAAATTGCCTCAGATTTGGCCAGTGGGAACCCCTTTGATCTGACTTTTGTGTTTTTTTGACATGTTCCTGTAATTTTTTGAGCTGCGACATCATTTTTATTTATTTTACATTTGTAATTTGTTTCCAAACAATACTTTTGAAAGTTTGAAATCCACTTTGAAAAAAACATATTTTTTTTCTTCAATTTTCCTTATTCCAAGTCAGGTTTATATAAAAGTACCTAGAATACAGAGAAGACAGAATAAATGATGGTTACCCCTGTATTTCTGTGGCCATCACACTGTCCCTTCAACCTGCCAGGTATGCTCCCTCCCGTAGGGGCTTGGCATCCACCATGTTCTTTTCCTGGAAGCCTCCTCCCCATGGACCTGCGCAGCTTGCTCCCTCATCTCCTTCAAGTCAAAGCTCAGATATAATCTTCTCAGAGAGGCCTTCCCTGACCACCTTTATTATAGTGAAACAGTGGTTTTCAAACTTTTTAAAGCACTGTTTGAAATCCCCTTTTATGGCAACCCATTCATTCCCAAAGCTTCAGCAATATGTAAAATGACAAAAGGTTTAACCAATGAATGGTAAGTCCAAAACAGGATTTTAACCCTTACTGGTTTATTATACCATAGTGGATGACAAACTTTCTAAAGAGTTTTTGCTGGTGCACACATAGTGCTTCTGGATAATGAAAACAAAGTAGAGGTTACCCACCCTGTTGCTTCTGACTTCCTTATCTGATTCCTGATTTAATTCACTTTCTTATTACACATAGCACATCCACTTCTCTATTACTTTGTTATGAATTAAAGTTGTTGCTTCTAAATAAAAGCAATATAAAACAAAAATAATGTAGAACTATTTGTCTTTTCCTATGAAACACTCTCTTTAAAAAAATCTTTTTAACTATGTAACACTCATCATTTGCCTTTCCAAATAAGTCTTTAAAAAACAAACAAAAAACCTCTAACAAAGAATCACAGATAATAATCAACATGGAAGAGATAGCCACAGGCTTTACAAGTAATCAAGTGCTTTCACTCACATTCAGCAGAGATATACCTTTCCCTGAGCACATTGCATCAATATACAATTTAATGTGACTGTATTTCATAGATTAGGGTTAAAGGTGTCCTTGCTAAAATACATAGCAAGTATTATTGGGCTTGCCCAAAGCTAACTCAGTAAGTGGTTACTATCCATCATCAGTTTTTTATAAGGTCTTAAGTTTTTCAAACTACTTAACTAGTCTTCTTCTAAGACTACTAACATTCTTCAAACTTGAAAAAGTGTATTATTTCCAACTGCTGTAATGAGGGCATATAAGATGACTGACTTCTCCCCCTCAACATCTGTTTTTAATTAAATTACATAACAGAAATCTTTTAGGTTTTCAAGATGCTTCTGCATGGCGGAATCAATACATTTGTCAACGTGCTGAATAAGTAAATGTTTACAAGCCACAAAATGATGAGGCACCTCATTATATAAGATAACAGAACAAATTTCACCAACACGTAACTTATTTTCCAAGGGTAAGTGGTGTAGAATGAACTATACTTTCAATCAACTGGCAACCTAGTCCATTTAGTGAAATCCTTGCGTGGGTTCACCAGTGAGTGATATACCCTAACGGCCTAACTCACTTTCCAAGGTGCCTATTTTAGGCACTGCAAGATCTAGCTGATTTTAAGTAAAACTTCATAATCTTCAAAAAAAAAAATACCATGTAAATTTAATGGCCATTTGTTTTTTTCATTATAATGTTAGTTATCCTCTAGTATTCAATCATCTAAGATAAAAAAGCATACCACAGTATTTAGTCTTCTAACATACAAAGAACTATATTCATAACTTCTTGTTCTTGAGGTCTAGATCTGAGCTGTCTAGTATGGTAGCCAATAGCCACATGTGGCTACTGAGTACTTGTATCTAGTCCAAATTGAGACATGCTATAGGTATAAGATACACACCAGATTTCAAAGATACAGTATGAAAAAATGTAAAATATCTCACAAATAATTTTATGTTGATTCTGTTTTGAAATATTCTTGATATATTGGATTAAATAAAATATATTATTAATTTCCCCTACTTATTTTTACTTTTTTAAATGTGACTAGTAGAAAATGTTAAATTATATATGTGGCTTATATTTTATTTCTATTGAAGAGGGCTGATCTAGACTATAGTAAGCAAAAGTCATAATTATGAGACCAGTTCCATAGTGTCAAAAGTATCCTGCCACCATACTACTTTCTAATTTTTTGAAGTTATTAGCTGATAATCAAACCTCATGAGTAACAAAAGACTAAGCCTGGGTGCATTTGGTTTGTAATAAATAAAATAAATCTTATATACACTAATGATATCATAGTGGTTAATTAGGCAACATGGGAACCACCTGCTATAACTGACAAATGACTGTCAATACTATTATTTTGACATAGCCAAAATTTATAGATTGTTTTAAATTATCTCACTCCTATAAATACTATACTAAATGTTCTTATAAATAATTTATTGACTACTGAAAAATCTTTATTTAGATACAATGGACAATTAAATTCAATATGTCAAACTGAAATCATTACCTTACTGTTAGGAGGCAGTTCTCCCTGGTGTTTCTGTGTGTCTCAGAATAGGAAGAGTGTGTCCCTCCAGTTTAGAGAGCATATTGTGTCCTGATGAGGATAACAAAGTTAATGTCACCCATTAAAACAAAGGTTGAGTGAGTTTGCTAGTAGCCCCTTATAAGATTGGGAGAACAAAGATACACTGTTTGCATAGCATCTACCTGGGCCTCATTCTGTGTTACAAGACTTGGAAACCTATATGAACATGAAGATCATGTTGTCTAATTTGCTTTGAGTAATAAACTATCTAAATCTATCTGGGCTCCTTGTTTCCTTATCACTGGAATCTACGGAAGTGTAGTGAACTGACCTAGCAGCTGACTGCTGGTTAGGAACTGCTTAACACTCCTTTTATGTTCTCAATCTTTAGACAAGCACCACTATCTACTCCATTGCCCAAGTCAGGAACCAAACCATTAATCTTGACTCCTGTCCCTCATTCACTAGCCCCACCATATCTAATCAGTCACCAAGTGCTATTTATTCTACCACCTAAGTTTCGCTCAGATCTTGTACTTCTCTCTCCATTCCCATTACCTTTATCCTAGTTCAAGTCATTATCCTCTCTCCCCTAGAAGCCTAATCTGTGTCACTACCTCCAGTGTTGCCCTACTTCATCCATTCTTCGCATTGCTGCTGGAATGATCTATTTATGTCAACTCTTTGCCCTCTCAATAAGGTCCAGACTTCGTAGCAGTACAAGGTATTTCAAGGTAAGAATTTATATACAATGAAATTCTATCTGTGTTTATATCACCTGGGTAAGGGAAGAGGAAAAGGAGAAAATGAGAGATTATCTCACTTCTAACATAAAAGACTGTGGAACAAAGGATAAATTGGGTGTCCTGAACCTTAGTGAATTTGTCATAGTTCCTCTCCTCTTTATTCATAAAAATTTGAGCCCAGTTGAATTCAATGACATCCTGTTAGAACTGGTAGCCAAAAAGGGGCAAACAATAATCAGGAAGAGCCATTATCATTGTATCCAATGCCAGCCACATTTATTCAGACAAAGAAAACGTTCAGGCTGTATGCCTTCTTGTGACTAGATTTGGGGTGAGTGATTGGCATCACATCTATCCTTTTATTTATTATTATTTTTGGGGGGATAATGGTACTCAATTAAAAAAACTCTTTCCTTTTTAAATGCCTAGTGTTAAGCATGTTTGATTCAGATGAATCATGTGTACTGAATTAGGGAAAATTCAGATGAGCTTCATCCTATTTTTTTGTCTAGTTTAGCACTCTTCGTAGTTTTATCTCTTCCAAGAAGCTTCTCTGACTCCCATAGTAGGGTTAGATGTCTTTGCTATGTGTTTACTCATGTTTTAGCATTTAAAACACAATATTAAAATTCTATATATTTTTTTATCTCTCCAATTAGACGGTAACTCCTTGAAGACAGTGTTTCTAATTCATTATCATATCCTGAATTCTAACATCATGCCTGGCACACAGTAGGTACCTAATAAATAATTGTTTTCTGTAAAAAAAATAATAATAATCAGATAAGGCTTTTAAAAATCATAAAGGAAATTATAATCTTGAAAAAAAAATGAGAAGAAGGATTTAGGTTGTAGGGCTTTCCTTACCTCCTACAACATACTCATACACAAATACTTACATACTGACATGCCATATCACTGATGTTTTCCCTAATTTCAACAACCTTCCCACTCCTAGGTTTGGAGTTTCAGAGCTACCAGATGCTTTCATGAGAAAAGAAAAAATGCTTTTTTTTTTTCAGACTTTTTCATAAGGCAGAGTTTAATGTAATCTCTACAGAAATCAAGTTTGTTTTCAGGCCAGGAGCACTAAGATGGAAAAGATAAGATGACATCATAACTGGACGATTTCTTCACCAACTTTTTAGGATCAAATATCCTCATCTTTGCCCACAGTCCTCTCCAAAGAGCTGAGTTACTTCTGGCCTCTGGTTCTGAATTTTGAGAAGAGATGCTTTCTTCCAAAATCTTACCTAGAGCAGCCAAGATAGACCCTCAACAAGGTCAAAAAAAAGAGAGATCTTTAAAGCAACTGGCACACCATGGCAGGTGTCAAGAATGCCTATGATTCTAGTAATGTGAACAGCTGAGGGAGATACTAGTACCCTGGAAATCACTAGTTGATTACCCCAATTTAAATTTTCACTATTTTCTTTGGCCAATATGAACTATCAGCTATGAAATGATTTCCAGTAAGATCATTTTGGCTTGACTCTATTTTAAAACCTGGTTGTTTTAAAGTATAGGAAACAAAGTTCTTAAACTCACAGAGCATTTTCCTTCATGTAAAGAATATTTTCACCTTTGGAAATAAATCTGGGTTCCAATAATGACTCTGCATTTGCTATGTGACTTTAAAGTAATAATTTAAAACCTGCTGAGCCTCAGTTTCCTGTTTATTGTGAGGATTAATTAAATAACAATGTAATATATCTATAACTTTACCCACTATGCTGTTAATGCTCAATAAATTATAGTTATGATTTTTGTAAGATTTTTTAATAACAGGAGTTAAGAAATTATAGCCTACAGGCCAAATCTGCCTACCACCTATTTTTGTAAATAAAGTTTTATTGGAACACAGCCACAATCATTTGTTTATGTATTGTCTATGACTAGTTCTGCACTATAATGATAGACTGTGTAACAAATAGTAATGACAGAGTTACAACAGAGACCATATGGCCCACAAAATCTAAAATATTTACTATCTGTCCCTTTATAGAAAGTCCTTTCTCATTCATACAGTAAGTCCTCACTTAACATTGTGAGTAGTTCTGTGACTTTAAGCAAAATTATGCATAACAAAACCATTTTTACCGTAAGCTAATGACATAAACAAGAGTTAAATTCCTATACATCTCATCATTTTGTTCTAGTGAAATGACATTGGACAAAATAATGTTGAGAACCCACTGTACTTATAACACAGATTTCACTACAACTTTAATAATAATACCTCATTTTAGATCATTAATAAACCAAATAAGCTTTCATGGATTTCTGTTCATAAGGTCTAAAATTATCTGACAAGATAGACCAGAACTGATTTGATAGTGAGAAAAAAACTGAGAGACATTTAATGGTCTTTAGTTTTTAACAACTTTGTCATTAAATGTAGTATATTCAGCTTCACAAAGATAATGGCTGGCATTATGGCTCTTTCTCTTCATCTATCCTCAATAGCGACTCAATGTGGCTGAAAAAATGTCTATTAGAGATGGCTATGCAAAATTCAACTCTTCGTAACAACCTGATAGTTTTAGTATACTACTTGCATAGCTATATTCTAGGCTTAATGAAAAAGACAGGAAGGTGGGTATATTAATGAGCATTCTTCACAGAAATAGAGCCAATAGCAGAGAGAAATACATATAAAGAGATTTAATAAAATAAATTGGCTCAAGTGACTATGGAGGCTGAGAAGTCCTTAGATCTGCAATCAATGAGTTGCAGGTTCATGAGAGTCAATAGTATAGTTCTAGTCTAATCCAAAGGCCTGAGAACCAGATGAACTGAGTCTGAAGGCCTGAGAACGAGGAGAGCCTATGGTGTAAGTTCTAGTCTGAGAGCCAGCAAACTCAAGACCCAGGAAGAGCCGATTTTTCAATTCCAGTCCAAAAAGGAAAATACCTACGTGCCAGCTCAAACAGTTAAGCAAAAGGAGTTCATTCTTACTTATCCTTTCTGTTGTATTCATATCTTCCACTCACATTAGGAAGGGCAATCCTCTTTATTCAGTCTACCAATTCAAATGTTAATCTCATCTAGAAAAACCCAAAACCACAAATATGTGAAGATTAAACAACATGCTACTAAAGAACAAATGCGTCAAAGAAGAAATAAAAGGAGAGATCAAAAAATTCAAAGAAACAAATGAGAATGAAAATACAATATATGAAAACTTCTGGGATAAAGCAAAAAGAGTAATAAGAAAATTTATATCAATACAGGCCTACCGCAGGAAATAAGAAAAATCCCAAATAAACAACTTAATATTACATCTCAAAGAACTAGAAAAAGAAGAAAAAATGAAGCTCAAGGTCAACAGAAGGGATGAAATAATAAAAATTAGAGCAGAATTAAATGGAACGGAGAACAAAAAGAAAATAGAAAACATCAATGCAACAAAGCTGGTTCTTTATTTTTTTTCAGCTATCCTTTAAAAAGATCAAAAAATTGACAAACCCCTGGCTAGTCTCACTAAAGAAAAAGAGTAAAGACACAAATAAACAAAATCGGAAATGAAAGAGAAGTTATGACAGATATAACAAAAATACAAAGGATCATACAAGAATACTATGAAAGATTATATGCCACAAAATTCAACAACATAGAAGAAAAGAACAAGTTCTTAGAAATATACAACTTTCCTAGACTGAATCACAAAGAACTGGAAAATCTAAGTAGACCAATCAATAGTAAGGAAATTTAAACAATCATCAAAAACCTCCCAAAAAGTAAAAGTCCAAGATGAGATGGTTTCACTAATGAATTCTACCAAACTTTAAAGAAGATTTCATATTTCATATCTGTCCTTCTCAAACTCTTCCAAAAAATTAAATAAGACACAATACTTTCTAACTCATTGAACGAAGCCAACATTACCTTGATGCCAAAACGTAGTAAGGATAACATAAAAAAAGAAAACTACATACCAATATCTCTGATGAATACAAATGTAAAAATCTTAAAAAAAAAAAGAACTAGCAGATCAAATACAACAATACAGTAAAAGGATTATACATGACAATCAAGTGGAATTCATTCCAGAGGTGCAAAAAGTTTCAACATTTGCAAATCAATCAATGTGATACACTACATAAGCAAAATAAAAGATAAAAATTCCATGATCATATCAACAGATGCGGAAAAAGCATTTGACAAGATATAGCAACTATTTATGATTAAAACAATTAGAAGGAAAATATCTAAACATAATAAAAGCCATATATGACAAACCCTCAGCTAATACCATACTTAATGGCGAAAAATTGAAACCTTTTCCTCTAAAATAAAGAATAAGACAAGGATATCCACTCTCACCACTCTCATTAGAGTATTAGAAGTCCTAGATACAGCAATCAGGCAAGAGAAAAAAATAAGACACTCAAATGGGGAATGAAGAAGTCAAACTGTCACTTTTTACAGACAACATATTTCTTTATATGGAAAACCCTAAAGACTCCATCAAAAAAAAAAAAAAAAAAAAACAGAAACGATCAAAAAATAGAGTACAGCGGCAGGATGCAAAATCAATGTACAAAATCCATTGCATTCCTATATACTAACAATGAAATTTCAGAAACATGGAGTGAGATATGTCCCCAGATCTCTCCCCTTGAAATAACAATAGCTGAAAATCTAAAACTCAACAAAAAACACCCAAACTGCACACCAGCACATTTGAGCATGAAACCTGTGCATAAGAGCTACCACAGGTCAGAACTCTGGGTGTCAGGCAATGGACTGGGAGAAACAAAGAAGCTGCCTCTCGCCACTGGAGCTCCCTGTATGAAAAGGGGGAGGGGAGAAGGAGCAGCGAGTTCACTGTACAGCCCTGCCTGGGAGAGCTGTGAGCTCCCCGTGGCTGACAGCAATGCCCAGTCATTAGGGCAGAAGGCAGAGAAATGGAGACAGTAGAAAAGCGCCATGGCAGAGAAATAAGAAGTGATTTTTACAGCCACATTTGCAAAACCGAGGCTGAACCACAGCCCACAACCCTCAACCCAAAAGGCCCCTCCCATCATACTCTCTGAGACTTTACACTGTGGGGCCTCCAAAAAATCTGAGCAAATGCCACCAAAACTGTTGTTAACATTGAAAGGAACTGAGACTGAGGGTAGCGAGCATGATTAAACACCTATAAGGGGGAGGGGGGGAAGACTTATTAGGACTTTATATAAAGCAAGGATCCAAGAGGCTTAGACACCACCTACTGGAAACCAAAAGAAAAGTGCCTTCTTTGCAGTAAGCTAAAGAGAGACCTTCATATAATAAATCTTTTGGGGGGAGAAAAAAAAAAACAGAATACACTTCCATTAATGCCCTAGAGGAGAAATAGTCCATTAAACACTATGAACAACCAAGGTGACAAGGCATCTCAGAAAGAAAGAGAAAAACCTCCAGAAAATAAGCTTTCAGACATAGAAATATGCGATTTATATGACAGACAATTCAGCATGGTACTTCTGAAAAAAAACTAGATGAGCAGAATGAGTTCTTTAGCAAGGAGATTGAAACCCTCAAAAAGAACAGAATAGAACTTCTAAAGATGAAGAACACACTGCAAGAGTTGAAAAATGAAATAGCAAGCTTGGGAAATAGAGTCAACCAAAGGGAGGAAAGGATCAGTGATATCAAAGACAGAAATCTAGAAATAAATCAGAAGGAAGAAGA
>CM053501.1:51048432-51074932 GCA_028627145.1 Eidolon dupreanum | reverse complement strand
CTTATAATGATAAAGGGAATCATGCACCAAGAAGACATAACACTTATTAATATCTATACTCCCAATCAGGGAGCCCCAAAATTTGTAAGTAATTACTAACACAACTAAAGGGAGAAACAGATCAAAACACTATCGTAGTAGGGGACCTAAATACCCCACTGTTGGATATAGACAGATCATCCAAACAGAAAATCAATAATGAAATAACACCCTTAAAAGACATATTATACCAAATGGACATAATTAACATATACAGAGCCTTCCATCCCAAAACAGCTGCTAATATATTCTCTAGTGCACATGGAATTTTCTCAAGGATTAACCACATACTGGGACACAGAGATAGCCTCAACAAATATAAGAGGGTTGAAATCATACCAACCATATTCTCTGATCATATGTTTTGAAAGTACAGATCAATTGTAAAAAGAAAGTGGAAAGAATCACAAATACATGGAGATTAACCAACATACTACTGAAGAATAACTGGGTCAGAGAAAAAAGAAAAAGGCAGATCAAGAGATACATAGAAACGAATGATAATGATAGCACAACATATCAAAACTTTTGGGACACAGCAAAAGCGGTCATTAGAGGAAAGTTCATATCATTATAGGCCTATCTCCAAAAACAAGAATGAGCCCAAATAAACAAACTAACCCTTTATCTGGAAAAAAAAAAACAGAAAAGGAAGAACAAATGAAGCCTAAAGTTAGCAGAAGGAAAGAAATCATCAAAATTAGAGCAGAAATAAATAAACTTAAAAACGAAAAAAAAAATAGAAAAATAAATGTGACAAAGAGCCAGTTTTTTGAGAAGGTTAATAAAATTGACAAACCCCTGGGTAGACTTACTAAAGAAAACAGAGAAAGGACACAAATAATCAAAATCAGGGAAATTACAACAGACACTGCAGAAATACAAAAAAGATCATACAAAAACACTATGAAAAAGTATATAACACCAAATTTAATAACCTAGAAGAAATAGACCAGTACTTAGAAAAATTCAACCTTCCTAGACTAAATCGAGAACTGAAAAAGCTAAATAAACCAATCAGCAGTATGGAAATTGAAACAATCATCAAAAACCTACCAAAAAGTAAAAGTCTAGGACCAGATGCCTTCACCAGTGAATTCTACCAAATGTTCAAATAAGATTTAATACCTATTCTCCTCAAATTCTTCCAAAAAATCGAAGAGGAGGCATTACTTCTCAACTCATTTTATGAGGCCAATATTACCCTGATATCAAAACCAGGTAAAAATAACACACAAAAAAAGAAACTACAGACCAATTCTCTCATGAAAACAGATGCAAAAATCCTAAATAAGATACTAGTGAACCGAATACAGCAACATATTAAAAAGATTATATACCACGATCAGGTGGGCTTCATCCCAGAGGCACAGGGATGGTTCAACATATGCATATCGATTAATGTGATACACCACATAAAATAATTAAAAAATAAGAATCATAAGATCATATCAATTGATGCAAAAAAAGCCTTCGACAAGATACAGCATCCCTTTAAGATTAAAACACTTAACAAAATCAGTATACAAGGATAGTAACTTAACATAAGACAGGCCATATATGACAAACCCTCAGCCAACATTATATTGAATGGTGAAAAACTAAAAACCTTCCAAGATCAGGAACAAGGCAAGGCTGTCCACTATCACCACTGTTATTAAATATAACATTGGAGATCCTAGCGAGTGCAGACAAGAGAAAAATATAAAAGGCATCCAAATAGGAAACAAAGAAGTCAAACTATCACTATTTGTGGATGACATGATTCTCTATATAGAACACCCTAAAGACTCCACAAGAACACTGCTAGAACCAATAAGCAAATACAGTAAAGTCTCTGGATACAAAATCAATGTTCAAAAATCCATAGCATTCTTATATTCTAATAATGAAGTGTCAGAAAAAGAAGTGGAAAAAATAATTCCTTTTACAATTGCAACAAAGGAAGAAAATACATAGGAATTAATCTAATGAAATGTGTGAAGGACCTATATAATTAAAACTATAAGACCCTATTAAAAGAAATCAAAGTAAGATACAAAAAAATGGAAAGATATTCAATATTCTTGGATTGGAAGAATCAACAGGTAAAATGGCTAGATTACCTAAAGCATTATACAGATTTAATGCAATCCCCATCAAAATCCAAACAGCATTTTTAAAAGAAATAGAACAAAAAACCATCACATTTGTATGGAAGCACAAAAGACCCTGAATTGCCAAAGCCATCCTGAGAAGAAAGAACAAGGCTAGAGGCATCACTCTGTCCGACTTCAAATTATACTACAAAGCGGCAGTAATCAAAACAGCATGGTATTGGCGGAAAAACAGACACACGGACCAGTGGAACAGAATCCAGAAGTACATCCATATTTATATGGGCAAATAATTTTCAACAAAAGAGCCAAAAACATACAATGGAGGAAGGAAAGCCTCTTCAATAAATGGTGCTGGGGAAACTGGAAAGCCACCTGTGAAAGAATGAAACTAGACTGTTGCCTATCACCATGCACCAAAATTAACTCAAAATGGATTAAGGACCTGAATATAAGGCCTGAAACAATAAATCGCATAGAAGAAAATATAAGAACTAAACTCAAGGACCTTGGACTTAAAGAGGATTTTATGAATTTGACCTCAAAGGCAAGGGAAGTAAAAGCAAAAATAAATGAATGGGACTACATCAAACTAAAAAGCTTCTGCTCAGCAAAAGAAACCATCAACAAGGTAAAAGAGACAACCATCCAAAAGGAAAAATATATTTGGAAGCAATGCCTAATATCCAAAATATACAAAGAACTCATATGACTTAATAATAACAAAAAAACAAATGATTCAATTAAAAAATGGACAGAGGACCTGAACAGACACTTCTACCTGGAAGACATAAAAATGGCCAACAAATATAGGAAAAGATGTTCAATATCACTAGCTATTAGGGAAATGCAAATCAAAATCACAATGAGATATCATCTCACACCTGTTAGAATAGCTATAATCAACAGGACAAGTAATAATAAATGCTGGAGAGGATGTGGAGAAAAAGAAAACCTCATACACTTCTGGTGGGACTGCAAATTGGTACAGCCACTATGGAACACAGTATGGAGGTTCCTCAAAAAACTAAGAATCGATCTACCATATGATCTGGCAATCCCTCTACTGTGTATTCACCCCAAAGACTTGAAAACCCATATCCAAAAAGATATTTGCACACTGATGTTCATAGCAGCATTATTCACAGTGGCCAGGACATGGAAGCAACTGAAGTATCCTACGATAGATGATTGGCTAAAGAAGCTGTGGTACATATATACAATGGAATATTAGCAAAAGAAGAGATGAAATACTGCCATTTGCAACAAGATGGATGGACTTTGAAATAATCATGCTAAGTGAAATAAGCCAGACAGAAAAGTTAAAAATCACATGATATCACTTATATGTGGGATATAAACCTAAAGCAAAAAATGAGCAGGACAAACAAACAGAGACTCATGGACATGGATAATGGACTAGTGGTTACCAGGGGGGGGGAGGGGTAGATAGCAGGGCAGAGGTAAACAAGGGAAAAAAATTTTTAACCATTTCTTCAATTAAAAAAAATCCCAATGGCTTTTTTAAAAGAAATAAAACAATAAAAACCACAGATTTCTACGGAATCACAAAAGACCCCAATTAGCCAAAGCAATCCTGAGGAAAAAACGACACAACTAGAGGTAATACATTGCCTGACTTCAAATTATATTACAAAACAGCAATAATCAAAACAGCATGGTTATTGGCAGAAAAACAGACACACAGATCAATGAAACAGAATTGAGAGCCCAGAAATAAACCTACATATATATGGGCAAATAAGTTTCAATAAAGCAACCAAAAATACATAATGGAGAAAAGAAATCCTCTTCAATAAATGGTGCTTGGAAAATTGGAAAACCACATGCAAAAAAATGAAACTAGACTGCCATCTGTCACCAGACACCTGAAACAATAAATTGCATAGAAGAAACAGGTACTAAACTCATAGACCTTGGTTTTAGAGAAGATTTTATAAATTTAACTTCAAAAGCAAGGGAAATAAAAACAAAAATAAATGAATAGGACTGTATTGAACTAAAAAGCTTACGCATAGCAAAAGATTTTGTCAACAAGATGAAGAGGCAACCAACTGAAAGAGAGAAGATATTTGCAAACAATGCCTCCGATAAAGAGCAAATATCCAAAATACATACAGAACTCATACAACTCAACAACAAAAACATAAACAATCCAATTAAAAAATGGGCAGAGGACCTGATTTCTCCCAAGAAGACATACCAATGGCCAATAATCATTTGAAAAGCTGTTCAACTTCACTAGCTATTAGGGAAATGCAAATCAAAACCACAATGTAATACCTACTGCCTCACATCCATAAGAATGGCTATTATCAACAAGACAAGTGACAAGTGTTGGAGAGGTTGTAGGAGAAAAGAAACCTTCATACATTGCTGATGGGAATGTAAGTTGCCATAGCCAGTAAACAATATGGAGGTTTCTCAAAAAATTAAGAATAGAATTACCATATGGCCCAGCAATCTCTCTTCTGGGTATCTACCTCCAAAATTTGAAAACATTTATCTGTAAAGATATATGTACCCTGATGTTCACTGCAACGTTATTCACAGTGGCTAAGACATGGAAACAACCAAATACCCTTTGTTAGATGATTGGATAACAAGGATGTGGTACATAAATACAGTAGAATATTGCTCGGCCTTAAAAAAAGATGAAATGTTGCCATTTGCAACAACATGGATGGACCTTGAGATTGAGATAGTCATGTTAAGCGAAGTAAGACAGACAGGAAAAGTTGAGAGCTATATGATTTTACTCATATATGGGATATAAAACTTAAGCAACAAATGAACAAGACAAACAAACAAAAACTCATAGGCACAGACAATAGTTTAGTGGTTACCAGAAGAAAAGAAGTAGTGGGAGAAGGTAGATAAGGGTAAAGGGAGTCAAATATATGGTGACAGAAGGAAATCTGACTTTGGGTGGTGAACACACAATGCAATATACATATGGTGTATCACTGAATTGTACACTTGAATCCTATATAATTTTATTAACCAGTGTCACCCCCAATAAATTTAATTTTTTAAAAATAATAAATTACAAAAAAAAAATCTTAACACACCCAGAATAATGTTTGACCAAATATCTGGGCACCTCATAGCCCAGTCAAATTAAAACATAAAATTAACTATCACACCAGGCAAGCAGCTAAAAACCAAACATTCTATCAAGTAGAAAATATAGGACTCTCATATACACAAGTAATATTCTTTAAAGACTTTTTTTATTGCTGCTACATAAATGGATATAAAAATCAGGGTTTTAAAAACTACATACACAAAATATATAAGAGAGCTATTCTATACACTAGAAAACTAGAATTCAGTGTTAGAATTAGTATTTCCTGAAGCTACAAATACAAATACGTAAACAAATATATGTATGTCAGAGGGCAAAATTTATGTAGGGTTTCTTGAAAACAGTAGGTTACGTACTAGGTTACACTCTTTTCCTGAAGGTATCATAAAGTAGACTACACCAAAACCTATTCAAGTCTAATGGAGTCTACTATTTACTAAAATATTATTTTGTTTTCAACTAACACTCCAAACACTTTGCAGAATTATTAAGGCCTAGATATAGCTACAGTAGAGATCATCTTACTTTTCTCCTTTACTATAAAATCTTAGTAGGAAAACATGTTTTAACCTTGTAAAATATCAACACCAGACTATTCATTAACTATGTTTCCTTAATGTTCACCTTTTAATGTGTTTATTAAGCCAATTCTTCACCTTTGAATACTTTAGAAATAATACTTAGGTACTATGATTGCAGAAACTAATCAATTATAGACCATTTACTATAAATCTTACCACTTGATAAAAGATTCGATTATAAATCTTACTACTTTATTAAAAGAGTGTTTTTACAGTATTACAATATTTTCTGCTCTACTTCTTTGAGTCCAGCAAAGTAACCACAAGCTAGGAAATTCTATCTCCAGAGACCTGCTAACATCACTGATCATTGTTTTATATAAAAAAGAAAATACCTATTAGAGTTGTATACTAAGACCAAATATCAAATAGTTGGAGGCACCTAATAAACACAACTTTTTAAAGATACTGCTTCATCTCTGTTCATCACAATAACAATAACAATAATAATAATAATAACAATAGAAGACAAAATATCACATCTGTATTTCTGGAAGATTAGTGGTCCAATCTGGAATTTCAGTAAATAGTTCTGACAGGCTACCAGAAAGGGTTGTGAATAGACTTTAGTAACCTCAAAAAACTTGCTTTGTAGGCTGTCAAGATCTGTTAAGCACCTTATAAACACCAATGTTCATTTTAAAACTCCTGGAATTTTGGGAATAGATGACTTTTCCCAAGTATTATATATATTCTAAACTTTTTAATTTAGCAAAACCCAAAACACATTTGGCCAAAGCTCATTTAACATCATTTCTCAAATTTTATACACAGGTATATTTCAAAGGCAAATTATTTTGTGTGTTTCTGATTCATTTAAAGTTTGCTTACAAAAAGTTTATTTTTTACAAGAGTTCTTCTCTAAGATGCCTTATGAAATTTGGTTTTATAACACTCTGAAACACTTATTTTAAAGAGAAAGTTGCTCTAAAAACTTGTACCTCAAAATTACTAATTTAATTTGAACAGAGTCTACACTTGGCAAAACATTTCCACATACTTAACTAATTTTTTGTTAACATTTTTAATAACTCTATTCGTCCCAATACAGCTACAATGTAACTAAATTTTATGTATATATATATATATGTATATGTGTATATATACACATATATATATATATATATATATGTCATATATATATGTATGTCACCATTACCTAGGCAGCATTTCCAAAATTGTGTTTTGTGACACATTAGGGTCTTGAGAAATATCAAGAAACGTTCATGAGTAGAAAGTGGTTAGGAGTGGTAGTCAGGTTAAGTGTGGGAAATGCTGAGTGAAACAAAATCAAACAGGTTTGTTTACTATAAGATTTCTTAGAACTTTTATGTACGTAATGAATATTCAAGAGAAAGATATAGGAAATAATGTTTTCCAAACTTATTTAACAATAGAACTTTTAACAAACCTCTTGCCATACTGTAGGTTATTAATGTTCTGTATGTGGTCTCAAACACTAAGAAAGTGACTGCATTTACAATGTTCCACACCTTTATCTGTCACTATCAATTTGATAATCTTGCAAACATTTTTCAGGAAGGTGATAGCCTAGTTACTTAAAAATACTCCTAATTGAGGCAGAATTACTAACAACTCCTTTTCACAAGGTAGGAACAAATTGTAAATCTGAGTTTTGATTAACATAATGATGACGACCTGACAACCATGTTAAAAGGACTATGTATTTAATTCGCAAAAGTTTTTAGAGAAGATTTTTTAAAGAAAACTGACATCTATTGGTGAATTAAAAGTATAATATAGAGTCATTTCTTGATTATGACTACAACAAATTTTAATTCTAAATTGGCTCCTCCCTATCATTGAACACATTTCAGAATTATTCTTCCCTTTTCCCGATGAAGCACATGGGGTATACTCAGCACATACAAGTAATTTAAATACTTCCTTCCAACATATAATTTTGATATTGTTAAGCATACTTGAAGGCAGTGGGCCCTCAACTTTGTTTTTAGCTAAAGTTTCTGAAGGAAAAGTCTTCATTGATATGTACTCATAATTATAAGGTAATTCTCCTGTGCCTCAAAATCACATAATGCATTCCAAAGACCACTGGAAATTAATTTAGAATTACTTAGTGTTTTATGTAATGTATACCATTGCTTGCCTTCGATTACAAAGAAAACTGGAAGTTACTTCTATTTAAAAACATATTGATTTAAAACAATAAATTATACTATAGTGTAGATTATACTATAACTTTGTTAAAATTCATAGACGTTTTTAACAAAATAACAAAAAAAATAACACAGTTACTCTTAAAGAACATTAATAACACTCTTTGTCAACAAATTGACAAGAACTTCCACTTCCACCCATAAACATTAAACTGCCGTGAGAATTGGCCTCCAATTATAAATATTAGAAAACTGAATAAAATATATGAAACAAAAGTTTTCAGGCATCGAGTACCAGGAAACATGGTTTCTGAAAAAAAGACAAACAAACTAGTTGAGCCCTCTGGGTTACTGCCTAGAAGCACTTTCCAGGCTACAGAGCTGAGATGCAGAATTCAAATAGGGCCCGACAGTCACAGTGAGCTTAGGAGACAGAGATAGCCACCTGGGTAAGCTGACACAGCTAGAATTTGTAGGGAAAATTATTAGATAGGAGGTGGCTAAATAGAAAGACAGCTCTGAAGATCTGCAAAGAGTCTTTTCAAATCTGTGGCTAAATATTGATCTGCACATGCATGAAGTAAAACTCCTCAAGGTTGAGGAAAGAAACACCAGAAATCAGTACTCAAACAATTCACATAGTCACACTGAGCTAAGAATAATTTGCACATGCCAGAGTGGAGAGACATCATAATACATGAGGTATCAGTAGAATCTGCAGTGAGAATAATGTAGCTTTTTGAAGTTAGTGAGAGTAATTTAGCTATACTAAAGGCTTCTCTGGAACCCCTAATGAAGCTTATAAGCAAACTATGAAAGTATGAAACTGATCCTAAGTAATTTAATTGCACACCAGAACAAAGTCTAACATTCTTTAAAGGAATATAACAAAATCCAGCATCCAACAAAATAAAATTCATTATGTCCAGCATCTGATCAAAAAAGATTGCAAGGAAGCAGGAAAATATGAACTATATCAGATAAAAAGCAATCTATAGAAACCTAGAGAAAAATAAACCAATAGAATAACTGAGATGGTAGAATTAAAAGAAAGGGAGATTAAAACAATTATCATAGATATGTTCCATATGTTCAAGATTATAGTGGAAACATGAACATGTTGAAAAAGAAATATAAGATACAAAAACAGACCCAAATTCTAGAAATGAGAATTATAAAATCTGAAATGAAAATGATACTGGGTAGGATAAACAACAGAATAAAAATCACAGGAAAAGAAGAGTAGCAAACTTGAAGACAGCAATAGAAGCTGTTCAGAATGATGCATAAACAGAAAAAGACCCCCAAAATTGAATAAAGTCTCAGTTACCTGTAAGAAAATATGCAGACTAATATACATGTAATTAGAGTAACAGAGCAAAGGAGAGAGGAGAGAAAATTATTTTTAAATAATGACTGCAAATTTTCTAAATCTGGTGAAAAATATAAATTCCTAGATACAAGAAACTCAAGAAATCCTGAGCAGAATAAACCTAAAGAAAACCACACATAATCATAACAAACCACAACATAATCAAACTGTCAGAAACAAGAAATAAATAGAAAATCTTTAAAGTAGACAGAGGAGGGAAAAAAGACATTTTATGCAGGAAAATAAAGACATATGCTCTAACCACTTCTATTCAACATTATGCTGGAGTTCCCAGAGAAAAAATAATAACAGGCAGATAAATTAGGAAGGAAAAAATAACACTGCTTTTTTGATAGATGACATGATTATGTATCATTATTCCTCTGTAAGAAATCTACAAAAAACAAACAAACAAAAAACTACCAGAACAAATCAATGAGTTTAGTAAGGTCTTAGGAGTCAAAGTCAATGTGTAAAACTCAATTGTATTTCTACATACTAGCAACAAATAATTGGAAATTGAAATTCAAAAAGCAATGTCATTTACAGTAGCAATAAAAAAATTGAAATAATTGGGAATAAATTTAACAAAATGCATATAAGATCTATAGAGATATATATCAAGAAATATACCATGTTTATAGATCAGAAGATCCAATACTGTTTAAGATGTCAGTTCTCTCCAAACTAATCTATAGATTTGAAACAATTTCAATCAAAACTCTAATAAGCCTTTTTGTAGAAATTGGTATTCTTATTCTAAAATTCATATGAAAATACAAAATAATTTTGAAAAGAAGTTTGAAGAAGACTTATATTATTTTATTTCAAGACTCACACTAAAGCTATCATAACCAAGATAGTGTGATACTTGCTTTAAGAAAGACATAGAGCAATGGTACAGAATAAAATTCAGAATATACCTACGATCAACTAATTTCTAACAAATGCATCATACTAATATAGTAGGGAAAGAATGGTCTCCTTAACAAAGATAGCTGGAACAAGTAGATATTCACATGTAAAAAAAAAAGAAAGTCTACCCTTACCTCATACTTAGATAAAAATAAGAAAACTCAATTTTTTTAAATAGACAAAAGATTACAACAGACACATTTTAAAATATATATATATGAATAGAAAGCAATCACATGAAAGGATGCTCAACATCATTATTCACTAGGAAAATGCAAATTAAAACCACAACAAGATATAACTACATACAATGTATCCACTAGAGTGGCTAAAATTAAAATATTAATAACACCAAATAATAACAAGACTGTGGAGCAATTGAACTTTCATACATTGCTAGTATTAAAGTAAAATGATACAATCATTTTGGAAAACAGTTTAGTCATACATTCAAAATTGGTGAACTTTATGCAATTTATACCTCAATAAAGCTGAATTTTAAAAATTAACTTGACAAAACATTTTTAAATTAGTAAAATAAAATTTTGATAATCTCCTGTAATGGTTTAACATTTTTTAAATACTAGCCAAGTTTTTCCCCTATTGTTCTTAGATACTTCTTCCATTCAAGCAGTAGATAAGCTCACCTTCAGGAATAGCAATGACAGCAGAAGCTGTCACTGTGAATTTCAAAATCCTGGGCCTTGAGAATAATGGAATTGACTCAGAACACATGCTTACCAAAGCAGGCAGGTGAATAATATAAAATAAGAGAATGTGAGGACTAGAGTAAACAATCCCTTTGGAATGTAGTTACAGTGTTACCACATCCTTTTTCCCCAAAAAGAAATCTGGAAATTCATATTTATGTGTGAATATTCCCAATTTTTTAAATATTTCTCAAGCTAAAGGCACTTCTATGGGTCAAATTCAGCCCATCGATTTATGACATCTGGCACAGAACACAGATTTAGAACACATTAAAAAAAAGAAAAGACTTTCTCATTCTCCAGACCTGATAAAATTTTCTGGAAGGAAGAAAAGAGTCAAAGGAACAATGAATAGACATTTTTTTACAAGAGAATGGAGGCGATCTGCGTCCCATTTCCTAGGTACAGACTCAGGGAAGCAGAAAGATCCCACGGAATGGGATGGATAATGTGAGCGGCAAACAATGTTTTCAGCCTCACAGTTTCCCAGGCCCCATTCAGCCCCAGAGAGGCTCAGGCGAGTGGCACTCTCAGGGAATTCTCTACATCTTGGTGCAGTTTGGGGACCACGGGAAGACAAAATATAATCAAAAGCATGAAAACTGCAGCAAGAGTTGCTTTACCAGCTTGAATCGTGTGGATGGGCATGAGGGACAAGTCAGCAGCAACGTGTAATGATGAACTTCAGAAACAAAATGAAGGATAAACATTCCTACAAATGCTATCAATGAGGAAAGATAAAGATGTCTAATAGGATCCACCACCTCCACCCAAGGATTAGCAGAGCACTAGGAAGAAGTAAGAGATCCCAAATTAACATTAAAATTTCAGCCATCTGGGCAGAACAGGGGCTCAAAATAGAAACTGAGTTATAAAAAATTAACAAAAAGTTTACTCCTTGAACATCTGACACTGTAGACTGAGATGTACTTCCATAGTCTGCTGTAAGCAAGGAGGTTATCCAGGAAAAGGAGAATCATTTTATTTTTTTACTTTCTTTAGATTAATTATGCCAAATAAATACTGGATTTGGTAATATGTCCTACAGACAGGCAACTAGAACATAAGACTTTCCATGACTACGACATAATAGACTATAGAATTAAGTTCTTCAGATGACTTCTGTAACAATTTTGCTCAAAAAACTCAATTATCAAACACACTTATTGAGTTTCCCAAACTCGTTTTCAAGTAATAAATTGTCTTAAGGCAAGTCTAAATGATTGGTAACACTGGACAAAGTGAGTGAAACTCACTCATTCTGCAACTATTTATATAAATACAATAACAATACCACCAAAATCCATTGGTTTACATGGGAAAAGTGTAGGTCTGAGGCATTAAAAAGGAGGAAACAGAGAGGTTGTTACAATGTGTGTATGTGTGTATGTATGTGTGTGTGTGTGTGTGTGTGTGTAAAATTATATTTTCCAATTTTTCTAAAATGACCACATAGTCCTTTAATTTCCAGAAATAATTAGAAAATGTTTTAAAATAGAAGACAAGTCTTTTAATTGCCCCTTTAACACATTCTTAGAAATTTAACAGCACATTGCCTGATTAAACATGAATAACACTCAGATCTACACTGTTGTAATTACCCCAATAAATCAGGCAAAGTGCCTACTTTAGTTTGAATATTCAGATAATTAGCCACATATTTCCAACAGTTGTGGAACAACAAGACCTCTGAGCTTCAGTTTTCTTCTCTGTGAAATGGGGAGATATACCTGCAAAGCCTCTCACATTTGCAAAAGTATCTAGCCCAGTGTCTGATACATAATAAGCCCACAAAAATATTTACTGAATTAGTCACCACTAACTTCACTTCTACTGACCTCTGAACAGGCTAATCAATGAAATTTTTTTCTAGGAAAAGTCACCTATTCCATCATGATACTGTATTTCTCTTCCAAAGGTACAATAGACTTTCAGTAGTGTTATCCCATGCAAGCTGTTCCTGAACAACCACTTCCCATTCCTACCATAGTATTTATATTAATAATGCAACTGGGTAATTACCTAAAAATTCTCCTGATATCTTGTAGCTCTACTTTCATCTGAGAAAGTATTCCTAGAGTGAAGTGAGTCCACATTGCCTCTCTGCTCTCATCCCTCTAAGTGTTATGACTTTCCATCATACTCAATAAAATCCAAGGATTTCACTGTGACCTATAAGCTTTTTTGTGACCTGCCTGTGCCTGTCTTAACCTCCTTTCCTACGACTCTCCCCTCCATTAGCTTCTTGATGATCATTGAACACACCAAACATAAGCCTTTGTACTTGACTCATCCCACTGCCAGGTATACACTGCCCTGAAATTCATATGGTTTGTTCCCTCACTTCATTCAGATGTCACCTCCATAGAGAAAACCTCCTTGACTACCCTTTCTAAAGCAGCATACTTTGTTATTCTCTCTCCCCTTCACCTTCTATTTCCACTATACCAAATCAAATATATATTTATTCATCTGTTGAATGTAAGCTCCATGAGGATCGAGACTTCATTTCATTGACTATTATATTACCAGAGCCTAGAATACTACCTGATATAAAGTGACACTGAATTACCATTAACAGTGAGTCTGTTTGAAGTAACTAAGTGGGAGGATTTGAATAATCCAGGAAAGCACTGAGAAAATGCTACTGCGAGTGGAATAAGAAGTAAAAAAGACCAGCAATAGTTATGGTGACCATGTGAACCTAGAACACCTGCTGATAGAAAAGGTAAAAGGCTCGAGGAACTGGATTAACACCAGAATGGAAGTAATATTTTTAATAGCTGGAGGATAGTAGGCAGAATGGAAGCAAAAGAAAGTCCTTGGATGGCTGAGGCCTGAGCAGTAGCATGAAGAAAAATCTGTTTTATCCCACCTACTGTCCCTTCTCATTTTCCTTCCCTTCATGTTTCCTCTGTCAGTATCTAACCCACTTTTGCCATCTTATTCTCCTTCCCTTTTGCTTCCTCTGTTGTAAATTGTTTTTCAATTGTATATTGCCCTCAAAGAGTTTTTTTCCTATAAATCAGCAGCCTCAGTAAAAGAAAAGCTCTCTAATAAGAAATTGTTAAGAGTATATTTGTTATTCTTTTAAATGCCAAGGAGACTATCAACATCGTCAGTATCAAGTACTCATCATGAAGGCAATAGACTAAAACAAAGACTCATGAAACTATTCCCTTTCACCTCCTACATCAAGAATTCTGAATGCTTTGGGACTTTGTCTGCTTAATTTTCTTCTCTTCCTTCTCCAGAACATAGCTTTAAAATATAATCAACATTTTTTTGGCTTTACTGAAGTATAATTGACATAATTTTGTTGCACATATTTAATATATACATTTTGATGAGTTTGGACATATGCATATACCCATGATACTATCACTACAGTCAAGTTACTATAAATATATCTATCATCTCCAAAAATTTCCTTATGTTTTGTTTATGTTCTATAAGTGGTAAGTGGTAAGAACACAACATGAGATCTATCCTCTTGACATATTTTAAAGTGCACAATAATGTATTGTTAACTACAGACACTGTGTGGTACAACAGACAATATCTTTGACTTCCATCCTCACATTCCATTTAAAAAATCATGACACATTCACTAAAATATATTTGCAAAAATCCTAAGTCTGGCATTACCTTTTTGTAATTAACTTGATCCTGGTGCTTACTCATGTTAAAATAAATGAAAACTGGCAAGCAGTCTTATCAAGCTTATAAATGTGCATATATACCTCTCCCCGCCCTTCACCAAAAGATATTGGGCTTGGTGTTCAACTGGACTCTTTAAAGAACAATTTCTAATACATTAGTAGCAGCTAACATAATAATATCTATTAATTTTAGACAAGTACCTCCCAAAATATCATACCCCCAAAGGTCAACCTTACTCATTTTGAAATCCCTTCATAAGAGTTTATAGAACATAATCTCTATAATTCAAAATGAATCTTAAGAAAGTAAACTGTAAATCAAAATTATTCACAGTGAAGTTCATATTTTGCCCATTATCCTACAGAGCAAAGAAAAATCAAAGCAAGGATAAATGGGTATAATTTTTTAAATATTAGGCATATTTATAAGTGACAAGGCATTAAGATTTATAAACTTCATGATGACCTACTTAGAGCTAATCAATATATTCAACAACAAATAAGATACACAGTCTAAAATGATGTATTCCATTATTTTGGTAATTATGCTTAAATTAGTTCCAATTATACCATAAGCTCAAGACATAAGGAAAAAAAGTCATTATTCAAATTAAATATCAAAAGCCAAGAGCATTAACCTTCTCTATGTCTTTCCCTGTTTCATCTTTCTAATTCCCCATGCCCAGAATCCCTTTCTCTGTCACTGTACCTTCAAGTCTAGAATACTATCAACTCTGATAGGATTAGTGTAAAATATGTATAACTAACAGTGTGACTTTATTGTTTTTCTTAATTCTTAGACTGAAGGATGCTAATACCAATGTAAAAGAGTGATTGCTTGTGTACATATGTCTCTCTCCCCTCCCATCACCAAAGCTGTTCCTTCATTGACATATATTCAATAGAAAATGTGAAAGTACAGAATAAAACAACTATTTATATTCATCTGTATTATTACCAAGACATATTTACTAATAATAAAAGGATAGGTCCAAATTTAGGTTAGCATTCTAATCTGGCTTAAAACAAAATACATCTCCCCAAAGCACTCCCATTCTGAAATAACTTATAACTATAAAAGGTAATTATTTACAAGAAAAAAACCTAGAATAATAGTAATAGCAGCAAAATAGTCGCTTTTCATTTTCACTAACTTGGTGTTAACTAAATGAAATCTGGCATTGCTATGAGCATAGTACAATAAACTTGAAAAAGTACAAAGAAAATATGAAATTCCCTAATGACAACAGCAAAAACAAAAATTGTGTTTTCTTTTTTCCCTTCACATGCCCTTTGTGTTAGCTTAAGAGCATATAATCTTGTTATCTACATACTATAATAAAAATAAAATTGCCAGTGTGCCTAGATGGAGGCTTGAAAAATAACTAAGGAAAATTATATTTCTCTATACCCCATAAAAGATCCATCATACAGGACCCAGTTCTCATTTCTTTATGTTAGAACCTGTACTAAATGCAGCTAAACAAGAGAAAAATATCTAAATAACTCTCAGAAGTAGCATACACAGATATTATATCTTTCTTAAAATCTCAAATCTTACATTATCTAAAGATTTAAATCACCTTTAAAACAGAATTTATTAAAATTCTAAACTCATATTGTGTTTATCTTTTTTGTAAGTGGATATATTCCTAGTAACATGTTTGTATCTGATGTTACTCATACAAATAAAAGCATATAGTCATTTTAGGGATTAATAGAAAAACAGACATCTGCATGGAACATTTCCCTCATTAGATATTATCATGTTAGCATATTTTTCCTATTTATGATTTTACTACAAAATAAAATGAGCTGATTTTTATCCTTAAGTTTCTCTATAATGTATATTGCCAATAATGCAAATACTTTAATTGCACATTATAAGAATCTCATGTTCCTATAAAAATTGCTATAGAAATTAGCCCCGAAGAAACCTCATAATGCAAACAAAAATCAAGATATGACTACGTCAAACTGGCAGACCGGTTACTACTTATACAAAATATTACTTTAAACATTATTTTTAAATTAAAAGCTCTTTTTGAAAATCTAAAGTGATTTCACGTGGTTCATTAGAATGTTATTTGGCCTCTTCCTAAATTAATGTCAAACTGAATTACTTAAAAATTAGTTAGCAAAAAAACTGTATGCTAATCAACTGACTTAACAAACTAGCCAAACTATATACTCAAAAAGCAATTCATTTTTTTTTTTCAGAAATACACATTTGGGGCTAATGGAACTTTTCTGTAAAGCACTTTGAGGTAATATATATCAAATGTTAATGTTCATTCTCTTTGACCAGTAATTCTACTCCTAAGAATTCTCCTAAGGAAAAAATCTGAAATGCAAATAAATTTTTATATACAACGATATGCATTCCAACATTATTTATTAGAGCGGAAATAAAAAATACAAACCTCAAGAAGAGCTTAGTTTAAAAAATGAACTATGAAGTCATTTGAATCACTGTTATGAATAAGATGTAATGACCTAGTAAAATTCTCAGCACATATATATAAAATATACCAAAATATTTACGATGATTACCTTTGGTTGGCATAATTATAGGTTATTTTTATATATCCTTTTCTTATTTTTAGAAGCTAATATTGGTATTTAAGAATATTTAGATGTTCCATATTGAACTAGTGTAAACAAAGGGTTTTGGTTAGAAGCCATTTCATCGAGTAATAGCCATAAAATATTTCATATGCAAGTGAAAAAAGAATTGTTCGTCATAAGTAGATGATTGTCACCAGCAGGCTTCTCCTGAAGCATCAAGGACAGTGGTACAGCTCCTCTATTAATATCTATTAACAATCAAATTAGTACAGCATTCATGTTAATTTGTATTCCCATCTAAGGGTGAATTTACTTAACAAATGGTTTTATTTCTCATTAGGGTCAGTCAGTACAACAAAACTGTTTGAAAAAGGGATAGGAGCCAATATTTAGCGAGTATATAATGGACAGGATGCTAAACCCTTTACATATTTCATTTAACCCTTACAACATCATAAGGTAGGTATTATTATCCCCATTTTTCAGAAGAGGAAACCGAAGCTCAGAGAGGTATGTTAATTTATCTAAGTTTACAAAGTTAGTAAACTGCAATACTGAAATCTGAACCCAACTTTTCTATATGCAGAACCCCTAGTGATATCAGTGAAGAAAATTACTGATGGGATTGTTCATATTGCATATGATAATAGCTTTGAAAATATTTCAATAAATAATTTTGAAAAAGGCCATCACTAATTTACTGATCGTTAATAGTTTTTAACAGATTCCACATAGTTAAAAGAAAGACAAATGAATGTTTTAACTAATGTTCAACAAGATAATGCCTAATATTAACTGTTTCTAGAAATAATAGGTGTTAATAAATATTTGTGGTATTGAACCAAACTAACCTGGGACGGCCAACGAAAATAAAAATAGAAACAAATAAAGAAATATCTCCCTTTCACTTCCAAAAGCTACTTGAACAGTCTCATTCAAGTTAATAAAAAATTAAATTTACTAAATTATAATATATAACTAATGTTAGAGAATCGTTGATTATTAGGTAGAAAATGGGGGAGGAGTAGTTACATATACACAGAATAAACAGAAATCCCATACACAGAGTGGTCCCTTTAGTCCCTAATAAAATCAATACTATATTAATTTAGAATCTAGAAGTAGATGAAATAATTTTAAAGTTTCCATTTAACTCTTAAAATTCGAGAAATAAAAAATTTAATCTGAAAGTTACTTTCCTTTAAATGAAACATTGCAGTCATTTCTAAAACTTTACTATTTGTTGAACACTATTTGAAATCATAGCTCCTAATAATTTACTCTATTAAAATGCTGCTAACCAAGTCAAAGTTAAATGGCTATGGTTTAGATTCATAAACATACAATCTGAACGATTTTTGCCTATTTTTACCAATATATAAAACCTACACCATCTATACCATTAAAATGATTAAACCAAGCCAAGGCCCATGTGTCCTGTAAATTTCCAAATAAAAGTTTTTGTTGCTGGTAGATGCACTGAAGGTCAACTTTTAATAAATTAAAATAGACAAGGGAATTTAAACTGCTACAAACAATCAAGGAGCAAATTGGGACTAAAACACGTACACTAAGTATATAAGTATGTTTAAATATATATGTATCTATGTATATATATATGTACATATATATATTGAAATATATTTAATATATGTAACAATGCTATAGTATATTCTTAAACACCAAACACACACACACACACACACACACACAATACCCATTTAAGATACAAAGGAATTAATACTACTTGGTAGAATAACAGACTCTGGGTGTGTTAATATTTATGAAAAGTAGACCTAGCTCAGCCACTGTTCAAATTTAAACCCTGGCATAGCACAGATAACCTACTCATAGAAAATCGAGAAATTAATTAGCACCATCCCCAAGATCATTTGCACAGTTTATTTCAAGTTTAAATGACACTAATTTATAAAAATCATATCAGTATGCCTTATGTCTTCTTTATAATTATAAATATTATATTTTAAATAAACAGAACTAAAAGATGGATCAAAATTATAATGTTAATTAATATTACCTGAGATTGTTAACCAAAACAATTATAAATAAGATGGAAAGGACTAATGAAATCTGTTGTTACACTTATAAAATGAATCTCCTCTGATGTTTCAATAATTATATTCAGGCAATTTTTTTATGTAAAGCTGTCAGTCTTATTATATTTATAACTTGTACAAGATTTGTAAATACAGATAAAATTTTAACCAGTTCAGAGAGTAAAAAGGTTTTTTAAAACGAATCACACAGTAATTTATGAAAACATGTTAATATGTCACAGTGACTCAGATGGTAAGGTTGCTCATCTTACTCACTGTTACATTCCCAGAACCAAGCATAGTGCTTGAAACACTACAAGTAGTCAATTATATCCAACTGAGGTTACATCTTGCAGCAGGCTATGCCAAATTATTTTTTAAAAAGTTAAGATTTCCCATCCTGAACATTTTAGTACATGTATGCATATGTAAATTTTTCTGGGAAGAGGATTAATATCTTTCATCACAGACTCAAATGACTTTGTGGTACCAAATATGTTAAAAACTATAGGTCTGAACAAAATATGGACATGCTGAATGTCAGCTATGTCTCTCAGAATAGAGAGATAGTGAAGGCACCTCTAGAAACAGTTCAGAGAGGTCAACTCTGAAAAAAAAAGAAAAGGAGTTTTTTTATTGTATTTTTTTATTCGTTTGTTTGCTATCCTTGTTGTTGCCTATGTTAATCAAAATTAGAAGACTACTGTATTCTTCATTTAATTCAATTGACACAATGCAGTCACTGATACAGTTACAGTATAGCATACTTTAGAAAGAAATATTACCACTGTTATTAAATTAAATATATCTACAGCAAGATGAACAAGTATGAGGATACATAAAATATATTGCTAGATAATTCTCTTTGGAATCCAGAGTTTAGCTTATTAAATATTCTTTATTAATTTCTGTGATCCTTGCTTGCTACAACTCAGTAAAACAGTGGCTAAATCACATAATAAAGTAAGCTGGATTTCATATTAATGTTCCATGTTTCACTTAAAATCTTCTATTAATTTTGAGCATACATATTTATAGGTGAACACCACATAGCCCTGCCCCACCAAGTTCACGTGCCCATCCTCATACCGAGTGCAACTAAAATGCTATAATTTCATTACATTAAGCAAGAGCCAAGTTTCGGGTTTCATGCTGTCTGATTGCTAAGATCACATTAGCCCACTAGTAGTTGTTTAGTCAGTGTATCACCTCTACTGGTATTAAATCTTTGGATACAATGAAAGTTAACAATGCTATTTTTATGTTATGCAAAAAAAAAAAACCATTCAGTCTGTTTTCCCTTTTTGATTACAGTTCATTTAAGGAGAAAATGTTGCTGTATGGCTTGACAATGTTTGATGCGTCTTCGGCTGATAGAACACACAAAACGTTTGAATAGGCCCATTTATTTGAACAGACGTATTAAATAATACTTTAAATGTGAACATGCATGTCATAAATTTTGTAGTCTCTTTAAAGTAGGATAAATCTGGTATTTAAAATAGTCTTTGTTCAAAGCCATGTTTTTTTCTAACAGTCATAAAAGGACTCTGATTTGTGCTGCATGAACAATGCCAGCATCATCATTTTAATGTTATCCATATGGGCTTCTAATAATAGATAAGAGTCTACATTTGTATTATATGTCTTAGAGACATTTAAAATCTAGATAAGGAAAGGCTGATTTCATTGGCCCCACAGTTAAAGGAAAGCAGACCCTAATTAAAAGAATTCTGTTCTGAATTAACTAGTTTGACATGTGCTAATTGACAGTTCCTGTGAAATGGTTCTAATTAAAGTCAATATGTCTTTTTCAATTAAAAAGAAATTAAGAATATACTAATATACATTAACAACTTAATCTGCCTTCAATATCCCATACATCAGCTGCTTTTTCCCCACTAAGATTACTGGAGAACCATCTGACATGAATCATCTACTGTTTGCTTATGGTATCTCACTATTACTTCACACAAGCGCAGCAATAGTTTACGTCCCCTTGAGGAAGAGGATAACCTGCACATACTTTCATTTTTAGAACTCTCAAGTTCATTAAAAATAAACCTACCTTTCTGAATTTAAAAAATGGACATTCTTAATAAGAATCTTCGCTAACTGAAAACAAAGACAAGTGTTCTCAATTAGTGGTCTTTTTACTATAAGCCTTAGAGGTAATTGCATTCTTCTGGAAAGAAGGCTGGACTATGTTTTCATCATTTGGCTTGATTCAAAGCAAAGCCTGATTTGCTAACATACAACAGAAAACATCTTTCAAATCATGTTCTGTTTCCCAAGTGAAATTTTGAGGAAATCTCAGGTGGGAATACTTCACTTTGTTTATACAAGAGGAAAATAGACAGCAAGATTGCTTAAATACCAGCACTAACAGAAAGCCTGTTATACTCACTGAAAATGTAGCATTAGAGCAGCTGTTTATAGCAACATAATTAAATATTCAAATGTGTATTACCAAAGCTATGGTGTTAGCAATTTTAATGCTTTAAACTCAAGCATCAATACTAATGCATACAGCATTAACATCATATGGAGAACTATGGAAAAGATTAAAACTATTTGTTTCTTAGTAGATGATTATAATTTAGACATTTTAATTATAATTAAAAATTTTTAAAGAAAGCTTTTATACTATCAATATACTATAAGCAATCCTTTTATATGATATAGCTTAAATTTTGATAGAGGTACCATCACAAATGCCCCTTTTCCCAGAGTTTAAATATATCATGCTAAGTGAAATAAGTCAGACAGAAAAGTTGAGAACCATATGATTTCACTCAGATGTGGTATATAAAACTGAAAGCAACAAATGAACAAGACAAACAAAAGCTCATAGACACAGACAACAGCTTAGTGGTTACCAGAGGGAAAGTGGGGAGGGTGGGAGGTAATAAGGGTAAATGGGGTCAAATATATGGTGACAGAAAGAGATTTGACTTTGGTGTCGAACACAGTGCAATATACAGATGATGTATTATTGAACTGTACACTTGAAACCTATATAATTTTATTAACCAATGTCACACTAATAAATTTAATTTTTAAAAAAGTTTAACTGTGTTTATGGCCATGCTACCCTGAACAAGCCTGGTCCTGTCTGATCTTGAAAGCTAAGCAGGGTTGAACCTGGTTAGTACTTGGATGGGAGATCACCTAGGAAGACCAGGTGCTATAAGCATAAAAACTAAAAAAAATAAGGGATTGTAAGCTGACAAGGTCCTTGCAATCTGTGAGGTCAACCATGGGTTGCCTCACCTAAAAAAAAATTAATTAAATTAAAATTAAAATTAAAAAAAACTTTAACTTTTAAAAACATCAACCATAAAACGTGACTACTTATAGAATTAGGAAATTATTTTACTTCATTTTACAAAAACACTCACGTTTTATACAAGTTTAAAAATTAGACAAGTCACTTCCACTTTTCCACTTTTATTCGCTTACATTTTAAAAAGATTAAATTTGCTATCACCTGTAGCATTCTGAGTATGTGTGAGTCACCAATTAACCTAAGATCTCTCATTGAAAGCATTTTTTCCCAAATGTTCTATATGATTCTTTTCTGAGTAGTTACCAAAAATTTTAATGAAAATCTTCTTAACTCAGATTCTAGAAGCAGCTGAAATCAAGTGAATTTCCGGGAAAAGTAAATGCATATTAATCTATAATCAAAAAAGTACCTCCACACAATTAAAATTATAATCAGACTCGATAGTCAAAATGCAATGCTATTTATCACCATGTAGAGCCTCTAGTTTGATTTTCAATCTTAGGATCTTGCTCCTCAAGCTGGCATAGACTGGAAATGCTGCAGTAATAGCATGTACCCAGCTTTCCAAAATGAGAGAGAAGCCAATGCAGTAACTTTCCTGCCCAGTTAAGAGCATTGTCTATAGCAGGTCTACACAACATTAGGCCTGTATACTGCATATATCCATGAAGCAATAGTTCATGACCCACCCACAGTGGGGAGCAAGTAGAAAAACAGGCAATATGGCACCCATGTCAGCAACAAGAGATAAGGCTATTCCCCAGACTTTGCCTTTCAGTTGACATATTGCAATGACAATACACCATATCCAAACTTGGGATGAAAATCAATGTGGTCCATCAACCCTCCCAACAGAGGCATTCACTGTACCAATTCTGGACTAGTATAAAAACTTCCTAAACAGCGGGAACAATGTTGAACTGAAAACAGGAAAAGCTTGTAGCATTCACCTGACAGCTTATATTCTTGCAGCAGTCAATAAACATTTATTGATGATTCTCATGGTTTATATTTTCTGTAAGAACTTGTTTTCCTCTCTTTTTCTTGCTCCTGTCATTTAATTATCAACAGGTGACCATAAAACTTATTGTCCAAACTGGAAACTTTTAATAATGAACATGGAAGGGAGAGATGTCACAGAAGAAGGCAGAGTAAGAAGTTCTAGATTTAGTCCCTCTACCAAAATAACTATTGAGCTGGTAAGAAGTATTAGAATCAACTATTTCAAAAAAAGAGGTCCAGTTGTATAGTTGTAGCATATAGGGCAATTGACAAAGAAAGAAACAGACTAGTAAATTTTGGTGAATTTCAACATTACACATAGTAGCCACAATCCTCAAGCCCCACTAAAATTAGCCATGAGAACAATGGTCTGATCCTGATGAATCATGGTGGATGATAGGAAACTTCTTCAAAAAAACAGCGTTCTGTATTTTGATCTACCTGGAAGTTCTCTGAGGGGCCAGCACAGAAGCTGGCCATTGGTTAAACCCTAAGGGGTTGAAGAAGAATCACTGGCACTATAGAAGAAAGCTGGTCAACATACTCTTTTTAAAAAAAAAATTTTTCTCTTATTGGATCTAGGCATTTAAGGAAATCTCTGTGAAGGCATTGTCTGATCACAGAAATAAAAGATGTAGACCTCAGCCACCACACATGACAAGGAATATAGTCTTTGTAAAAACAATTTAGAAAAGTCACTAAACAAATGAACAACTGCAGTCTTCATTAAGTAATAACAGCAATCTGGTGTTCAGGAGACAATCTGATTTCTAGAATTACATTATAATACTCAAAATGTCCAGATATCGACAAGAAAATTGCAAAGCATACAAAAAAAAAAAAGGAAAATATGACTCATTTACAGGGAAAAAAAATTGACTGAAACCATCATGAGGAAGCCCAGATGTTGAACTTACTAGACAAAGACTTTAAATTTATAATCTTAAACATGCTTAAAGAGCTGAAAAAAGCTATGGACAAAGAACTAAAGGAAATCAGGAAAACTATGTATGAACAAGTAAGGATTATCGACAGACAAATTATTTAAAAAATTAAAGTAGAAATTATGGAGCTCAAAAGTACAATAAATAAAATTTAAAATCCACAAAAGGAATTCAACAGCAGATATGAACAAAGAAAAGAATCATCAAATATGAAAGTAGGGCAATTGTAACTCCCATTCTGACACACAGAAAGAAAACAAGAAAAATGAACAAAGACTAAGAGTCCTATGGGAAACCATCAAACATACCAACATACATATTATTGGAGTCTCAGAATGAAAAGAGTGAAAAAGAGGCAGAAAAAAGAAATATTGTTCAAAAACTTCCCAAATTTGATAAAATACATGAATATACACATCCAAGAATCTCAACAAACTCCAAGCAGGACTAACTTAAAGAAATCCACATCACAACATATTATTATCAAACTGTTGAAAGACAAAGACAGAGAGATTTTTGTATGCAGCATAAGATAGCAATTTGTCACATACAAGTCATCCTCAAAAAAAATTAACAGCCTATTTTTCATCAGGAACTATGGAAGCCAAATGGCAGTAGGACGTATTTTAAAAATTGCAAGAAAAAAAAAGTCAACCAGGAATTCTATATTCAGCAAAACAGTCCTTCAAAAACAGAGAAATTACAACATGCTCAGATAAACAAACACTATGGGAATTCATTATTAGTAGATCTGCTAGGCCATACAAGCAAATAAAGATCACTGGTAAAGGTAACTACATCAGTGAATATAAAAACTAGTATTATTCTATTTTTAGTATGTGACCCTTCTTTTTATTTCCTGTATCATTTAAAAGATAAATGCAGATTTTCTTTAAAATGCAAACTTCAGGGAGATAATTCTTATCAAAAGAAAAAAAAGACTGGGAAACAAGGTGAATGAAAAATCTTAAAAGTCTTCACAAATATTAGTGAAAAGTGTACCATCTGAGCAGGAGTTTGGAGAAACATGGTGGAGAAAGAGACATTCCTAGCTCTCTCCCCTCAAAACAACAATAAAATGGAACATCTAAAACTCAACAAAAAACACCGAAACTGCACACCAGCACGTCTGAATGTGAGATCTGCACATAAGAGCTACCATAGGTCAGAACTCCGGGAGTTGGGTGGTAGACTGGGAGAAACAAACAAGCTGCTTCTCCAGCCAGAGCTCCCTGTAGGAGGAGGGGAAAGGGAGAAGGAGCTGGGAGTTCCCTGAAGAGCCCTGCCTGGGAGAGCTGTGAGCTCCACATGGTCAGAGACAGGGCCCAGTCACCAGGGCAGAAAGCAGAGAAGCAGGATGGCAGAAAAACAAGAGTTGATTTATACCAGCCATAGTTGCAAAACCAGGGCTGAGCCACAGCCCACATACCCCAACCCAGAGGGCCCTTACCCCCATATCCTCCAAAACCAAACACTGTGGAGCCCCAGAAGAATCTGAGCAAATGCTACAAAACTGTCACTAAACTGACAAAGACTGAGACTGAGGGTAGTGAGTGTGATTAAAAATCTACAAGGAAAAAAAAAAGGAGGCATGATAAAGACTTTATATAAAGCAGGAATCCAAGAGGCTTAGACACCACCTACTGGAAACCAAAAGAAAAGTGCCTTCTTTGCAGCAGGCTAAAGAGAGACCTTCACATAATAAATCCTCTTTTGGGGGGAGGAAAAAAAAAAAAACAGAATACAATTCCATTAATGTCCCGGAGGAGAAATAGTCCATTAAAAACTATGAACAACCAAGGTGACAAGGCATCTCAGAAAGAAAGAGAAAAACCTCCAGAAAATAAGCTTTCAGACATAGAAATATGTGACTTAAACGACAGATAATTCAGCATGGTACTTCTGGAAAAACTCAGTGAGAGCCAAAATGAGTCATATCAACAATTTCAGAAAGTGAAAAAACAACTAGATGAGCAGAATGAGTTCTTTAGCAAGGAGATTGAAACCCTCAAAAAGAA
>CM053501.1:50825299-51047932 GCA_028627145.1 Eidolon dupreanum | reverse complement strand
CTTATAATGATAAAGGGAATCATGCACCAAGAAGACATAACACTTATTAATATCTATACTCCCAATCAGGGAGCCCCAAAATTTGTAAGTAATTACTAACACAACTAAAGGGAGAAACAGATCAAAACACTATCGTAGTAGGGGACCTAAATACCCCACTGTTGGATATAGACAGATCATCCAAACAGAAAATCAATAAGGAAATCACATCCTTAAATGACACATTAGACCAACTGGACATAATTGCCATATACAAAGATGGTGTAAAAGAGATCAAATATGTGGTGACAGAAAGAAATCTAACTTTGGGAGGTGAATACTCATCATAAATATATATATGCTTTACTGTTAAAGTGTACAGCTGAAACTTATTGGATTTCATTAATTAATGTCACCATAAAAAAATGTATAACACAATAATTATAAATTTATGTTAATGAGCATACAAAGCATAAATATGCAATTTGATGCAATTTGTGACAATAACAACATAAAGGGGAGGATGGAGCCAGACAAGAGTAGAGTTAACATACGCTATTGAGTGTAAGTTAGTATCAATTCAAATTAGATTTTTATAAATTTAGGAAGTTAATTCTAATTCTCATGGTAAACACTAAAAAAAATAACTAAAAATATACATAAGAAGAAATGAAGAGGGACTCAATATGATATACTAGAAAAAAACCAAACACAAAAGAAGGTAGTATTTGTGGAATTGAGGAAAGAAAAAGACATGACACATCGAAAGCAAACAGCACAATGGCAGAAATAAGTCCATTATCAGTAATCACTTTAAATGTAAATGAGCTAAAATCACCAATTATAAGAGAGATATTGGCAGAATTAATGTTTTAAAAACATTATACAACTGTATGCTGCTTATAACAAACTCATTTTAGACCCAAAGACACAGATAGGTTGAAAGTGAAAGGATGGACAAAGATATTCCATGCAAATAGTAACCAAAAGATAGCCAGGCTGGTTACACTAATATCAGACAAAATGGATTTTATCTCAAAAACTGTTGCAAAAGACAAAGATATGTTATAGTGACAAGAGAATCAATTCACTAAGAAGATATAACAATTATAAACATGTACATACCAAATAACAGACCCTCAAAATGTAAGAAGCAAATAGTAGCAGAATTAAAGGGAGAAATATTCTACAATAATAGGTGGAAACTTCAACAACCCACTTTCAATAATGGATAGAACATGTAGAGAAAAAATTGAAGGCTATAGAAGACTTAAAGAACACTATAAACCAACTAGAATTAACAGACATTATCCACCCAACCAGAGTAGAATATATATTCTTCTCAAATACATGTGGAACATTCTCCAGGATATACCATTTGTTGGGTCAAAAAAAAACCCAATTCTCAAATTTAAAAATATCTAAATCATACAAAGTATCTTCTCTGACCACAGCGAAATGGAGCTAGAAATCAATAACAAAAGAAAATCTAGAAAACTCTCAAATACAAAAAAATTAAATAGCACATTCTTTTTTTTTTTTTTTTTAGCTTCAAGTATATAGTACATTGGTTAAACATTTATTTAGTTTATAAAACAATCCCCCTAATTGTTCTCTCTCTCCTCTGGCTCTCCATCTAGCCATTACATTAATGTTAACTGCATTCCCTATGCTATGTTCCCCATTCCCATGATCATCTATCAACTGCTAATTTGTACTTCATTAAGCCTTCACCCCTTTCTCCCAGTCCCCTACCCCCTTCCCTTCTGGCCGTCATCAGATTGTCCTCTATATTTGGAGTCCGTTTTTGATTAGTTTGTTCTTTTTGTTACTTAGATTCTACATATAGTTGAAATCATATGGTATTTATCTTTCTCTTTCTGACTTATTTCACTCAGCAGAATAACCTCTATGTCCATCCTTGTCATTGCAAATGGTAGGATCTCATTTTTTTAATGGTCGAATAATATTCCATTGTATATATGAACCATACTTCTTTATCTAATTTCTTGTTGATGGGTATTTAGGCTGCTTCCATATCTTGACTATTGTAAATTGTAAATAGCACATTCTTAGATAACCAATAGATCAATAAAGGAATCACTAGGGAAATTAGGAAATACTTTGAGATAAATGCAAATAAAAATGCAACGTACCAAAACATACAGGATGCAACAGAAGCTCTGAGGAAATTTATAGCTGTAAACACCTACATTAAAAAAAGATCTCAAATCAACAACCCAACTTTACATCTTAGGGAACTAGAAAAAGAAAAGCAAACTAAACCCAAATCCAACAGAAGAAAAGAAATAATGGAGATTATAGCAAAGTAAACAAAATAGAGAAGAGAGAAGGAATAGAGAAAATCAATGAAACCAAAAGTTGATTCTTTGGAAAAAAATTAACAAAAATGATAAACCTTTAGCTAGACTGCCCAAGGGAAAAAAATAGAAATAAGTAAGATAAGACATGAAAGTGGGGCCATTACTACTAACCTTACAGAAATCAAAAGCTATACGAAAATGTTATGAACAACTTTATATCAACAAATTGGACAGCCGAGATAAAATGTACAAATTCCTAGGAACATACAAAAAATTAGCAAAACTGAATCAAGGAAACGAAAAATCTTTACAGAACTGTAACAAGAGACTGAATCAGTTAATAAAAAAATCTCCCAACAAAGAAAAATCAGGACCATACGGCTTCAATGATAAATTTTATCAAACTTTTAAAGAATTGACACAGCTCCTTCTCAAACTTTTCCGAAAAAGCAGAGACAGAACACTATACAACAAATTTAATGAGGTCAGCATTAATCTGATGTCAAAGCCAGACAGATATCACAAGAAAACTACAGATTAATATCTTATGAATCTATACACAAAATTCCTCAACAAAATATTAGCAAACCAAATCCAACAGCATATTAAAAAAATATACACTATAACCAAGTGAGACTTAACTCAGGAATGCAATGGTGGTTCAACATATGAAAAGCAATGTAATAAATACCACATTAACAAAATGAAGGAAAGAACTACATGATAACTTCAAAACATGCAGAAGGAGCATTTGACAGATTTCTACACCTGCTGATGATAAAAACACTCAAAAACTAAGGTAGAAATTTACCTCCTTAACATGATAAAGGGCATTAATGAAAAATCTATGGTTAACATCATATTCAATAGTGAAAGAATAAAAGCTTTCCCTAAGATCAGGAACAAGATAAGGATGTCCACTTTGATCTCTGCTACTCAATATGGTAGGAAGTTCTAGCCAGAGTAATTAGTCAAGAAAAAGATAAAATGCATCCAAATTGATGATGCTCTTTTGAAGTAGAAAGAAATAAAACTATATTCGCCAATGACATAATTCTAGTTTTAGAGCTAACAAGTGAATTCAGTAAAGTTGCAGGGTACAACATCAATACACAAAGTCCAGTTGTGTTTACAGCAGCAATAAATAATCTAAAGAGGAAATGAAAATAATTCCAGAGTTCGATCAGTAGGGGAGTGAAGAGCAGACCCCAGAGATCCCTGAGCTGTCCCACCACTGCTCTGGCTTAGTACCAGGGTACAGGAGAACAAGATAGACCAGTGAGATAGAATATGTATCAGGGCTATAGACCACAATTCCACAGTGGCCCTCCTTGCCAAAATAGAAAGGATGGCAATGAAAAAGATAAAAAACAATCAAGGAGATGAGACCCAGGGTCAGCAGTCACCCCAACATTGATACCACCATAATTTCAATTACCAGATGCAGACATCCAGAGAACCCTAAACAATAAGAGGGCAGAGACAAAAGCAGCTGATCTGTCAGCTAAGCATCTGTCTGATCCCAAGGCTAAGCAGGGCAAGGCTGAGTAAATGCCAGCTTACCATCTCTTCCATCAACCAGTTTAGTCATCCAAAAAGAAGAAATGAATATGAAATTTCAGCGATAAGAAATAAACAAAAGATTGGAGCTAAAGACCTTAAGTGTTTGCTTTTTGCCTATTGACCAGATAACTAAAACTATCTGTATCACTTATGTAGCATAGGGTTTTTATTATTTTTACCTAAAGATGTCTCTTTTTGGTAATGACAAACATGTTTTTTTAATATTTAAAAAAAAAAAAACAGCCTTTCTTGATTTTTCTCAATACACCTTTAAAGGTTTCTAAATTGTTTCATATATGGTCAAGTTGAGACTTTTAAGAGCTTCAATTTTTTTTTTGTCTATGGCCATGCTACCCTGAACAAGCCCAATCCTGTCTGATCTCAGAAGCTAAACAGAGTCAGGCCTGGTTAGTACTAGGATAGGAGACGACCTAGGAAGACCAGATGCTGTAGGCATAAAAAATTTAAAAAATAAGGGATTGTAAAAGGATTAATTTGTAATAAAAGTTTACAACTTCATTTTTTTCAAAAAAGTCAAAAAATTGTAAACATCTATTAATAAAGGTGATAAATAATTGTCAAAAAAGAGGAAATAATTCCATTTACAATAGCATTCAAAAGAATAAAATACTGAAAAATAAATTTAACCAAGGAAGTGAAAGAATGATCCATTGAAAACTATAAAACATGGCTGAAAGAAATTTAAAAAGACCTAAGTAAATAGAGATGCATCCCAAGTTCACGAATGGGAAGACTTAATATCATTAAGATGAAAATACTCTGCAAAGTGAACTATAACAGTTCCTCAAATTTATATGGAATTGCAAAGGACCTCAAAACCAAAATAATATTAAAAAAGTAAAAAGACTCATACTTCCTAATTTCAAAAGTTACTACAAAGCTACAGTAACCAAAACAGTGTGATACTGGCATAAGGAAAGATATAGAGATCAACAGAATAGAATTGAGACTGCAAAAATAAACCAAATCATCTATGGCCAACTGATTTTGGACAAGACCATTCAAGAGAGAAAGATAGTCTCTTCAACAATGGTACAGGAACAAATGAATAACCACACACTAATAATGAAAATGAACCTAAACCTTATTTCTTATACAAAATTTACTCAAAATAAATCAATGTACTAAATATAAAAATATCAGAAGGAAATACAGAGGTAACCTTCATAATCTCAGATTTGGCAATTAAGTCTTAGATTTGACACTAAAAGTATGAGCAATAAAAGTAAAATTAGACAAAGTAGCCTTCATAGTCTCTTCAACAATGGTACAGGACCAAATGAATAACAAAATATTTTTGTACATTGAAAAACATTATCAAGAATGTGAAGAAACACAAAAGACCCCAAATCACCAAAGCCATCCTGAGAAAAAAAACAAGGCTGGAGGCATCACTCTGCCCGATTTCAAATTATACTACAAAGTGATCATCAAAATGGCATTGTATTGGCAGAAAAACAGACACACAGCCCAGTGGAACAGAATCAAGAGTCTGGAAGTAAACCCATGTTTATATAGGCAAATAATTTTCAACAAAAGAGCCAAAAACATACAAGGGAGAAAGGAAAGCTTCTTCAATAAATGGTGCTGGGAAAACTGGAAGCCACCTGCAAAAGAATGAAATTAGACTGTTGTCTATCACTACACAACAAAATTAACTCAAAATGGATTAAGGACCTAAATATAAGACCAGAAACAATAAATTGCATAGAAGAAAACATAGGAACTAAACTTATGGACCTTGGACTTAAAGAGGATTTTATGAATTTGACCTCAAAGGCAAGGGAAGTAAAAACTAAAATAAATGAATGGGACTACATCAAACTAAAAAGCTTCTGCTCAGCAAAAGAAACCATCAACAAGGTAAAAGAGACACCATCCTAATGGGAAAATATATTTGTAAGCAACACCTCCAATAAAGGTCTGATATCCAAAATATACAAAGAACTCATACAACTCAATAACAACAACAACAAAAATTCCAAATGGGCAGAGGACCTGAACATATTTCATATGTTTGTTGGCCATTTGTATGTCTTCTTCTGCCAAGAAGACATACAAATGGCCAACAAACATATGAAAGGATGCTCAACAGCACTATCTATTAAGGAAATGCAAATCAAAACCACAATGAAATACCATCTCACACCTGTTAGAACAGCTATTATCAACAGGACAATAACACTTGTTGGAGAGGATGCGAGCAAAAAGGAACCCTCATATGCTTCTGGTGGGACCTGCAAATTGGTACAGCCACTATGGAAAACAGTATGGAGGTTCCTTAAAAAACTAAGAATTGATCTACCATATGATCCAGCAATCCCTCTACTGGGTATTTACCCCAAAGACTTGAAAACCCATATCCAAAAAGATATTTCCACACCAATGTTCATAGCAGCATTATTCACAGTGGCCAGGACATGGAAGCAACTGAAGTGTCCTATGATAGATGATTGGCTAAAGAAGCTGTGGTACATATATACAATGGAATATTACTCAGCCGTAAGAAGAGATGAAATACTGCTATTATGACAACACGGATGGACCTCAAGATAATCATGCTAAATAAGCCAGACAGAAAAAGTTGAAAATAACATATCACTTATATGTAAGATATAAACCTAAAAGCAACAAACGAACAGAGACTTATGGACATGGACAATAGACTAGTGGCTACCAGAGGGTATGCGGAAAGAGGGAAGGTAAATGGGATAAAAGGGGTCAAATATGTGGTGACAGAAAGAAATCTAACTATGGGAGGTGAACACACATGTATATGCCTTATTGTTGAATTGTACACTTGAAACACTAGATTTTGTTAACCAATGTCACCACAAAAAAAAGAAAAGAAAGAAAAGAATGTGAAGAAACAACCTACGGAATGGAAGAAAATTTTTGCAAGTCATATATCTGATAAAGGATTAACATTCAGACTATATAAAGAAACATTACAATTCAAGAAACAACCTAAATAACAACAGGCAAAGGACCTGAATAGACATTTCTCCAAAGAATATATACAAATAACCAAACAAGCACTTGAAAAGATTTCAACATCACTGGTTATTAAGAAAATGCAAAAGGAAAAAATACTTTACACCCACTAGGAAACCTTTAATCAAAAAAATTAAAAATAAGAAGTTTTGGCAAGGATATAGAGAAATAGGAATCCTTCTACTTTACTAGTGGGCATATAAAATGGTACAGCTGCTGTGGAAAACAAACAATTTGGCTGTTCCTCAAAAAGTTAAACATAGAATTACAATATGACTCAGAAATTCTGCTCCTAGGTATATACCTAAGAGAAATGAAAACATATGTCCACACAAAAATTTGTACATGAATGTTTATAGGAGCATTATTCATAATAGCCAAAAGATAGAAACGGCTCAAATGCTTATAAGTGGTAAATGCATAAACAAATTGGGGTATGTATGTGTTATATGTGTGTACGTGTGTATACAAAATGCAAATAGAGTAAGAACCTCTCCAAAAATTCTAAGATGCAAGTCTTGAAAGTGCAGTTTCTATAATGAAATGTAAATGTTTACAGACTTTTTGCCAAGAGACAGGAGGACCTAGGCCTGCTCAAGACCATGTAATGGAGGTAAGTTAAGAATCCTAATACCTACCTTTTTATTCTATTTGGAAAAATAATTTATTCACAATTTTTAATATTTAACATATTTATACATGTATTATATGAAATTTTATAATATAGTATATTTATATATACAAATATGGCTATTATTGGACATCTAATTTTTAAGAGAAAATAAATTTATTTTAAAATGGTACTTACTCAACTAGTTATGAATTATTTTAGAAATGTTCTCCTCAAACAAATTTTCTGAATTTATTTTACAACTTTAAAACCATAAAAGAATGTATTTTTGGATACTATAAACTAAATACAGTATATATTTATAAAAATTGTTGTAGAGGATAAATGGTAGTATTGATAAACATCATGCCTATCATTTGAACAGAAAAAATAAACTCAATATCCCCATACTGAAAGATTAAAAGAAAAAAAATGAAAGAATTATTTTTCCAAGACTAAGTATGTATTTTTCAAATATCATTATTAGGTGCCCCTGAAAGTTAATAAAATCAAAGTGAAACAAACAAAAAGAAACTGAATTCCTTTCCTCATTCATAGACAGTAATATGAAATAAACACCAAAATTCACATTTCATCTTTGTCTTTATGTAAATAATTAGCAAAGCATTCTGTTTATGTTTTGCTTTGATCAAGCAGATTTGTCCGTGAGGAAAAGAAACTACTATGTTGTTAATACTAGCTAAGCCATGCAATAAATTGCGGAGTCCAGAGAAAATATATTTTGCAAGGTCTATTTAAGATATCAGAATTGGGGATGTGGCATGGCTTAGCCCTTGTAGGAGGAACCCCCTTCTTTGTCAGAATTGCTTTTATTACCCTAGTTCTGCTACTATTCCCTTCTCTACCACATCTCCCTATCTTGAGTTCTGAAATAGGCACCCTCTTTTATATATGCATTATAGAAACCGTTTGCTCTGTGAAACAGATAAATATGTTTTCTACATTTGTTCATGAGTTGAAAACAAAAAAACAAGGTATTTTTAATGTCTTCCTGGCTTTGCCATATAAAGTAGTTGCTCCCAGGCATTATTAATTTATATATCATGACTTTGGTGATATTTTTCTCTTATTCTTCTTATTAATTGAATATTCATCTTTAGTATCTCAAAGGACAAAAACTTTTCTCCTGCTTCTGATCCTTTTATAGGATTCGAGATCCCTGGGTACATAATAATAAAAAAAAAAAAAAACGGTCATATCCTTGCCAGCAAAACAAAAAAAGACATACTACATGCAAGTACAAGGTCACTTTCTATGTGATTGTTTTAGTTAGCTTCCTCTTTACTGTAAAAACAAATATCTCCATTAAATGGTACAAATTTTCAATAATGCAGCTAACACACTAAGAAATCCAATGACTCTGAAATACTCTGCTCAAATGAGTAAATCTCTAAAATGTAGCTGTTTCTTAAATTTTTGTAGTACATTCGGTAGAGTACTTTTTTTAGAGATATCATTCTTCCACATGCTTCAGTGATTAGTAGTAACTTTATCTAGTCATTCCCATAGACTGTGAGAGATACCAAATAACTCAAAAGCCCAGCTTTCTGGTTCAGTTTCTATTAATGCAGTGTGTGGGATGTGCATGAAGAATGATGAAGCAGGAAATGACTTGGATAGCAATGGAGATATTATTCTGTGTTTGTTTAAGTTGCTGTGTGAAAGGCAAACCTTCCCACTCCCTCATCACCAGAGCTGTGATTGAAATTCTGACTGCCTGACACCAAATATAAGGTTGAGTTCTCTTTACCCAGATGTCAATCTTTCAACTAGTTGGTTTACAGGTTCTGAGAAAAGACATCCTCCTGTTTTAAACATGTGATGAAATTTCTCCTTTGGCAAATTCAATTAGATGAAAAATTGAGCTTACTCTCTTAATTCCACATCACTGTGAAACAGTGACAACTACAGGACCTTGGATTATTATCTTGTTGAACACTGTTTTTACTTATCAATTGATGTGTTTTATTGTCTCCACATATAAACTCATATTTAACTATATATACTTTACTCAAGTACATGTAATACATATTTATAAATCTAAGTTGTTGTAACTTTGACAGAGATGACATCATGAATGTGTAAGGAAAGAGATGGCAAATGTCATAGCCTGAAATATCAGAAAAGGTCAGCATTAAGATTCTCATTAGCTTTATCGCATTCGTGTTTTCACTAAACATGTCAATAAATGTCTACATTGCATGATCTCATATAATTTGAACCAAGATAAATTAGAAAATTTCACTTTTAAGTTAGCTGATCAATGCACAGGTTTAAATAGCATGTATGCTATTTTTGCACTGAATTTTCTAAGTACTTTTTAAAATAACTGAAGAAGTATTATACTTTAAAGTTTCTTCAAAAATAAGTCATAACAAAAAAGAAAAACATAATGATAATTTCTTTAGGGGTATCTGAAAAATTAACTTTCCTTGGAGCCACTTAAAGTAATCTAAAGAAAGATTTAATATTCTTTCTTGCATTGTTTTTCTCTCTAGTTAAAACATTATACATAACATAAGTTAAAAGCCAACAAAAGCAATTAGAAATGAAACTACTATTATTTTTATCACTTAAGAAACTCGAAAATGGTTGAAACAATTTTTCTCATACTTTTTCAAAATTCTTATTGCTGCTCAAAGTTCCAAGTTAATGTGTCATCCCTAAGGGAGAATTTTTCTGAAAACTACAGATCTCTTCAAGGAATCTGAAGATTTAACTATGACTTGTATATTACCTAGCTATTTACTGCACATTAATATTGCCTCCATATTTTAATTTGCAAAAATGCACAGCAAAAGATCTTTTGAAATACATGAAATTCAAAAGTTCCTTTATGTGGCATACCAATAGCAGAAACAGTTTTAATGAAACACCTCACTGCAAAAAGAAGAGTGTAAAAGAAAATAACAGAGAAGATACAAATTAGAGGGCAGCACAAGTGAAAAAAATATATAAAATCACACAGTAATGAATATTATTGGATGAAGACTTAAAAAATACACTGAACCACTAGTGTCCACAAATTGTACTTAGGTAATTTTTTTCTCTTTCACTAAAAAGACTTTATACCCATGTAATGTTGTTGTCTAAAAGCCTTGTCATTTTATTTTGAAATAAGCACTAAGATTAGCTGACCTGGGTTTCTTACATAAGTTTTTCTTGATTAAGAAAAAGATTAAAAAAAAGAGGACAATAACCAAGACAGAGAAGAGAAAAGGGAAGAGAATGTACTGAAAAGCACCTTAATATAAAAATTACAGTAGATCAATAATCTTTTCAAGTGAAAAGGCAGGAAATGTTGCAATTTTAGTGATAAAATAGATCTTGTAAAATTGTTTCATATGTGTGAATGTATATGTGTGTTCTTTCAGGCAGTTAATTACAGAAAAGGGATGACAAACATGGGTGACAGAAATAAATGCCATTGATCTACTACTACTTTTGGCAACATGACAAAGTGAGCTGTTCCTGCTCCAAACACAAAGAAATGCTGGAAAATACAAAAAAAAAAAAAAATGATACATAGTTTAGAAATACCCAGGCCCCGGAAACAAAGAGAGAACTATTTCAAGAGTATAAGCTGATAGCATGACAATTTAGGAAACTCTACAGAGAAGAAAGAGGGCCTTACAGCTAGTAGCTGAGGTGTTAACATCCATATGTAGGGACAGAATATATGGTTTGAAGATCACACAAGCAGAAAAGTTAGAATAAATAACTAAGATACCTGAGTAACAAGTTCAGATTATCAAAAGGTTGCTTATTCAATAAAAAGGAGTATTAAAAACAAAAACAAAATCTCTGCTCACAGCCCAGGGGAACAGCAAAGAAGTTGGTTTTCTTCCAAAAGCTCCAGGTAGCAAAAAAATTCCCATGAAAAAGCTAAACCTAAACATAGGTTTGGGGTCCAGATTTACATTACATGCATGGTATGATAATCCCATGCCAGATGTAAAACATCCTAATAAGGAATTTTTATATACTATTATGGTATAATCTCAAGGAAATAGTAAATGAAAAAGTCTGGATGAGGAACACTGTGAAGAGTAAGCATTTAATCTAAGAAAGAAAATACAAATATATAAATATACATATTTGTTCCATTAAAAAAAAGGAGAGATAAAAAAATCAAATGCTAATTAAATTACTGACCTGTGGGAAGGAGAGTAGAGGGTAGAAGAGAGAAGAGTAGAAGTTAGACTTCTCCAAATTTATCTTGTTATCTAGACTTGACTTTGAAATTATATAAATATCTAACAATTACAAAACAAAATTGAATCAAGAATTTAAAAGTAATTCCTAAAATCTGAAAGTAAATAAACTAATTTATGCATCAAATTGATGGCTTACAAACACAGATAGCAATTATTTCAAGTGACTTGAAAACAGAGTAATTTAATTGTAAACACTGAGAGGGATATACACAACAAGGACCAAAAGAACTGCAAAGAAATTTTAAACTATTTCAGTAGCCATATTATTAGCAATGACATTGGTGTTGTTATACTGATATTAATATACAGAGAGCAAATAACTGTATTAATGTCACTAGGAACCAACATTTTCAATATAAGAAAAAGAAACACACAAAAAAAACAAAAATACTTATGTAAAAACCCTATAATTCTAAATTTGAATTGAAAATATCAAGATAAACTCATGAAGTATTTTTTATTTTTAAAAAGTTCGTATTTCCTATCTGTTCATATTACCACTGAAAAGGCTTAGAACAATGACAAATCCACAGCACTGAGCACCCCATCATCCAGATTGTGGTCTCTAAATATTATTTTTGTACTGAAAGAAACTAGGATTACTTGGAAGAACAGCTGATTCCAGATCTGGGGCAGGAAATATACAAGATGAGCCTGAAATATCTTGCTGTATCAGAAAACAAGGAAATTATATAGGGCTAATGAGGTTGTGTCAAAAGAGCTCAGTACCTAACTTGAGATGTCAAAAGATGGCACAATCTTAGGAAAACTAATTCAGTTTCAAGTTCAATGCTAATATTAAATTGTTTAAAATCCATATGTTCATAACAATAATAAAAAATGAAAACTCATAATTGTCTTTGGAATATGCTAGGGAACCAACTTATTACTCTGAATGCTGAAAGTAAAAGGAATTCTGAAAGAAAGAATCATGCATTTTCCCCTATCTTTATTAACTGTATCTCAGAGTAAATGAATAGTTGATGGAGGCAAGTTCTTATTTATAGAAATATTCCAGCTAATAAATGAAAAAGGCAATTAGATTTTACAATTCTGAATGGCATGATGAATCTTGGCAATGATCATCAAAGGATAGTAAAATCGTTAGGTAGATAGCAGACGGGAAACTTTATAATGCATAAATCAGGCAGACAATATCTGAAACTACTGATCAATCTTAACATCACACACAAACAAAAAAAGTAGCAACCAGATGTCATGTGACTCCTGATAAGATGCAATAGAAAGCACACAACACTATCTATGAAATATTCTCTCCCCCAGTCCCCCCAAAAATATAAAACCTATGCAAGCCTCTAGATCTAACTATTGGTTTACAGGAAAGAGAGGAGATAGTAGCATATTTTAACAACACCCAGGATGCAATTAGCAAAGTCTTGAATGTAGGTATGCATAAAAGAGTTAACATAGCAGGGCTGAAACTGCTGTCCTTAGAAAAGCCTGTTTGCAAGGCTATACCTTGGCTGGTGTCTGGGAACTTGGATTTCAATAGGGTTCCCACCATTTCAGGAACTAAGAGTGCTCAAAGTGCCAAAACTGTTTGTACAATGTGATTTATGCTGAACACCTGCTTTCTGTCTGAAAGTCTGTAAGCTGGGTACATGCCAGGCAGAGGGTGCCTATATAACCAGCCTCCAATAAAAACCCTGGCCACTGAGTCTCTAATTAGCTTCCCTTTAAAACCTTTCACAACTTATGTTGTCACGACTTGCTCCTGAGGGAATTAAACACATCCTATGTGAATCCACCAGGAAAAGACTCAGAGACTTGTGCCGGGTTTCCTCCAGACTTCACACAATTTGCCTTGTTCCCTTACTGATATTACTTTGTATCATTTTGCTAAAATAAATCATAGCCATGAGTACAACTACATGATGAATCCTATGAGTCCTCCTAGTAAATCACTGAATCTGGGGTGGTCTTCAGAAACCCCAAAATAGTGGGAAACTCTACAAATTAATATGCTGATTTCTTCAACAAATAAATTGCACAAGAAAAAAGCGTAGAAAACCTATCAAACATTTAATGTTTAATTTTAATTTTTGTTTCAGTTTCTATGACTAAAGATGGCAAACACTGACTGAAAAAAACTGTTAATTTAAATAAACTTGCAAATAATTGTTGTATAAGTCTGTGGTATTTATATTCTTGAATCATTCAAATTAAATCAAGAGTCAAATATCTATCCACAGATAGTACCAAGCCAAGGTCGTTTATACACAAGTATTACCAAATCTTAAAGAAATAAGATATTTCAGAGAATAAAAAAATTGAGAAAGCTATTCAGATAATTTTATAATAGTATAATCTTAATGCTCTAATTGACAAAAGGCTATAGCCCAGTCTCATTTACTAACAAAGACAAAAGAAATTCTACACAAATATTAGAAAATTTAATCAGACATTGTGTATATCTACATTATCTACATCTGTGTATACATACATACCTGTATCTATAGAACTACAACATGATCATGTAAAGTTTATCCAGGAACTCAAGGATAGACTAACAACATTTAAACCTACTAATGCAATTTGCCACATATTACAGGAGAAAAATCATATGGTCTTTTAAAAAAGATATAGGAAAAATTTTAACCTCCATGCATTATCATTTATTAAAATCCTCTTAGAAAGCTAAAAATACAAAAAATTTCCTTAACCTAATATTTAATGGTAAAACTTTAAAAGCATTTACTTTAAAGTCAGAAACAACAATGTTTGTTATTGATTACTGTTTCTATTCAACCTTGTACAGGAAATCTTAACCAATTTAGAAAGTATTAAAAGTATAAAGATTTAAAAATAGTCATTATTTGCAGATAATATTACAAAGATCCAATTTGTCAAAAGTAATAAGAGTTCAATTCCAATAAAAATCCCATGAGGGTTGTTAACAGAATCTATGACTATAACCCTATAATTCACATGTAAGAGAACAGGCTGAAAATAGGACAACTTTGAAGAAGATGAACAAGGTAGGATAACTTACCTTAACAGTCATTATTATATCATAAATCATTGATAATTTAGATGGCACAATACTGGCACAGAGATAAACAAATCAACTGCACAGAACAGAAAACCCAGACAGATCCCTCTATACATGGCAATTTGTTAGATGAAAATATTGGCCACACAAATCGCTGAGGAAAGGAGAAATTATTCAAAACTTGATGCTGAGAAAATTAGTTATACTTATGAGAAAAAAAATTAGATCACTGTCTCAGAAAATAAACCCCAGGTGGATTTAGAAAACCTAAATCTAGAAGCAAAATTATAATACTTTTAAGAAAAAGCAGGAAGTTAACCATATGGCATCAAAATAGAAAAAACTTGCCTAAACAAGACCTAAAAAAGTACAAGCACTAAAGAAAAAGACTGAGATATTGTACACAATAAATTTGAAAACTTCTACACATCGACACACCATAAGCAAAGTAAAAATACAAGCCACAAAATATAAAAAGTCTATACTACATAACCAAAAATAAATTATTATAAAGAATTCCTAAATCAAAAACATTTTTAAAGGACTATAAATAGACAATTCACAGTAAAGGAAATTCAAATGGCTAATAAACATGAAAAGTTGCTCATCCTCACTAAATATTAAGGAAATAAAAATTAAAACAAAATAACATTTGACACTATTGTCTAATAATAATAAGTATCAGCAAGTATATGAGGAAAAGAAAACCTTAGATACTGTTGGTTGAAGCTTAAATTGGTATAGCTACTTTAGAAAATTATTTGGTCACATCATGTAATGTTGAAAATGTGCAACCAAGATAAAGTATCTATTTATGATTAAAACACTTAATAAAATGGGTACAGAAGGAAAATACCTCAATATAATAAGGCCATATATGATGAACCGTTAGCTAATATCATACTTAATGGTGAAAAACTGAAACATTTTCTTCCAAGATCAGAAATAAGACAGGGATGCCCTCTCTCACCACTCTTATTTAATAGAGTATTAGAAGTCCTAGCTAGAGCAATCAGGGAAGAGAAAAAAATAAAAGACACCCAAACTGGGAATGAAGAGGTCAAACAATCACTTTTTGCAGACGATATAACTCCTTATATGGAAAACCCTAAAGATTCCATCAAAAAACAATTAGAAACAATCAACAAATAGGGTAAAGGGGCAGGATACAAAATCAATGTCCAAAAATCCATTGCGTTCCTATATACTAATAGTGAAATTTCAGAAAAAGAACTGAAAAACACAACACGTAGGAATAAACTTAACAAAACATGTGAAGGACCTATACACTACAAGACATTATAAAAAGAAATTGAAGAAGATATAAAGAAATAGAAAGATATTGCATCCTCATAAACTGGAAGAATCAACATAGTTAAAACAGTCATATTGCCCAAAGCAATATACAGATCTAATGCAATTCCCATCAAAACCCTAATGATATTTTTTAAACAGAACAAAAAAATAACAGATTTGTATGGAATCACAAAAGACCCCAATTAGCCAAAGCAATCCTTAGAAAAATGAACACAGCTGGAGGTAATACACTGCCTGACTTCAAGTTATATTACAAAATAACAATAATCAAAACAGTATAGTATTGGTAAAAAAAAAACAGACACACAGACCAATGGAACAGAACTGAGAGCCCAGAAATAAACCCACATATATATGTACAAATAATTTTCAACAAAGGAACCAAAAATACACAATGGAGGGAAAAAAATCCTCTTCAATAAATGGTGCTTGGAAAATTGGAAAACCACATGCAAAAAAAATGAAACGACTGCTATCTGTCACCAGATACCAAAATGAATTCAAAATGGATCAAAGATCGAAATGTAAGACCTGAAACAATAAATTGCACAGAAGAAAACAGGTACTAAACTCATGGACCTTGGTCTTAGACAGGATTTTATGAATTTAACTGCAAAGGCAAGAGAAATAAAAGCAAAATTGTAAATTGGTGCAGCCACTATAGAAAACAGTCTAGAGGTTCCTCAAAAAATTAAAGATATAACTATAATACATAGAAATTCTACTCATGAGTATTTCTCTGAAGAAAATAAAACACTAATTTGAAAATAAATAAATAATAAAATGAATCGGACTGTATCAAACTAAAAAGACTACGCAAAGCAAAATAAATCATCAATAAGACGAAGAGGCAACCAACTGAATGGGAGAATATATTTGCCAACAATGCCTCTGATAAAGAGCTAATATCCAAAATATATAAAGAACTCATATAACCCAACAACAAAAACACAAACAATCCAATTAAAAAATGAGCAGAGGACCTGAACAAATACTTCTCTCAAGAAGACATACCAATGGCCAATAGTCATATGAATAGATGCTCAACTTCACTAGCTATTGAGGAAATGCAAATCAAAACCACAATGAGATACCACCTCACATCCGTAAGAATGTCTATTATCAACAAGACAAGTGACAAGTGTTGGAGAGGTTGTAGGGAAAAAGGAACCTTCATACACTGCTGGTGGGAATATAAGTTGCTATAGCCAGTAAACAATATGGAGTTTCCTCAAAAACTTAAGAATAGAATTATCATATGACCCAGCAATCTCTCTTCTGGGTATCTACCTCCAAAATTTGAAAACATTTATCTGTAAAGATATATGTACTCTGATGTTCACTGCAGCATTATTCACAGTGGCTCAGACATGGAAACAACTGAAATGCCCTTCAACAGATGATTGGATAAAGATGTTGTACATATATACAACGAAATATTACTCAGCCATAAAAAAAAGATGAAATACTGCCATTTGTGACAACATGGATGGATCTTGAGATAACCATGCTAAGCAAAATAAGTCAGACAGAAAAAGTTAAGAACATAGATGGAGGGAGGAAGTAGATAAGGATTGATGTATCAGCACTCTCTAATATAGTAGCCTAAGCCACATGTGGATACTGAACACTTGTAATGTGGCTAGTGCTCCTCAGGAAGTAAACATATCTTATTTTAATTAAGTTAAATTTTAATAGTCAGATGTGGCCAGTGATCCATATTGGCAGAGCAAGTATATATAATTTAAGGGTATATATATATATACCCATAAATACACATTCACACACATTCACACACACACACACACACACACACACACACACACCTGGAGGAAGAAAACACAACTTCAGGATAATGGTTACCTCTGGAGAAGTGTATTGGGCCAGAATGGGATGTGAAGGGATTTAACAGTCTCTGTGATCTTTTATTTCTTTAAAACAAGAAAAAAAAAAAGCAAATATATCAATATACTAATATTTGTTAAAATTGATTAGTCTCTTTTTTCCAGTATGTTTGGAATATCGTCCAATTTTATTTTTTCTAATATCTCAACTTAAAATGTTTCATTTTAGTTTTTGAAACATTTACCAGCTTAAATTCTTAAATAACTTTTTGAAAATAAACAGTATTTAAATCTTTATTATACTGGTAGAGCTCAACCCAGGGGATCAACTCTCATATGTATAGTCTCAATGAATATATATAACATTAAAAAAAACAGATGAGAGTAAAACCTGTGACATTATATACTGGTACAATTCCTAACATTATTTTTATAATTATTTTTCAAAGATCTGGCAAAGCTATTTCAAAAATGTGTCATTTTACTTAGACTCTAAATATAACAAATGGACCATGTGTTTATCTTACAGGTAAATTAGAACTATTAAAAATATATTAAATAAAATATTAAAAATAGCGCCAAATCAGGGATCAAGGCAGTTTACATTAACTTTCTAGTACCAGTTTATATTAACTTTCTGTGTTCTATTCACCTAAGTTTCCTCAATTGGACAGAATGAACTAGAGAGTCTCTGAAATGCACTGTCAATTTTTTTAAGATTGGAACATTTAATCATTTCATTTCCTCTTTCAAATACATACTTAGTAACTTATTTAGAATAATCATTCCTCTGTATCAAAGTGTCAAAAATCTGCACACCTGAAATCAAAATTCACTTATTGCTGTCTGATTCCTGCCTCTCGTCCATAAAATAGAAAAAGAAAAGAGAAAGTAAATATATAATCAGCTAGTCAGTGATCCATGGGTCTCAAAGAACCTAATTTTTCAAAGGTGGAAGCTTTTCTACTAGGTGGTTGATTTCTTGTGGCTATTCCAAAATTCTCAACAGAAAATGTGATTCTCTATATAAGTTGCATCTTTGCTCACATGTTTTTAATTCATGAAAAATTTAAATTTATACATAATTTCAATGTATATTTATGCTTCATTTTATAAAAATATCGAAGATCTTTCTAAGAAAGAAAGGCAAATACAGCTACTCATATTTATAACATTAGCCATGCATCCAAAGAATGTGGAAGAATTGAGTCTCTCTATGCTATTCATCAACACAACTTTTAGTTAAATCATTAAGTGTGTGACGGAAATGTCCAGATCAAAGGAGAGAAGTTTAACTGTTTGTGATCTGTTCTAACTGACCTGCATTACTGTTATTATAGTGAGGCTTTGGAGTTATCTTGGATGGTGGTACAAATGGCAGAAAATTATGGTAATTATCTCTCACTTTTTAATTTATTTGGGGGCAAAATTATTGAGACATTTCTGACTTCTATCACCTTTCATAAAATAGAATTTAACAAATGTCTCCTGTGATTAACTTCTCTCCTTGATGCAGAGAGAAGGCAGTGTTCTTACGGAACATAAGTACTTTTTTTTTTTACCATAGGCAAAAATTCAAGTTTGAAGAGTGCAAGGATTGAGAATTAGGGAACAGAATGCCCTCATCTCGAGGCGGAAAAATGCATTTTATGGTTCATTAATCCTAATTACAACAGTTGACCCTCATGGAGACTACCATAAACCCAGAGTTGGTAGGTAAGACAACAGTGTATTTTAGTATATAATTACAGTGCAGCTTGAAACACTCAACTTTTCTTTCATGTTCTATTATATATTCGAAGCCAGGATAACACTTCTGGATGTTAAATACAGGGTTACTTACAAAAACACTTTTTTAAAGTCTAAGAATTGAGAAAGAAGAGAAAAAAGTATTTTCAGCTTGTATTTTTAATAATACCAGGACTAAATATTCTACACCAGATACTAAACATGCAATAAATTGTTAACTCTGACAAATCTAAACTGAAAATAGTGGGAAAAAATAACATAAGTCATACTATCCGTGATTAAAATATACAACACAAAGACATACATTTTTCTTTTCCCAGTTTCCAACCCACCAAGGGACTTTACCTCCAATACCCATTTAAAAATGAAATTTATTCAGGGAGCTCTAAGAGTTAAGTGAGAGATATTTTCATAAAGTCTGGCCAGCTTCCTTGCAAACTGAGGAAAGAATGATAATGAGATTATTTGTAAATTACCTGCCATTCAGTAATCAATAAGAACTTAAATATTAAAATCATTTATTCCATTTAAGCAAGATAATTATTTTACTTGGGGCAATTCTTGCTAATATATTGAATTAAATACTTAGAGAATCAGTTCTAACATTATACAACAGTATAACTAGGAATCAAAAGTTTAAATAATTTTAAGGAACATTTTTTTTGCCATCAAGAGACAATTTACTTTTTTTATTATTTTATATTAGTTTCAGGTATGCAGTACAATGGTTAGACATTTATATAACTTATGAAGTGATCTCCTCGATTACTCTAGCACATTTCTGGCACTACATACAACCATTACAGTAATAATGACTATATACCTATGCTCTACTCTAAAACCCTGTGACTGCTTTGTAACTACTTATCTGTACTTCTTCATTCCTTCACCTTTTTCACCCAGCCCCCCAATCCTCCTTCCCTCTGGCAATCTCCAGTTTGTTCTCTGTATCTGTGAGCCTATTTTCATTTAGTTTATTCGTTTCTTTGTTCCTTAGATTCCACATATACGTAAAATCATATGGTATTTATCATTCTCTGTCTGGCTTATTTTACTCAGCAGAATACCCTCTAGGTCCATCCATGTTGTTGCAAATGCTAAGATTTAATTTTTTTAATGGCTGAATAATATCCCATTGTATATATGTACCATAACTTCTTTATCCAATCATCTATTGATGGGCACTTAGGCTGCTTCCATATCTTGGCTATTGTGAATAGCACTGCCATGAACACATGGGTATTTTGGATAAATACTCAGAAATGCATTTGCTGGGTCAAAAGGTAGTTCTAGTCTTAATTTTTTGAAGAACCTCCACATTGTCTTCCATAGTGGCTGTACCAACCAACAGTGTACGGGGATTCCCTTTTCTCCACATCCTCGCCAACATTGGTTGTTTTTTGATTTATTGATGACAGCCAATCTGACAGGTGGGAGGTAGTATCTCACTGTGGTTTAAATTTGCATTTCTCTGACAATTAGTGACCTTGAGCATCTTTTCATATATCTATTGGTCATATGTATGTCCTCTTTGAAGAAATATCTATTCAGGTCTTCTGCCCATTTTAAATTGAAGTTATATGAGTTCTTTATAAATTTTGGATATCGCCCCCTTGTCAGATGTATCATAGGCATATATCATATCCCATTCAGTAGGTCGCCATTTTGTTTTGTTTATGGTTTCCTTTGCTATGCAGAAAACTTTTAGTTTGAAGCAGTCCCATTTGTTTATTTTTTCTTTTGTTTCCCTTGTCTGAGGAAATATATCAGAAAAATAATAATAATAGCAATATCAGAGGGTTTACTGCCTGTTTTCTTCAAGAAGTTTTATGGTTTTGAATCTTACATTTAAGTCTTTAATTCATTTTGAGATTATTCTTGTATATGGTATAAGCAGGTGGTCCAGTTTCATTTTTTGCATGACCTGTCCAGTTCTCCCAACACTATTTGTTGAAGAGACCATCTTTACCCCATTGTATATTCTTGCTTCCTTTGTCATAGATTAAAAGACCATATAGGTGTAGATTTATTTCTGGGCTCTCTATTCTGTTCCATTGATATGTGTCTGTTTTTATGTCAGTACCATGTTATTTTGATTACTAGAGCCTTGTAATATAGTCTGATGACAAGTAGTGTGATACCTCCAACTTTGTTCTTCTTTCTCAAGATTACTATGGCTATTCAGAATCTTTTTGGTTCTGTATCAATTTTAGAATTACTTGTTTTAGTTCTCTAGAAAATGCCATTGCTATTTTGATAGGGATTGCATTGAATCTATAGATTGCTTTGGGTAGTGTGGCCATTTTAATGATGTTGATACTTCCTACCCATGAGAATGGTATCTGCTTCCATTTATTTTTATCTTCCTCAATTTCTTTTTTCAATGACTTACAATTTTCTGAGAACAGGTCTTTTACCTCCTTGGTTAATTTGATTCTTAGGTATTTTATTTTTTTTGATGCAATTGCAAATGGGATTGTTTTCTTAATTTCTCTTTCTGACAGTTCATCTTTACTGTATAAAAATGCAACTGAGTTCTGAGTATTAATTTTATATCCTGCTACTTTACTGAATTCATTTATCAGTTCTAACAGTTTTGGGGTAGAATATTTAGGGTTCTCTATATATAGTATCATGTCATCTGCAAATAATGATAGTTTTACTTCTTCCTTTCCAATTTGGATGCCTTTTATTTATCCTTCTTGTCTGATAGGACTTCCAATACTATGTTGAATAGAAGTGGTGAAAATGAGCATCACTGTCTTGTTCCTGATCTTAAGGAAAATGCTTTGAGCCTTTCCCCATTGAGATAATGTTAGCTGTGGGTGTGTCATATACAGCCTTTATTATGTTGAGGTGTGCTCCCTCTATTCCCAAAAGCTTTGCTGAGAGTTTTTATCATAAATGGATGCTGGATTTTGTTGAACATTTTTTTTTGCATCTATTGATATGATATGATTTTTATCTTTCAATTTGTTAATGTGGTGTTATCACATTATTTGATTTGTGGATATTAAACCAACCTTGCATCCCAGTAATAAATTCAATTTGGCCATGATGTGTGATCTTAAATGTATTGCTGAATTTGGTTTGCTAATATTTTGTTGAGAATTGCTACATCAATGTTCATCAAGGATATTGGCCTATAGTTTTCTCTTTTTTTGTACTGTCTTTGTCTGGTTTTAGATTCAAGGTAATGGTGGCTTTATACAAAGAGTAAGGAAAACTTACCTCTTCTTGAATTTTTTGGAATGGTTTGAGAAGAATAGGTATTAACTCTTCTTTGAATGTTTGATAAAATTCACCTATGAAGCCATCCTCTAGGACTTTTGTTTTTTGGAAGTTTTTGATTACTGATTCAATCTCATTGGTGGTAATTGGTTGGTTCAGATTTTCTGTTTCTTCTTGACTCAGAGATTGTATGTTTTTAGGAATATATCCATTTCATCCACATTGTCCAATTTGTTGGCATGTAATTGCTCAAAATATTTTCTTATAATCCTCTCTATTTCTGTGGAGTCTGTAGTTACTTTTCCTCTTTCATTTCTGATTTTACTTATTTGGGTCCTCTCTCTTTTTTTCTTGATGAGTCTGGTTGAAGGTTTATCATTTGTTTATCCTTTAAAAGAACCAGGTTTCATTTCATTGATTTTTTTTGTATTGTTTTTCTAGACTCTATTTCATTTCTTTTCAATTTGATATTGATTATTTCCTTCCTTCAATTCACTTTGGATTTTGTTTGTTGTTCGTTTTCTAGTTCTTTTAAGTGGAGGTTAGATTGTTTATTTGAGATTTTTTTCTTAATTTTAAGGAACTTTAAGCTTAGTTTAGGCTTTGATTATAAAAAATAAAGAAAAGGGAATTATTACCTTATAAAACTGAAAACCTTAATTTAAAAACATTTTTCATAAGTTCTGCAATTCAAACAACAGTGTGAATAGTTCATATAACAGAACAAACTTAACAGATTTAAAGTGAAACTAATGAGCCCCTTTAAAAAGTTAAATTTCTAAAAAGAAAAAATACCAATAAAAATAATATAATAATTCTTAATGCTTCCATTAATATCTTATGAAAAGAACTTCTAGCTTCACAGTTTCCAAAGTTGTATTTTTCTACCTTTCAAGGCAAAGAATACCATATATAAGAAGGAGTGACCTGCGTAGGGAGATAATTTGACATATTTATTTATTCCACCAATTGCAAGCATACAAAATAGAACCATGGCATTTTTCTCTAATGGTCCAGTTTTTATGTTTAACATAACTTTTACAATCTATTTCATATAACATCTTTATAACATCAAAATTATTTAAGTTCACCTAGCCAATGAAAAATTAATCCCACCCATAATTTAATCAAAATTCCTACCACTAGAATTCTACAGTATATGATACATGTGACAACACTGTTATAGGTTACTATGGATAGTTTCCCACTTCTTTTTAGCATTAAAATATGTACCTATTACTTTTTCTATTTCTCTTAAATGTTGTGTGTTCTCATAAGATCACATACCTTTCCTTAATATTTATGATTGTTTTAAGTTTAAATCTAATTCTGAAATTATTTGATTAATGTCCATCTCCTCTACTAGATTACAAGTAATTATAATTTACTCCTATTTTGTCCTCAGCATCCAGCATAGTCTCTTACTGAGAGTAAATGATTAATAAATATGTATTAATCAACTTAATCAATAGATGATATTAATAAAAATATTGTTTCTTTCATTTTAGAACATCTCTCCTATCTATTATATATGTCAAGCCTCAATAAATAGGTGACTGAATGGGAATAATTCCAAAAGACCCTCCAAGTGTGTGCATACACTCAGAGTATTTTCAAACTGCAGCTTTGTACCTAAGAAATACGGCATTTTTATCTCTTTTTTATACCAGTTTTGTCTCTTTAATCTACAGTTAGAGTACTAAACTGAAAACAGAATGCATCCTTCTCAATTTCTACATTCAGAGAAAATTTCAAGGATTTACTGAAAAGGCAAATATGAACAGAAACAAATAATCATTCAACCAACAAATTCAGAGCCAAGTCTTCGTAATTAATGTGGTCAAATAATGGAGCCATGACAATTAACTTGTACCTGGCACAAATAACAGCACAAAAAAGAATAAATGAACAAAGTTTTCTCCTTAAAAGGAACTCTTAGTATGACTACTACAGTATTTGGTACACCCAAACACAATATATATATATGCATTACATGTAAATATACTGCACACCAACACATACACTTGGAGTATTTTCACATGTGGTATTCAGGTAAACAACAAGGTCAAAATGTAAGATTACAAGACTCTAGAGCTGAAAGAAATTTTAAATATAAGAATATACATGACTTGAAATCTGTGTCCTATAGTAAACTTTTCTCTAATCTTCCAATGACAATAGATAAAGCAGTTGACCCTTCTGGAGTAGTCACCATACCTAATAAGGATTTTAATGGGTACCTCTCACATGAATATTAGTAAATAGAAATAATAATAAATAACTTATATTTGTACTTTTTTTCTTTATGCCACTTCCCATTCAAAGGAAAGTATTTTAGGAGGTATATCTAACAGCACTTTACAATTTAAAATAAATTTCCAAATACATTCTCATTTAAGCTACATAGCAACCCTGTGAGTTAAGAGAAGTTAAGTGAATTGTCAAAGACACAAAACTAATAAATAGAAAAGCCAGGACTATAACCCAGATGTTCTGACTCTTCATCTTTTCATTGCACCACAAATAGCAATATAAAATTAGAGATACTCAAAATGTATAGCAGCAATACTAAATATTAAACTAGCAGTATACCTCAGTGAAATTTAGAAATCAGAACAGAATGATTTGAGTCCTTCAAATCATCAAGAAAAAGATCTCAATATTTTATTTAAAATTATATTTCTATCACCATACAATGTACCAGTTACCAAAATATTCCCTAGAATGGTTCCTGCCTATCAAACTAGAAAAAGAAACCCAATAGCAGATTTACTCAATTACATAGTTAATACAAACCATTATGTAGTTTATTTATAGAATAATAATAAAGAAATACTTTCCTAAATTTCTCACTAATAGAATGCTATCTTTTCAATTAACTCACATTATTTTATATATATTTTTCGTGAAGTATCTTTACTCTCTTATTTTTCCCCTCTCTAAAATTCTAGAAGTTTTTGTAAAACTTCTAGACTTGGGGTTCTAAAATGAAGTAAATAATTGCTTGATACCGTCTTGCTAACTCCTTAAAGTGTTGTACAGCTGTTAATGTATGTTTGTGCTGGCATTGCAGAGTGGAGCTTTGGGAATATAAAATCTGAATTCAGAGAAATCAGAGCTTAGTTCAAAGAAAAGAACAAATATCTCCAGCTGATAAGATTTTTACTGAAAGAAAAAAAATCACCAAGTAAAAATCACACTGATGATATCTTCTGTTAATCCTCTATAATTCTCAAAACTTTTTTCCATTTATTTGATTATATTCTTCCATTTCACATTTCCTCCTACAATGGCTTAATTTTTGTTAGCTTATTTGTTTATTGCAAGTTTCAGTGTATAATCTCATAGTTACAAAGTACATTGAATTAGATATTTAAAACCAAAAAAAGTCAACTGTTGAATATCCTTGAATATCTCATCAGAAAGGAAAACAAATTAAAAACTATGAAGTGGATACTTCTCTTATAGATTTAGAATGTTACAAGGCAATAATAATTAGGTAACTTATTTTCAAGCATATAAAACTTAAATGTTATAACTAATTAAATATTCTTCTCTTAAGAAGAGATGAATGAAATTAATAAGTTGGTCACCAAGACTTTTATCCCATATTGTGGGAAAGATCAGGTTAAAACAGAAAAAAAATGAAACTGTGTGGAAGATCACATAATTTTTTTGTAGTTTACAAACGTGAATAAGTTTCAACTTGAGAATTAAAAAAGAAAAACATTTATTCAAAGGACTTCTATAATATATTACAGGGATAAAATGGCCTTTGAATTTTGGGCTCATGAGAATGAGAGTTTTGCAAATCTACATTTATAATAAATATTAATAATGTGATATAGGCCTAGTAGGAAGTAGACTTAGTGTCTCTAGACCTGGGGCTTTGTGGAAACAGTAGAGAGAGCTGAATAGTTATTTTCCAATGTGTTATTAAACAGACAAATTTACAGTTGGTAGTATATTAGAATACAGTAATCATGACTTTGTATACAGTTTAAAACGTATTCACATAGATGATTTCATTCAATACTCCCAAGAACGTGTAAAGAGGATGAGATCCCTATTTTACAGATGAGAAACAGAGACTCAAGAGGACAGGGATTTTCCAAAAAGTACACAATTTCAGAAATGAAATATGAACTCAGATATTTTCATTCAAAACATTTATCTTCATCTGTATTTCAGTTCTATTATCTTTAAAATGGAAACCATTATATGCATGTGATGCAGTTTTTCATTTACTCCTCAAATATTTAGTATCAATTATATGACAAGAAAGACTAAATGATATGCATGTTGAAGGCACTCTGGACACTGTATAAAAACAGAAACAAAACATCTACACACAGGGGGAGGAAAAAAATGGCATAGATGATACAGGCTTTGTTCATCCCTCTGGCAACCAAATCAAAGTTGTGAGGGAAAAAAAAGGAGCAAGCAGCAAGGAAAAATCACCTGGGATCTAGAAGAACAAGCCATACAACTAAGGAGAAGACCAAGAAATCACCCTGCAATGGCAGAAGGTAGAGTTAGGTAGAATGGGATGGAGGCTGCGGCAGCGGGAGACACCTCTTAAAGGGGCTGCATCCACGAGTGGATTTTTGAGGTGATGGATCTGCTCTCTCTGAGCACCAGTGCCAATTGGGCTGTGTGCAGAGGGCACCAGGGACTTACAGGGAGCCATTGTCGCAGTGAGGCCAGAGGTGAGACTTGCTCTGTACAGAAGTGCTGGCAGTATCCATTGTCCCGTTGAGCATTCCTCGCTACCAGTGCACAGACACAGTGCCACCATAGCAGAGACATCATCAAACTACATAACAGAGGTCACTCAGCCTAGAGGATTCCCTGAAACCCTGCCCCCAACTCGCGGCCCCACCCAAGCCACATTCAGGTATATCCACAGCAAGGCAGGTGTTCCTTGCTGAGCAGCACCTAGACTCACACTGGAGGAGCAGACTTTGGTTTCTGGTGTGGCCTTTTGAGGCAGCTATAAGCACAGCATCTGTGGATTGCTTGCTGAATCTTAAAAGATGGCCCCGGAGGGGCAGAGGCTTGGGCTAAATTTGGCCAGCAGTGGAACCCCTCTCAGGACTGTGCCACTGGACTCCTACTTCAAAAATCCACACTAATTAGAATGGGAGACTTAGGAGATTTGCTTAGTACATAGAAACAGACACAGAAAGGCAGCCAAAATGGGAAGACAAAGCAGCAGAAGCCATATGAGAGAGAAGAACACAGATCCAGGAATAATGGACTCAAGAAATCTACCAGATGCAGAGTACAAAACACTGATTATAAAGATGGTTAAGGAACTTAGGGGAGGTGTAGACAAATTCAGTGAGAACTTCAACAAAGAGATAAAAAAAATAAAAATGGAAATGGAAATTATAAAAGGAACCAGTCCGAAATGAAGAACACATTATCTGAGATGAGAAGTATATTAAATGGAATAAACAAAGTGAATAAAGAAAAGGATCAAATGACATATCTAGAGGACAGGAAAGCTAAGGACACTCAACCAGAAAGGCAAGAAAAAAGATGCCAAGACCATAAAAATAATTTAAGGAGCATATGGAACACTATTAAGGGTCAAAATATCTATCTGATTGATGTACCTGAAGGAAAACAAGATGTTGAACAGCTGTTTGAAGAAATAATGATGGAAAACTTCCCTAACCTGGTGAAGGAAATAGACATAAAACCCCAGGAAGCTCAGGGAATCCCAAAAACCAGGGATTCAAAGAGGCCCACACCAAGACACATCATAATTAAAATGCCAAAGGTTAAATACGAAGAAAAAAATATTAAAAACAGCAAGAGAAAAGCAGATAGATACCTACAAAGGAACACCCATAAGACTGGAAGCTGATTTCTAAAAAGAAACTGCAGGACAGAAGGGCTTGGCACAAAATATTCAATGTGATGAAGACCCAGGATCTACAACCAAGAATACTTTACCCAGCAAAGCTATCATTTAGAGTTGAAGGACAGATAAAGAGCTTCCCAGACAAAAATAAGCTAAAGGAATTTATCAACACAAGCCAGTATTACAGGAAATGTTGGAGACACTTCCTTAAGAAAAAAAAAGAAACATGTATCAAAAAGAGAAATAAAGACAGAAATGGTAACAACTACATTCCTATCGACAAGAACTTCAGATGGAAAAGAATTAAGTGCTCCAACCAAAAGACAGAGTGGCTGAATGGATAGGAAAATGAGACCCCTACATGTTGCCTACAAAAGACTCACTTCAGATTAAAAGACACACAGAGACTAAAAAGAAGGGGATAAAAAATGATATTGCTTTGATGGATCTAGAAGGTATTTAATTCAGACAGAGAAAGATAAACACTATATGATTTCATTTATATGCAGAATCTAAAGAATAAAAAGAACAAACTAATCCAAAGTAGACTCACAAATATAGTGGACGATTCTTTGATGGACAGAGGGGAGCGGGTTTGGGGGTCTGGGAGAATGGGGTTAAAGAAGTACAAATTAGTAGCTGATGGTTGGGGAGCACAGCATAGGGAATGCAGTTAGCATTAATACGTTGGCTAGGTGGAGGGTCAGGGGAGGGAGGGTGCAATTGGGGGATCATTTATGAACTATATAGATGTCTAACCAATGTACTGTATACTTACTTGAAACTAATTAAAATAAATAAATTTTTAAAAATCTACACAGAAATGTAGGATGGTAGCAGTAAAGAAACTGGGCTTAAGGGGATCAATATCAAAGCTGATAATTTAACCCACAGTTAGTATGCTTTTAGGGGCCTCCTATTAAAGTAGATTAAAATAGTCTAGTAAACTATTAAAATTTTAATTAAAAAAAATCACTAGTTATCTCTTTCTCAGGGATTAGGAACTAAAGTCAGTGCATAAGGAAAATTTTCATATGGTCAAATCTTTTAGGGCAATGGCACACTGAAGACCAACAATACTTTCTCTCATAGCCAGTTATCTTTTTTCTTTGGTTGAGTAACATATGAATTAGTTGGACTGCATTTCATATTATATTTTATATACATATAATCTTTATACACACACACACACACACACACATACATACACATATACATATACACACATACATAGTCTTTAAACTCTAGAACTATACTTAGCCCAGTACACATAAAGGAGTTAAGGCTGACAGGAACAGATTTACATCTCACATTCACTTCCAGTACACATTTATTGAGGGGAATATTTTAATTTCTTTCTTTGGCTAAATCTGTATATATGTATTTAAGTAAGGTAAATGTATGGTGTGAATTCATTGTAGAAGTCATTAAAATAGAAAACATGAAGACATTTATCCACACTAATATTCACACATGTGTGGAAATAAAGATATATTCATAAAACTACTCACACTTTATGATGCTGAGAAGATCCTTAATTTCTATTCCTACACTATATATTTTGGTAATAACTTACTTGTTAGTCAATATCAATCGCATCCCCATAAAGAACATGAAAATATGTATAAATATATATTTAAATTTCCAAAGGAAACCCCTCTAAAACAATGCTATTTAGATATGCATGCAAGAGTCCCATGTCTGCTGCTATTGCCCAGTAATTCTTAATGTTTCACATAAAGTCAAATATCCAACTTGATTACAAGAAATGTATGATCTTTTATAGGAAAGGACTTTACAACAACTGCTACTACATATTTTGTTGAACATAACACTTAAAATACTATTGTATTTTTCAACTACTGTGGTTGAAAATTAGACTAAAATAACATTTAGAAGTCTAAACTAAAATAAAGAATTTCTTGAACATTACTCATCTGTGATGACTAAGTACAAACTGACATTTCTCCTAGCCAAGGTTTTAAAAACTCCTCTCTTTTTATAGAAAGACAAATTGAGTATGACTGTATCTAAAGTCTCAATGTTAAGAATCATAGGGTTTTTAAGAGATAAATTCATATTCACTATCAATTATAATAATATACAGATCCTATTAAACTCCATGTACAACACATAATTCAAAAAGAAAAATGTGGTCTACCTACTAAAGTTGTTTAGTTGTTTACTTTTGCATCTTTAAAAGTTGGAAATAGGTTTGTTTTGGCTAGTCTCCACTTTTTTGTTAATAACACTTTCATATTGTCCTATTTCTAAAGGAAGAATGACAAATGCACTTGAAAAAGTTATTAAATCCAGTCTCATCTTCACATGTTTAACCATGCCCAATTATCCAAAGGAAAGTTCCTAGACAAGTAAACTAATCATTGAGACTTTAATAAGATCAAACAAAATAATTTTATTGTATTAACATTCTTTTTCATTCAACCAGAAGAATATATACAAGTTCTACTAAATGAAGAATATAAGTTCTACTGAATGAATTCCTTGATCTAAATTAGAAAGTATTTAATCCAGGGCCAGACTCTCATCCAATGAACTTCAAGAAAATTTTCAAGATTAACATAGTGCATTCTTAGGTAGATTTGTACCTGATGTGATGGAAATTCAAATGAATCTAAATAAGTTCTCATCTTCCATCAAAAACAAAGGAAATTGTTTCAATGAGCAAAATGTAAGTGACAGTCATAGCTAAACACCATAATAATATAGTACTCCCCTTCTGTGGCAAAATGAAGCTTCTACTTATGCCTAGTTCAAAAAAAACTGTGAATTTTATATTTCTTTGACCAAAAGAAAATTTATAATTATAAAATTAGCATTTGGAAAAGTTTCAATACTTCATCAATAAACAAATGAAATAGTAACACAATTGACCCTTTAACAACATGGGTTTGAACTGTGTGGGTCCACTTACATGTAATTTTTTTTCAGTAAATACCATCAGCCCTCCATATCCTTGGGTTTCATATCTGTGGAGTCAACCAACCATAGATGGAAAACAGTATTTCTAATCATGCAGAGGGCTGACTGTATGCATGGTTCTATGATGTTTTATATGAGGGTCTTGAGCATCCTTGGATTCTGGTATCCAAGGAAGGTCCCAGAACCAATCCCTCATGGATACTGAGTGACAACTATAGCTTAGTTTTTAGGGAGTCAAAAGTTATACATGGATTTTCGACTACACAAAGGTTGATGCCTTTAACCCCGCATTGTTCAAGGGTCAACTATATTTACAAATGTTTTATATTCTGTATCCTCTACGTACCCATTGAGAGGAACAATTCAATAGTATGAATTTGTAATATTCTATATTTATTTATGAACTCAAAGTGAAGATATAATTAATTCAATATCTTAAAAAATATAGCCACTAGTAAAAAATGAACATATGAATAACAATTCTTGTTTTTGCCTTAGTTCAATTCAAAATATAATATGAGTAATGAAGAAGAGGAAAAGTAAATGTATGTATGTGTGTATAGGTATATGTGTGTGGGTCTGTGTGTGTGTGTAGTTATTTCTCACATAATGCAAATGACAGTTGATAAAGCTATTATTACTGCTGGAAAAATGAGAAGAAAATAAAATTTCCTGAAGCAGTCCTATATTAAAAGTATAGAGCTCCCAAAGTTACTAGTAACTACATGAATGCTAAAAAGAGCCGATGTTAATACCTATATGCTAGATGAAAGATAAAAGCTCCGAGAAGCTTAAAATTGATTAGTACCTACCACTAACTCAGCAACAGATTATTGAAATAGTGAAAAATTTGGCGAATATCTCAATTGACGAAGAGATTGTACCAAAAAATAAATAAATATCCTCCTTTCTTGCCTTAATAATTTATTTACTTCAAAGTACCTATAATTCTCTTCTCTTTTTCTGGGAGTCAAGGCCAAAATGATCACAGGTAACTTATTAAATCACACAATGCCTCATTTTTAATAACAGAAATTAATTTATGGTATGGAGATGTTATAGATCCACGTGTCCTAGCTTCTGGTTTATAACTGATATTATATATACTAAAACTCAAAACTCTAACCTCACGTTTATTCATGTATATCTGTTAATATAAATAATAAGTGGTTATATTGTAGAAAAGGGGAAAAAGTTATTTTCTTTAAATAACTTTATTTAAATAACTTTAAATAACAACTTTCACACTTAGCAAAGGCAGTAGGTAACCTCTAATTAGCTTTATAGCTTACCAAGTTATTTCACATAAATTGACTCATTGTATTATTATATAAGCGTTATATCCATTTTACTGATTAAAAACTTTGGCTCAAACATGCTAAATGATTTGCCCAAAAATAAATCACAGAAGTCATAAATTACAGACTGAAATTCAGATTCCAATATCTATACTTTTTTTTTTTCATTTAAGACAAGGAACACTTTATTCAAACCCAACAGAGAAATGGACAGTTTGGGTCTGTATCAAAGCATTGTGTCTTAAAGCATAGACCAGTAGTTATATACGACAGTATACACTGCTACATATAAATTAACTGATTAGATAACAACTTTTCAATATTTAAAAGCAGCGCCTTTGTGATTCTAACTTTAGTATTCCTCCTTTTTTTTCCTCACCCTCTCCTTCAACAGAATCTACACCAACCTCCTTATAATCCTTGTCAAAGGGAACCACATCCTCACGGACTTCAGAAAACTCCCCTTCCTCCATGCTCTCACCCACATACCAGTGAACAAAGGCACATTTGGCATATATAAGGTCAAACTTATAGTCCAGGTGAGCCCAGGCCTCAGCGATAGCTGTGGTGTTGCTCAGCATGCACCCAGCTCCTTGTACTTTGGCTCGGTCTCCACCAAGTACTACAGTGGGAGGCTAGTAATTAATGCCAACTTTGAAGCCAGTGGGGCACCAGTCCACAAACTGGATAGTACACTCAGTCTTGATGGTGGCAATGGCAGCACTGACAACTTTGGGAACCATGTAAACCATGGTACGAAAGACAGCAAGCCATGTATTTACACTGGTGAGGGTCAAATTTCACCATCTGTGATACGTGCTCAAAGCATGCACTGGTGATCTCTGCTACAGAAAGTTATTCATGCTAGTCTTTCTCAGCACAGATGACAGGGTCATATGCGGCCAGAGGAGAGTGGATGCAGGTATAGGGCACCAGGCTGGTCTAGAATTCTGTCATATCAACATTCGAGGACCATCAAATCTCAGGGAAACAGTGATGCAGGATACAATTTGACCTATCTATCTATTCAGATTAGTATAGGTTGGTGCTCAATATAAAAGTTTATATGACAGATATCTTAGATGGCCTCATTTTTAACCCTGAAGGCACAGAGTGTTCCAGGGTAGTGAGGGTGGTGAGGATGGATTAGTAGGGCTCAACTATAGCTGTGGAAATCTGAGGGGCTGGGTAAACGGAGAACTCCAGCATGGACTTCTTGTCATAATCAACAGAGAGATATTGCATCAGCAGGGAGGTGAACCCAGAACCAGTTCTCCCACCAAAGCTATGGAAAACCAAGAAGCCCTGAAGATCTGTATGCTGGTCAGCCAGCTTCCGAATTTGGTCCAAGACAAGGTCAATCGATGCTCTCCTTGCCAATGGAGAAGTAGCCACAAGCAAAGTTATTGGCAGCATCTTCCTTGCCTGTGGTAAGCTGCTCAGGGTAGAAGAGCTGGCAGTAGGTGCCAGCACAAACTTTACGAATGACTGTGGGTTCCAGGTCTACAAACACTGCCCTGGGCACATGCTTGCCAGTGCCTATCTCACTGAAGAGGGTATTGAAGGAGTCATCACCCCTAACCACCAATGGTCTTATCATGTGGCATCTGGCTATCAGTCTGGATGCCATGCTGTAGGCAGCAGAGCTCCCAGCAGGCACTGCCAGTCTGAACACCAGCCTGGCCAACATGGATGGAGATGCACTTACACATGTTTGCTGTTTTATGGCTGCCAAGCAGATAGCTGAAAAGAAGAGAAGAGACTGCTGCTTCTTATAGCGTGACTCTTAGGCAGTCTATATAAGAGAACCTGCCTATCTGTACTTTTTTCTAACAGTGTTATCAATTATAGTCATTATGTTTTAAATTATCTTAGATATTATACATCTTTTGGCTAAATGTTTCTGCCCTTTTATCTACCTCTCCTTATTTCCCCCCACCTCCCAGCTTCTGGTAACCACTATTCTACTGTTTCTATTAGCTTAAAGTCTGTTTGCTTATTTATTTCACAGATAAGTGGTACCATAAAGTACCTGTATTTCTCTGTCAGGCTCATTTCATTTAGCAATGACATCAAGATACATGTTGTCAGTGGCAGGATTTCCTTCTTTCTCATGGCTGAATAATATTTCATTGTGTGTATATTCATATAGAGTTAGACAGATATAGGGATGGACAGATGTTAGACAGATATAAGTATTGATATAAATGATATAAATGATATAGATATAGAGATAGAAATAGAGATAGACATCCTGTTATCTTCTTTATCCATTCATCTACTGATGGACACTAAAAAAATAAAATAAAATAAAAAAAAAAACAAAAAAACACTGAGTGTGCTACAGAAGAACTACTGACCTGGCCAGAACTGCAGCAGGCTGAGATACCTATTGTGTATCACATATATGATGTCCAGAACCCTTACTTTAAAATTTATATCAAAACTTGCTTCTGAGGGATAAAAAAAAATGGCATAGATGATAGAGGCTTTGTTCATCCTTCTTGAGGCCACATCAAAGTTGTGACAGAAACATGGAGCAAACAATAAGCAAAGTCGCCTGGGATCTAGAAGAATGAAAGCACAACTAGAGAGAGAAATAAAAAATTGCCCTGCAATGGTAGAAGGTAGGGAGAGGCGAAGACGTGAGGCTGCCCAGTACCGAGCGGCTGAGTGGGACAGAGGCAGCGGCAGCCAGAAGCTGCAGATGCCACTTAGAGGGGCCGTGTCCAAAAGTGGACTTTGGCGGTGACAGGCATACTTGCTCTGAGCACCAGTGCCTGGTCAGCTACACGGAGGGCAGCAGGAACTTACAGGGGGATACCCAGTTGTCAGAGTGAGGGCCAGAGGCAAGGCTTGCTCCCAGGCAGAAGTGCTGGCAGTATTCATTATTCCTCTGTTGAGCTCTCTCCACTCCCAGTGTTCAGACTCAGCACCCTAATAGCTGAGACATTTAACTGGATAATAGAAGTCACTCTGCCTAGAAGATTCCCTGAAACTCCACCTCCCCCAACTCGTGGCCCCACCTAAGCCACATCTAGCTGTGTCCTCTGCAAATCTAGTACTCTTTCCTGAGCAGAGCCAAGACTCACACTGGTGGCAGCTGACCTCAGTTTCTGGCATGGTCTTTTGAAGCAACTATAAGCACAGCATCTGTGGATTGCTTGCTGAATCTTAACAGGTGGCCCCAGAGGGGCAGAGGCTTGGGCTAAATTTGGCCAGCAGTGGAACCCCTCTCTGGACTACACAAAGCAACACTAATTAGACTGGGAGACTTAGGAGATTTGCTTAGTACATAGAAACAGACACAGAAAGGTAGCCAAGATGGGAAGACAAAGAAGCAGAAGCCATATGAGAGAAAAGAACACAGATCCAGGAATAATGGAGTCAAGAAATCTACCAGATACAGAGTTCAAAACACTGGTTATAAAGATACTCAAGAACTTAGGGGAAGTGTAAATGAACTCAGTGAGAACTTTAACAAAGAGATAAAAAAAAATGGAAATGGAAATTATAAAAGGAACCAGTCAAAAATGAAGAACACATTATCTGAGATGAAGAGTATATTAGAGTGAATAGACAGAGTGGGTAAAGAAGAGGATTGAACCACCAATACAGAGTATGAGGAAGCCAAGAACACTCAATCAGAATGGCAAGAAAAAAGGAGTCAAGACTATAAAAATTTAAGGAGCCTATGAGACACAATTAAATGTAAAAATATCCATGTCATAGGGGTACCTGAAAGAAAACAAGAAGTTGAAGAGCTATTTGAAAAAATAATGATAGAAAACTTCCCTAACCTAGTGAAGGAAATAGACATACAACCCCAGGAAGTTCAGAGGGTCCCAAAAAAGATGAACCCAAAGAGGCGCACACCAAGACACATCATAATTAAAGTGACAAAGGTTAAATACAGAGAGAATCTTAAAAGTAGCAAGAGAAAAGCAGTTAGTTACCCACAAGGGAGCACTCATAAGACTGGCAGCTGATTTCTCAAAAGAAACTATGCAGGACAGAAAGACTTGGCACAAAATGTTCAACATGATAAAAACCCAGGATCTAAAACCAAGAATATTTTATCCAGCAAAGCTATCATTTAGAGTTGAAGGACAGATAAGAGCTTCCCAGAAAAAAAAATAAGCTAAAGGAATTTTTCAACACCAAGCCAGTGTTATAGAAAATGCTGGAGGGATTTCTTTAAGAAGAAAAAACATGTATCAAAAACAGGAATAAAGAATGGTAATAACTACATTCTTATCTACAAGTACCTCAAATGGAAAATAATTAAGTGCTCCAACCAAAAGATAGAGCTGATGAATGGATAAGAAAACAAGACCTCTCCACATATTGCCTGTAAGAGACTCACTTCAGATTAAAAGCTACACACAGACTAAAAGGAAGGGGATGGGAAAAGATACTGCCTTGATGGACCTAGAGGGTATTGTGCTGAATGAAATAAGTCAGATAGAGAAAGAAAAATACCACATGATTTCATATATATGTGGAATCTAAAGAAGAAAATAAACAACAAAAATGGAAATAAACTCACAGATAGAGAATATTTGAGGGCTATTAGATGGGGTGGGTGAGAGAATGGCAAAAAAAGGGCAAAGGGATTATGTACAAATGGATAGTTACAAAATAGACATGGAGATATAATAGGTAGCATAAGGAATTTAGTTAATAATATTGTAATAAATATGTAGGGGGAAAGATGGGTACTAGATCTAGTGGGGTGATCACTCTGTGAATTATATAGATCTCTAATCACTATGCTATACAACTGAAACCAATAATTATTGTATGCCATAAAAACTCATTAAGTTTTACAATATAAATATGAGCAATTAATTGTCCATTACATTTCAATAAAGCTGGAAAAAAACTTGTTTCTGAGTTCCAGTCCAAGATGGCAACATAGGAAGCTCCTGAACTCTACTCCTCCCACAGGCACTCCGAATCTATGGCTACACACACAGCAATTACTCTGAAAGAAATTCAGAAATAAACTGAGCAAAACTTACAAATTGAGCATACAAGAAAATACCCATATCAAAACATATTAAACTCTCCTGGCACAACTTCAACTACTAGGAGCCACTAAGAACAAAGAAGGCAGATTGGACAACCAACAGCTCAGTCTAGGCTGAACAATTAAGTTCATCTCCTACATGAAACCACTCTGTCAAGACTGGGTTAGGTGGCTGTTTTATCTAATACACAGAAACCAACACAGAGAATCAAGGAATTGAAGAAATAAGAATGTCTCAAACAGAACAAAAACTCCAGAAAAAAAATGTTAATGAAACAGAGATAAGTAATTTACTTAATAGAGTTAAAAATAATAGTCATAAAGATGCTCGCCAGGGTCAAGAGAACAATGTATGAACAAAGTGAAAATTCAGCAAATAAAAAATGTATGTAAGTACAAAACAGAAATCACAGAGTTGAAAAATACAATAATTCAATAGAGTTCAATAGTAGACTAGATGATGTGAAAGGCAGAATCAGTGAACTGAAGACAGGGCAATGGAATTCACTCAATGATAGGAGCAAAGGAGGAAAAAGACTGAAAAAAGAGTGAAGATAGCTTAAGGGATTTATGGGCTCCATCAAGCCAACCAAATCAACAACCTAACTTTACACCTTAAAGAACTAGAAAAAGAAAAACAAATTAAGTCCAAAGTTACTAGAAAAAAAGTAAATGACAAAGATCAGAGCAAAAATAAATGATACAGAGAATTATAAGACAACAGAAAAGATAAGTGAAGCCATGAGGTGGTTTTCGAAAAGAAAAACAAAATAGACAAAAGTTTAGCTAGACTTATAAAGAAAAAAGAGCACTTGAACAAATAAAATTAGAAATGAAAGAGAAAACATTACAACTGATACCACACAAATACAAAGAATCCTAAAAGACTACTTTGAAGAATAATATGTCAACAATTTGGACAATCTAGAAGAAATGGATAAATTCCTAGAAACATACAACTTACCAAGACTGAATCATGAGGAAATAGAAAATCCAAACAGACTTATTACTAGCAAGGAGATTAAATCGGTAATTGAAAACTTCCCAACAAACAAAAATCCAAAACCAGGTGGCATCTCTGTTGAATTTTACCACCATTTAAAGAATAATTAATACCAATCTTTTTCAAAATCTTTCAAAAAATAGAACATCATTACCCAGATACCAAAACCAGACTAGAACACTGTAAGAAAAGAAAATTACTGCTCAATATCCCTGATGAACATGGATGCAAATATCTTCACCAAAATATTAGCAAACAAAATTTGACAATATACTGAAAGGATCACACACCATGATCAATTGGGATTTATTCCAGAGATGCAAGGATGATTCGATATCCACAAATAAATCAATATGATATATAACATTAACAAACGAAGGCAAAAAATCATATGATCATCTCGATAAATGCAGAAAAAGCATCTAAAAAATTCAACATCCAATCATGATATAAATTCTCAAAACTGAGTATATAGGGTACATACCTCAACATAATAAGGGCTATCTATAACGAGTCACACATAATATCATACTCAATGGTAAAAAGTGAAAGCTTTTCTCCAAGATCAGGAACAAAACAAGGATGCCCACTCTTACCACTTTACTGGAAGTCCTAGCCAGAGCAATTAGGAAAGAGCAAATAAAAGGCATTTAAACTAGAAAGAAAGAAGTAAAACTGTCTTTTTGCAAATGACATATTATATATAGAAAACCTTAAAGACTCTACCAAAAAACTATTAGAACTACTCAACAAATTTAGTAAAGTTGCAGGATACAAAATTAATACGCAAAAATCAGTTGCATTTCTATACACTAACAACGAACTTTCAGAAAGAGAAATTAAGAAATTAATCTGATTTAAAATTACATAAAAAATAATAACTAGAAATAAATTTAATCAAGGAGGTGAAAGATCTATACATTGAAAACCATTAAAGAATACATAAATAAATGAAAAGATACTGTGTGTGCACAGATTGGAAGAATTACTACTAGCAAAATGTCCATACTACCCAAAGCAATCTATAGATTCAATGTGATACTTATAAAAATTCTAATGGCATTTTTCACAAAAATAGGAAACGCAATCCTAAAATTTGTATGGAACTACAAAAAGCCCTGCATAATCAATGTAATCTTGAGAAAGAAGAACAAAGCTGGAGGTATCATGCAAAGCTATAATAATCAAAATAGTATGGTACTGGCATAAAAAGAGACACATAGATCAAAGAAACAGAATAGAGAGCCCATAAATAAACCCATACAGATAAAATCGATTAATTTACAACAAAGGAGCCAAGAATGTAAAATGGGAAAGAATAGTCTCGTCAGTAAATGGTGCTGGAAAAACTGGAGAGTCATATGCAAAGAATGAAACTTGACCCTTTAAACTATACATAAAAATCACCTTAAAATGGATTAAAGATTTGAATGTAAGACCTGAAACTGTGAAACTTCTGGAAGAAAACGGAGGGTGTAATATTCTGACCATCAGTCTTGGCAATGATTTTTTTGGATTTGACACCAAAAGCAAAGGCACAAAAAGCAACAATAAACAAGTAGGACAACATCAAAATAAACACTCTGCTCAACAAAGGAAACCATCAACAAAATGGAAAAGCATCCTATAGAATGAGAAAATATATTTGCAAATAATACATTGTTTTTTATTAAAAATTACTGGAATGACATTAATAAAATCAAATAAGCTTCAAGTGTACAATTCAACAGTGTGTCATATATATATATTGTATTGTGCGTTCACCACCCAAAGTCAAATTTCCGTCACCATATATTTGACCCTTTTACCCCTATTTACTTCCCCCTCCCCCCCTTCCCTCCAGTAACCACTAACCCATAGTCCGTGTCCATGGGTCTCTATTTGTCTTGTTCATTTGTTGCTTTCAGTTTTATATCACATATATGAATAAAATCATATAATTCTTAACTTTTCTATTTTGCTTATTATGATTATCTAAGATCCATCCATGTTGTTGCAAATGACAGCATTTCATCTTTTCTTATGGCTGAGTAAGAAAGTAGTATATATATATACCACTTCTAACATATACAATCATCTATCATAGGACATTTCAGTTGCTTCTATGTCCTGGCTACCATGAATAATGCTACTCTATGAGTATCAGGGTGCATATATCTTTGCAGGATTTTGGGGTAAATAGCAAAAAGAGAGATTGCTAGATCATATGGTAATTCAAGTCTTAGTTTTTTTGAGGAATCTACATACTGTTTTCCATAGTAGCTGTACCAATTTTCATTCTCACCAGCAGTGTATGAGGATTCCTTTTTGCCCACAACCTCTTCAACACTTGTTACTACTTGTCCTGTTGATGGTGTGAGATGGTATCTCATTGTAGTTTTGGCAAATCATACATCTGATAAGGGGCTAATATCTAAAATACATAAAGATCTCACATGACTCAATAACAGAAAAACAAACAATCCAATCAAAAAATGGACAGAGAAACTGATTAAACATTTTTCCAAAGACATACAAACGGCCAACAGGTACATGAAAAGTTGCTCAATATCATTAATCATCAGAGATATGCAAAGCAAAACCACAATGAGCTATCACTTCACACCTGTTAGCATAGCTATCATCAAAAAGACAAGAAATAACAGATTTTGGGCAGGATGTGGAAGAAAGAAAAACTTTATGTACTGCTAATAGAAATGTGAATTGGCACATGGAAAACAGTATGGAAGGTCCTCAATAAATTAAAAACAGTATTACCATATTAGCAATCCTACTTCTGGATATATATCCAAAGGAAATGAAAACAGGATATCAGAGAGATATCTGCACTCCCATGTTCTTTGTAGCATTGTTCATAATCGCCAAGATATGGAAGCAACCTAATATCTGTATTTTTAATTTAAATCAGAGGGCCTGCCTGATTCAGAGGTTTTTAAATGGTCATTTTATTCACAGCTCTTAAATAGAGATTTCTGTGCCAAAAATGTAAATCTCCGGTTCCACCAGGAGAGGGATCAGTTGGCCCTCTCCTTTAGGCCTTAGGTCTTGCTGGTCTCATCAGCCTACTCTTTGTCTCTCATTCAAGACAGCAGCAGCAGGACCAAAGGTAATAACTTCAATGGTAGTAAGAGTGGCAAAAGGAAACTAGCATAGAAGGGTATACAATGCTAACTACCCTTTAACAATGGATTCACAGCATCTTTCATACCTCAAGAGCCTGACTTACTTTCTCCTAGACATTGCAATTCACTGAGAAAAATGACAGAAATACCAAATTTGATAGCAAGTTAGAGAGTTTTGCAGTCCTAGAAACCATATTTGACCAGACACAATATAATTTGGAGCTGGGAGAAAAACCTTAAAGATTGAATTCCAGCCTTCATTTTATATATAAGAAAATAGATTCAGAGAGGCTCGGTGATTATCTGAGGTTAATTAAGTTTAATTTTTAAAGAGCTGTAAACATTTTTCAAGCTTTTCTTTAACAACTTTTGCATGGGAAAAAGAAGTGAAGATCTGCCCAAAATTTTTAAATAAAGTCTTTTAAAAGTTGCTATTTTCTAATTTGTCCAACGTAGTCTGGCTAGAAGTCAATAAATAAAAGAAAATGAAATTATTATTCTGTTTAATGAAAACAAACAGAGAAGAGAAACCCTGTTTGTCGACATATATAATACCTCATACTTGTAGCACTGTTCTTGATATTAAGAAATGCAAGGAAAGGAAAATAATGGAAAATTACTTCCTAAATTTAAAGGAAATAATTTTCTTTTAGAGTTTCTGAAGAAAGTAGATAAAGACAAGACAACCTGTGAATTATGATATTCTCAGAAAATTGTTTGAAAGACAAATGGGTTTGTTTCATTGCCATACAAGGAAAATAGATCACACTTTATGAAATATGCTTGAAAGTCCCATCCTTTCCACACCTATCTTCATTAGTACAATAAAATATAAAAGCGAAGGTATCACTGAAATGTTTTATTTTTCCATTTATCTAAATGATTTCTTTTAATTGCTACCATCTCAAAGTAGCAATTAAAAGAAATCATTTAGATAAATAGCCCATAGCTCATACTTTGTGTTTGAGAATGTGTTTTGCCATCTTTTCACTGTCCCTTGCCCCATTTTTTTACCATAAATTCCAGTGTCCCTCATCTTTATTAAAGAATTATTTCCAATCCAAAGATAAAAATATAAAATCTGACCAAGCTTTTTGATAGAAGTTGTAACTCTGTAGTAGTGAAAAAAAAAAAAGAGAAAGCAAAGTAGTAACGCAAATATGATAGCAAGGAACTGAAGAAGGCTTTTGAGTCAAACTTTAATGCCAAAGAAGGTATATCTAACATTCACCCTGTTTTTTCTATTCTTGGAATGAATTCCTACTCTGAGCAAGAAGAACAATGACAATAAATCTAAAGGGAAACAAGAAATTTTGAGGAAGCCTATTTACACCTTTCTCTTCATAATATACAGCAAATCTTAACACTCAATAGCATAACATATAATAGTAGAAGAGCTCATTAATTAAAATATCTCACTAGACTATTTAAAGACTTCCGCAGCCTCTGGTGGCTTAAGTGAAACATATTTATTGCCTCTTAGAAAAGCCTACAATTGCCCTGAGTTTTTCTGTCAATATTTTTAACCTTCTTTGTTATTTTGATATACTTACCCTTTTTCTAAAATGTACTTTGCAATAAATTTGCAAGTATTTATTATAGTAAATTCAATTTGTAAACCTCTGTCCCTAAAAGAAAAATCATTCTAAATTTATTTACGTTCAACAGAAATTTGTTTGGTTGCTTCATTTATATATTTAATTTTATAAAATTCCTTACATTTTTATAAATTTCAGACAGCAGGACACAAGATAGACAAAGTGAGAGAAAGTGAGGGAGCAGATTTTGTAATAGAATCCTGCCTGAGCCAATTCTCAGTAGTTTTTTGGCAAAAGTCCTGTGTATGAACTTTATTCAAGACCTCAGTTTGAAAGGCAGCCAAAGACTCCACAAAAGAACAGAACCAAAATGGCTTATTACCTTTCACCTTTGACCTTTTACCCAGTTGCCTCATACTTTGTGAACCTGAAATCTTGTGAGAGAATGTTTAGCCATCCTGTTTACAAACAGTCTATTTATTCCACAGGAACAGCTTAGCAGGACATATCCAGGTCACCTGACCTTGGGTTGTCACAGAAACCATGAGCCTCAGACTCTTGTAATTAAGCCAAAACTGCAATATTTTGACTGGTTGAAATTACTTTTATGTTGTACACTTCACCAAAGTATTAATACACAAAACGTGAATGCAATCATATTTGAACTATAAATGGAATAAGTCATGACTTCCATGGAAGAAAGAAAAAGCACAAATTTTTAACCTTATTACAATTAATCTCAACTACTAAACTACCCTAGATCTTGCTAAATTTGTCAGTTCACAACAAAAATCACATAATCTTTTAATTATTCATGTGTTTTCAAAACTCCAGTTTTTCTTTTAGTCAGATTTTACCTTACATTAGCCATTTACCTGAAGAAATTACTTTATTAAACTCATTATCTCCAGAATGTTTGAACTAATCCTTTAAGGCTGCTGCTTTGATCATTTTGGTGACTCTTTTGAAAGAGATTATATAACTAATTAATTCTCACAAATTATTAGTGAGTATAAATATAGCCAGATTTCTTTTTTTAAATGAAAATTGATTTTAAGAATAAATAAATTAGTGAAAAATCACATTTCAAAGAGTTCTTTATTATCCAATGGGTTTATTTTCAAGAGTTATTTTTTTATTTCCTTACTGTTCTCAAAATATAATTACAATTGCCCAAATAAAATATAATTATATGTACACAACTTATTAGAAATATCTGTTATCTCTAATAAGTACAATGTCAATGAATTTTCTTACCTAAATAAAACTGAATAATTGTATTTACCTATGTAGTCACCACTAAAGAAAAATTAATTGTATTGATACTTTGAAACAGTGAAGTTGATTTGATAATTTATCACTTGATAAATAGTAATATGGTTTTTAATTTAGGAAAAGAGCTTCCTTTCTTTAAAGATGATCATGATGATGATGATGATGATGATAGGTAACATTTATTGAATGGGCTAAACACTGTCGGAATTACTTTCCATGAATTGTCTGATTTAATCTTCACAACAACCTTATAAAATAGATACCATTATCATTCTTATTTTGTAGAAAAGTAAAGTGAGCCTAAAGAAGTTAGGTCACACCTCTAGTTAGAGGAAGATTTGGAATTTGAACTGAAGTAATGTGACAACTTCACTGCTTCTCAAACCTTAAATGGCCCTTAGAAAATAACTTACCAAACATACAAGTAAAATAACATTATTATTTATAATTATAATACTTGTACACCACTTTCTACTTTATAAAGCACTTTCACAATTATCTCATTTGAGTCTCATAATAATCCTGGGAGGTAATATCATCATTCATATTTTACAAATAAAGAAGCTAAAGAAAAGTTAACTGATTTTTCCAAGTCACCTGGCTAATAAATTAATAGAGTGAGAATGCCAATTCAGGTCTTTTAATACCATATGTTTTTCATACTATAGTGAGTCTCCTTATTTCACACTAAAATCTTTTTTAAGATAGGACATTATTCACTCAATGACAAGTAAAATAATTTCCAATAAGATTAATATAAGAAATAAGAAAGTCTTCTCAATTTAACATTAAAAGAAAGCAATTATAATAAAGCATTTTAGTGAAAATAAATCCCATTTCCATATTCTAAAATCATGTAATTCCTAACAGTGAGATTTTTATTTTTCTTATTTAGTATCCATAAATATATTCTTAATCCAAGCAATGAGAAAAAAAGAAGAGATGCTTATATCAAAAGATACTCCCATGACCCTGCCAGGAATAAAGGATTACCTAGGAAATAACTAAGTTAGGACCAGATTGGTATAAAAGCTATACCAAGAGTTTGACTTAGAACCCCTCCCAGCCCACCTCCCATAAACATTAATATAGGCTTTACTACTGCATGGATTATCAACAAGGTTAGAATAGGCATATTATATGGAAAATCATTTCCCAAATGGGACTCTCTTAACTCGTGGTTCTCTATTTGTCCCAAAGCCAACAACTATTTCAGAAATTACAGGTTTTAAAACAGGTACGTATAAGAGTAAGAAGCAGTATCTTTTTCAAATGACTGAATATGACATCTGTACAGCAGGAAGAACATTAAGGAAAGTTAGTCCATGTGTTACTGGAGCAAGAGGTTTTAAGAGGCCCTCCTTCAACCAACCAAAAGACCTATTAGAGAGAAATTGAAGAAATAGGCCTTGCCTTTGCCCATTTATGATAGAGACTCTTTTTTTGGCTATGTCTATAGCATAGCTATAGCCATTACAAAATTTTTTTAAAAAAGTAAAGAAAAATATAAAGGAGGAGAAAAAAAGAAAAAATTAAAGTAACGTGAAGATTATAAGAGAAATTTTTAAATATTTGTTCTTTAAAAAAAAAACAAATAACGATTTTAAAGGGAAATTAAAATGGAGGTCCTTAGAGAGAAAGTTCCTTTTATGATTAATGAAGAGGAAAAATTTAAACAATCAGCATACAATATACAACATGAAACTTTGAAACACTGTTAATAAGCTGGTATAAATCTGAAAAAAAAAAGAATACAAAAAGACAAAGAAAGAGAAATATAAAGCAATTTATTCACAGGCAGGCCAGTGTCACAGGATCCTAAGATCCATATGGATTAGCCTATGGTAAGCTTTTTTGGCAAGCCTACCATGTGCAACCAAAAAAGCAGATCAGTTAGTCCCTCGAATATGCCTCATGACCATAAATGTGCTCTGGGCTGCCAATTAACTTACGAAATTTCTATGTGATAAGTTTATTCTGAATGTTTTAAAATCATCACTAGTATTATTTCAAAAAGTATATATTATAGTTGTCACTGATTTTATATATATACACACACACACACACGTGGATGTATGCAAAAATGTTGTTTTGGGGACTGTTAGTAAATGTGCCATGAAAAAGAAAATGGGGAGTCATCGATATTGGCTATTCTCTTTGACCAAGGCAGAATATGCTTGATGAGTGTGTGTTATCTGTTTAAAAAAGAACAAAAAAGGTTACTGCTAAGGCCTATTCTTCATAAAGATGTTTCTGGATTCCATTTCTTTTTATTTCTTTGTATTCCAAGGGCTGTAGCCCACTCTGCAGATACTGCTTGCAAAGCCCACCATTCTTTGTAGTTCTAATGCTTTACCAAATAGACTCAAGGGGCTGTCCTCATGGAATCCTATCTGACTGCCAGCATCTACTTACCATTCTGACATTTCAGCACTAAAAATTGCTTTGAAGCCTTCAGTGTTTCCTCTATAATGCAAAAAGTAGTTTTAATATGATTTCTGACACTTAACTCAAAAGTGACCTTTCATGGTTTTAGTAAAATTGTGCTAAAATCTAAAACAAGAACATGTCCTAGAAATGTGCGTGTAGAGATAAAGAAGAATTTTTCCTTTTAAAACAATCTGAAATACACACACACACACACACACACACACACACACACACACACACTCACAAGTAGTCATTTTTTGCCCAATGGAATATATAATAAAATGGTTGTGGTACAACTGAAATCAAGAGATTGAAATCAAGAGATTCAAGGGTGGAGGGAGAGAGGGGAGGAAGCATGGGAACACCACTAAAGGAAGACAGGCACTCTATTCTACTGTACATATAAGTACATGAGTGTTTGTGATGATATACATATGACTGGCTGGTTTAATAGGAGAAAATGGGTCTCTCACTTTACCAGTTTAGAAAAAAATGCTTCAAAACGCTTTCCAACATTAGTGCTCACTTCATTTCTCCTATTTCAGGTTTCCCCAACTCCCTGTAAGGGTTCACCCATGCCCCCACCTTCCATTTACAGGCTCTGTTCCTACCCTTGTATCTGAGTTCATTTTAACCTAGGTAAGAACTTAGTACCTTTATCATTTAGTCATTCACCACCTCAAGGTGGAGGAGCACAGGAGGTCAGGATGCAAAGGCTGACCAATTGATTTCCATGAGCCTCACTCCTCCCATGTGATAAACAGGACTATAACACCCAAGTTTCGCTTCTCCCATGCGATAAATAGGACTATCACACCCAAGTTTCTGAGGCTTCGCTTGTCGTATGTACCCCAGTCACAAAGAATGAGTTTTCACCATGCTGTCTGTTCCTAGGAAAGGCATGTTAAGCCATGTCTTTCAATCTCCCTCAGCATAAATCACAACACTAATCCTACGAGCTACAGTTTTCAGTTCGGTGGCTGTGCTTCCTCCCTTAAAGACATCGGTCAGCTGCTTCCTATACACCTGCTCCCTTAAATTGGAATTACCAAATCAGTTTCTTATTGCTATGCTTGGTACAACTATGGGACCTTTCTACTTTATCCTAAATTCCATGAACAAGAGTCTTTATTCAAAGTACAATTAGAGACAACTGAATATTTGAACATCACACCATTTTCCCTCAGGACTTCCCCATTCCTGTGATATTAGGACAGCAATCCTAGCACATGTCCTGCCCTAGAAATAAAATCTAGTGTCAGCCCCAGCCTCTCCATCCTATGTTAGCTATCTAGCCAGAGAATCTCACCAACAAGCAGGGCCAGGACTAAGATAAGAGGAGCTAGGCACTCGCTTTAGGTGCAAATTTAAGAGGGTGCCAAAAAAACTCACCAATAAAGATAAATAAGATTTTAACACAACATTTTAAACAATCAAAATTAGTGCAAAATAATCTAGGATGAATTAAATATCCAAACTTTAAATAAAATACAGAGTTAATAATACTGATTTTTCTTTTGGCCTCAGGTACCAAATAGGCGTACTTTGTTTTATTGCATGGCACAGATGTTGAATTTCTTTACAATGTGAAAGCAAGATCCTTCAACCAGCAAAAAGATTATGACTCACTTTACTGTGATACTTGCTTTATTATGGTGGTCTGGAACCAAACCCACAATATCTCCAAGGTATGCCTGTAGAGCACAACACTGTTAGTTATTCTGCCTGTATTTAAATTTTTGACATTCTGTTCATTGTGGATTTTGTGCCTAAAGCAAGTGCATTGCTCACCTTACCCTAGCTACAACTCTAACAAGTGCAGTCATGTGCCACAAAGTGATGTTTTGGTCGACAATAGCCCGCATATGAGATGGTGGTTCCATAAGATTATAATCGAGTTGAAAAATTCCTATTGCCTAGTGACATCATATTTGTCCTACTGTTGTGACATAATTCATTATTCACATGTTTGTGGTGATGCTGGCATAAACAAACACACTGCATTGCCAGTCATATAAAAGCATAGTGCATACAATCACAGTAGTAAGCTACACCATCCAGATTTGTATAAGTACAACTATCTGGTATTCACACAATAGTGAAATCACCTAACAATGCATTTCTCAGAACATATCACTGCCATTAAGTATTGCCTCATTGTGCTAGTATAAAAAATATTATATGAAAAAAATGTGATCTGAATAGTAATATTCATGAATAAAAGCTGATTTAGGAAATTTTCTGTAGTTGTAATATAAAACTTGATAAAAATTAGTATGAAATAAAATTTGTGAAAATATGACAATTTATTCAAACCTCCAAATTTTAAATTATAAACTATCTTCTTGAATTTCTATTTACAGTAATGAAAGGCTAAGTTATTTAGACATTGGCATTATCAGCATTTGGAGATAGATAATTCTATATTGTGGGAGGCTGTCCTATGCACTGTAGAATGTTTAGAAGCATCACTGGTTTCTACTGACTAGATGCCAGTAGCTCCCCCAACCCCAATGGTAAAAAACAAAAAATGTCTCCACACATTGCCAAACATCCCTTGAAGGAGCAAAATCATCTCAGCTGAGAAACACTACTTAAGACCATCCCTCCTTCTAAAAACTAAAACTATAGAATGTTTTAAAAATACAATCAAATCACTGAGCTGACATAATGGGGAACCATAGAGCCAAATTCTGGTTGATATATCAAACCCAATGCTATCTCTCTAGTAAGCTGAACATCAAACACCTAAGCCAATTTTGCCTTGAGGACATTTGTTAGTTCGCAAATTTAAGCTTCAATTTTAAAACATCGAAGGTATAAAAACCTCATGTAAGGTGAGATGTCTAATAGAAAAACCTCTCCATAATAAGTTGAACTTCAAAGACAATACCTAGAATGAAACCTGTCTCCCTATTCCCAACCTCACTCCTAAGGCTTCAGGGAAGGTTGCTTTGGCACTAAGAGCCACAGAGGGAAAAAAGAAAAGTAAAGGAGTGGGAACCTCTGTCATTAGATGGAAAAGAATGAAATTGGACCCGTATCTTATACCACTCATAAAAATTAACTCAAATGGATTAAAGGTTTAAATATAAAACCTGAAACCATAAAAATCCCAGTATTTTATTATTAAAACTCTTTGGCCCTTATGGGAATTTGCTCACAAGGCTGTCATTAACCTGGGTTGACTAGGGAACCTCAATCTGTGAGTTGGGTTGAATGTTCCTAGATTCTTTGGCAAAAGCAAATGCAAATCCTCCCTATTGGAAGTTAACTTTGTTCTAAGCCTCCAGGACTTTCCAAATAACTTTGTAACATCAATGAGAAAGATAACCAAGCATGCAGGGAAACAAAGAACCACTGGCAAAAGCCTACATGTATGAAAGACAACTGAGAGAGACCCATTATAACTTCAAATATTAGACCTATTAGACACAAATTATAAAACTATGCCTACTACATTTTTTTAAAATGGTGTGCTTAAAAATATCTGCAGGTCTAGGAAACTACAAAAATTGAAAAAGTAGATTTGAAAAAGAATCAGATGGAATTTCTAGAAATGAAAAATATGATTGAAATTTAAAACTCAATATTTGCAAATTAGATATCTGATAAGGGGCAATATCCAAAATATATAAATAGCTAATACAATTCAATAGCAGTAAAACAAATAACCTGATTAAAAAATGGGCAAAGGATCTGAATATACATTTCTCCTAAGAAGACATACAAATGGCAAATGGATATATATATAATCATCAGGAAAATGCAAATCAAAAACCATAAGATATATCACACCTGTTTGGAAGACTATTATCAAAAAGACAAGAAATAACAAGTGTTGGTGAGGGTATGGAGAAAAGGGGCCTCTTGCACACTGTTGGTTGAAATATAAATCGATACAGCTATTATGGAAAAAAGTATGGAGGTTCTCGAAGAAATTAAGAATAGGGCTACCACATAACCTAGCATTCCTACCTGTGTATATATCCAAAGAAAATAATAAAATCTTTATCTCAAAGAGATATCTGCACTCCTAAGCTGATTGCAGTATTATTCAAAACTAGCCAAGATATGGAAACAACCTAAGTGTCCATCAATGGATGAATGGATAAAGAATATGTATGTGTATGTGTGCTTACAATGGAATATTATTCAGCCATTAAAAAGAAGGAAATCTTGTCATTTACAACAAAATGGGTGAACCTGGAGGACATTATGCTAAATGAAATAAGTCAAAGAAAGAAAGACAAATACTGTATGATCTCACTTACATGTAGAATCTAAAAATTCAAACTTATAGAACCAGAGAGTAGAACAGTGATTGCCAGGGTTGAGGGTAGGGAAAATGGGGACATGTTGGTCACAGAGTACAAACTTTTAGTTATATGATAAATAAGCTCTGAGGACCTAATATACAACATTATAGTTAATAATACTATATTGTATACTTGAAATTTGATTAGAGTATATCTTAAGTGTTATCACAAAAAAAAAGGTAACTATGTGAAGTAATACATACATTAATTAACTTGATTGTGGTAATCATTACACAATGTATTCATATATTAAATCATCATGTTACACACCTTAAAAAAGTAAATTTTAAAAATTATGATTTGCAATTAAGAAGTTATTGTGATACATACTGTACATATAGTGTATATAGAACCACACAATCTGACATTAGTGAAGCAAATATTCGTAACTGAAATAATGGCCACAAATGAGTGGTCATTTTATTCACATGCTACAAGCTAAATGTCTCTGTCCCCCAAAAGTTCACATGTTGAAGTCCTAATCCCAATTTGATGGCTTTTAGAGGGAGGGCCTTTGTGAGGTAACTAGGTCTTGAGGATGGAGCCCTCATGAATGGTATTAGTGCCCTAATAAGAAAAGATATAATAAATATGATCTCTCTCTTCACCATGTGATATAGCAAGATGATGGTCATTTCCTAAACAGGAATAGGGCCCTCCCAAGATACTGAATGTGCTAGTATCTTGATCTTGGACTCCCCAGCCTTCAGAACTGTGAGAAACAAATGTCTATTGTTTAAGTCACCCAGTTTATGGTATTTTGTTATAGTGGTCTAAATTGACTCAAAAATCTTGCAAAGCAACAACTAATTATTTATGGGACCTAAGACATAAATATACAAGTATATGAAATTTTGCTAAGCTTTCTTACAGATATACATGTAAAAGACTATATGTCAAGCAATGTAACTGAGAAAATGTTTGCCAAATTCTTTGGGTAAATACCAAATTTCTAAACAACCAAGGTCAGTATGACCAATTCACACATCACATAATACTATTATTAAGACATTATTAGTACTTTTTCTCTTTTAGTAGTATATAAATGGTACATCTTACCATTTTACCAAATTAACAGTATTACAGACTCAATGAAAAATAATATTTGAAGACATCAACAAAATTTCCAGGACCAATAAAAGGTACCTGCTTGCATATTCAAGAAGCAAAAAAAAATTCCCAAGCAGTATAAATAAAGGGAAATTTATACTTAAACACATTATGAAACTGTTTAAAACCAAAAGGAGAGAGAAAGACCTTAAAGGCAACTGGGGGAGACAGAGAGAAAGATTACCTTTAAAAGAAGTCAGATGTCAAGTCCATTGCATGGAAATTTCATTAAGATGACATTAAGATATCATTAAGATGACAATTCTCCCCAGATTGATTTATCTATTCAATACAATGTCTACCAGAATTTCAACAGTTCTTTTGGCAGAAATGAACAAGATGATCCTAAAATTTATATAGAATTGCAAAAGATCTGAATAGCCAAAATAATTTTGAAAAAGAACAAAACTGGACAACTTATACTTCTCAGTTTCAAAACTTAATATAAAGCTACTTCAGTAGTTATCGATACAATGTGGTACTGGCACAAGACAGACATATAGATCACTAGAACAGAATTGGGAGTACAGAAGTAATCTTTATATTCATGATCAACTGATTTTCAACAAAGGTGCAAAAGAAATTCATTGAGGTATGAAGAATAGCCTGTTTAATGAATGGTACTAAGAAAAGTGAATATACATATGCCAAAAGATAAAGTTAGACATTTATCTCACACTATACACAAAAAGTAACATAAAATAGATCACAAACATAAATGTTAGAGCTAAAACAATTAAACTTTTAAAAGAAAACACATGTGATTATCTTCAAGACCTTTTATTAGGCAAAAATGTCTTAAATATGATGCCAAAAACATGGTTCATTTACATTTTTTTTGATAAATAGACCTCAATAAAATTCAAATCTTTTGCACTTTAATAGACTGATGTTGTCTCATAATGGCTGTCCTAATGCTAAATTATTCAAGGGAAGCAATCCGGTTGTATATCACAAAATGGAGACAATCTAGTAATATATTTTACTTAACATAAACAAATAATCGAAATAATTCAGTATATTTCTGTGATCATAAAAAATATATTTTGTCTCCTCCTTTCCACCCAGTCTTCCATGCCCAAGTCTTATGGCTAGGTCGCACCAACAAAAGCCTATTTTACCATATATTGCTTACTTCGATATACCTAAAGAAGTATAATAGTGCTTCTAGATTCCAAATGTATAGCTATGTCACAGAGGTAAAAAGGCAGCATTTTATGACACCAGTTTAGTTTATGATCATTTCACAAAATCTATAAAAGTTATAAAAGATTTAAAGTTTTTTTTTTAATTAATAAACTGATCCTTTTTCTATTTCTAATTCTTTAAGTTCAATTCTACCAAGATGGTTTATATTGTTTAAAAACATCTTTGGAGAATTAATGTTTTAGAAATAATTTTTACATGACTATAATAATTGATTATATATATTAATAACTGCCGATTTAGGAATAAAATTTTAATCCCATCAAAGATGTTTAATAGCAATTTTAACTACTAGGCACATAATTGATGGTGTAGAGAATTAAAAATTAAATTTCAAGGTAGCTAAAGCATAAATTCAAGAACTTTAGATAATTTTAAGGAGAATAAAACACTAAAATAAAAGCTTATAATTCTGTTTATAAAATTATGTGTAATCATGAATTACTATTCTATATTTTTATGTAAATTAATGTAGTAGAACATTACTCAAAAAATTTTTTGAAAAACATTTTTAAAGACAATGAAATAGCAATAAAACAACTTTTAGTTATAAATAAATCTTATTCATTAGATAAAATAAAGTTAAAAGGCACTGGAACTCTCTCTAAGATACCAATTACTCTGCTTTTACATAGCGAGAAAGTATGGTAGTACAATTCTGTGATCCTATATGCGCAAAGCTTACATTAACTTTGATGATTTTGCCTTCATTAGAAACACAGAATTACTCTATTATATGCAATTTTATTAGTAGTAAGAGATTCTCATAATAACTTTGTTAAACAATTGGATTCCTACATTCCCATGCCTGAGAATTTCCAATGAAAGAACCTCATTTTGCTAAGGAAATGACTGAATTTTGTCCAAGATTCTCAAATTTTTAAGATTTCACATTAAAGAGCACCCACTTTATTTTCAGTTACTTGGGTGGATGGGATTAAAGAAAATCTAGTTGTACTATAGGCATTTTCTGCCACTCAAGTGCCAGTGTAGCTATGCATGAAGAATTCTTATTAAGTCAAAAGAAAACAATGCATTTGAAAGCAGAATTGACCCCCGGATTCAAGTTTTGTGAATGAAAAGATTCAAGATTCAGGTCACTATGGACCCTTTTCCTACTCAAAAAGATACCCTTTCTAATGTAACCATTAAATTGCTCCGCATTTTTAAGTTTGCAACTTCGTAGCCTTCTTAGGTATTGAAAACTACATTTCCTTCTAAATAAAAACGTTAAATATATAGAATTCCTTCATAATGTATTTTTTAAATACTATGAAAGTAATGAATTGTTTCTGGAACCTAGGCTCAGGCAACTGCTCAAGGAGCCTATAGAACTGATATCAGTAAGAGTTTTACGCCTATGAAAACATTCTAAAGATTTTTTTTTAATCTGAAAAATAACATCATTACTGTGAATTTCACCCTGGGATACAAAGGCAGAAGTTACATTGCGTTGTTAAAATATTAGCAGCCACATTTTATTTTTTGAAAAGGCAATTTAGTTTTCCTAAAATAAAGAGTTGATTATAACTCTTATTACTGTTACAAGAATTTGATATATCACAAAGTGTAAGAGTTACAGCATGTACCAACTACCAACCAGGAAAAATGAACCTGATTCATAATTCACTTTGAGGATGTCTAGTTAGTCAATCAAGTGATTTGTAATCATGAAGGCTGCCAGAAATTGAATGAATAATGAGCCACGGATAAAATCCCTGGATTTTTTTAGTATTCTTATTTCATTATGTGACTTTTATTGCCATTTTTGATAGCTATTTCTCAGCAGCACAAATTAAATCACATATTTACTTAGAAATTTTTGACTATTAAGTAGGCTAAAGGATATACAAGTTGAATGACCGGTATTTAATGTCTTCCTACAAAATAAGTCTTAGTGTTTATAGCTTGCGCGAAAAAAATTTCATTCCTTCCAACCACTTGCCTCATTTTATTTATTTAGTGAATACGCTATTTCAGTATAGCTCATTATAAGTCAATATATTTTCTTAAGCTATTTCTATATAACAGTGTAAAATAAATTAAACCATTTAACAGAATCTAGTTGATATCAGAAGTCTTAAGTTTCCTTTTAGTATCTTCATTGTATAGCATTTCTTCAGTGAAACTTATAATATAAGCTGATGGCCAAAGAACATTTGACTTCTAATATAATCTTATTAAATTATAAATAGAGAAAACATAGACCAACTTTAAGTTTGGCATGTTTCTAAAGGGGTAATATAATAAATGAATGTTTTTCAAAATGTAAACTACTAAGCTATATAAGACTTCGTCATTCTAATAACATTGGCCATTATCAGCATTTTAATTAGGAGTGTACAACATAAGAATTACAAAGTTTTAAAGCAAATGGAACTTTAAATGTGATAACAAATAGGCTCATTTTTTTATTCACTTTTCATAAATTTCAAGCAGAAGGGTCCTTTTCCAACTTTAAACTAATTATAACACCAGAACACACGTGGACCTCCTTAAGGAAAGTAATAGAGTCCTTAAGTCAAGATTATCATACTCATTACTGAAATACAATATTTATGAAAAAATTCAACTATCTAAATTTTATAAGTAAATTTCCAATAATAAATTTTATGAGTAAATTTCCAATAATAAATGTTTGGTTGTTCAAAATAAAATTATAGACATGCACTCTAAGAAGCAAGTATGATTATGGTGAGATCTTAGGAAAGATGCTATCTTCCAAACTGACTCTTCCCTGAAAAGTACACTTCACCTTGGAATTCATTTTATCACTGTTATCACACCAATTGTGAGGATCATCTTTTCTTTCCTATAGTGATTAACCATTCCTTCATTCATTCATTTATTCTTTCATTCATTCAACAAATGTTTATTAAGAATCTAATCTATGCCAGGTATTGTGCTACAAACTGGAGATATAAAAATTAATTAGACACACAGCTTTTATATTTGCCCTTTAAAAATCTATAGTCTAGTTACAAAGAGACATATAAATAAATAATTTCAGTAAAATATAGGTTCTAGAATAGACCTATGTACTGGAAAGTTTCAAAGAAGGTAAGGTTCAATGACGGGTCAGTAGTCAGGAAAGTCTTCGAGATAACAAAGTTGAGTCTTGAATGAAAAGTTGCTACTTATCAGGGAGCAAAGAAGAAAGACCATAATGGTAAGAAGGATAATATTAATGAAGACAAAAGTGTCAAATAACTAATCATGGTAAGGTGACTACAAGCTATTCAGTTTAACTAAGGTCAGCATTTAAGGAGTATGTATATATGATGCTGGGTGATAAGAGAGGGCTGCCAGAGGTAAGCTTGAAGCAGTATGCAATGGCTCAATAATAAAAGACCTATTATTAAAGAGAACACAATCTATATTTTACAAAAAACAGAAACCATTGAAGAATTTTAAGTACAAAAATCACAGGATCATAGGTTTCTATAAGGTCAATTTATGCATTTGGCCTTCCTCAGCAATGGTCAAACAAATATTTCACATTTCATTACATATCTGTTAGAGAACCAATATCAACATTTTAAACTACCTGTTTTATATTAATATATAAATAATTTCCCAGAACAAGGGTCTCACCCTCTAGCAAACTTGTGAATTAAACAATTCTACTACCTAAAAAGTGGGGCAGACACTAAAGAGAAACCATATTTTCTAAGGTAGCATCATCAAGATTCTACTTAAATTCATACATGTGATATGTTCATTTGGATACACACACAACATTAAGTATATATAATCTACTAATAGATCGTCAAAAGTTATATCCATGTAAAGTCACAAAAGCAAATGGTTTTAGCCAGCCACATTTTGGTATACCTAAGTCAGTAGTACAAATTAATTGTGAACTAACCAGACTATGCTTCAAAAGTGAAGCAGCTCTGTTTCAAGTTGCACACATAAAAGATTCACGCAGTTTAACAAAGCAGTTCTATAATGGAGGTTTGAGTAGAAGCTCTGAGGTCAGATAGTCCAGGGTTGGAATCCTGGGTCAGCCACTAACATTATGCAAATTATTAAACTCTTTGAGTCTTAGTTTCCTTTTCTATAAACCTGGGATAATTATTCCTACCCCATATAACTGTTGTGAAGATATAATGAGATATAGAAAGCACTTGATAGAGCTGAGCAAATATTAATTATTCAATAAATAGTATTTTATTAATATAACTATAATAGAAATTACTCATCATGATAAACTCAAGTTAACAGACTAAATAACTTTGTTAAACTTATAATATTAAAGAAATGTCCAAAGTCTAGTCCAATCGAAAATGTTCGAGGTAGGCCTAATGTGAAAATCAATAATAATAATGATAATAATAATGAGATAAGTCATCTAAAAATAATATATTCAAGGAACAAAATTTTGAAAAATGCATCATTACTCTTAATAATTACTTATAGCACATGGGGAGAGTCCAATCTTACTACAGAACTACTCAGAGCCTTTTTGAGGAAAAGAAAATTTTACAATAAAACTTTTCTCCAAATATAGTGCCATGTTATTCCTTTTTTTATTTCATGCCCTCTTGCAAAAACATATAGTAAGGCTGGTTATAATCATGTAATGGCATGTACCTGTAGAATAAGAATCCTCTCCTCGCAGTTGGGCCTTTCATTTGATTTCAGTGTACATCAGTTCTACAAGTCTGCAACCTTGGGATTTGCTTATTCCTTGAAAGAAGAAAAGTAAAGACATAATAACAATAACAATAACAAAAAAGGCAGAATACTAACAAAGCAAGACTGTAAAAGAAAATTTACTTCGACAACCAGACAATAGAGATAATTCAAGTGAAAATAACTGAAGAGGACCAAAGAAACATTACTAACTGTATCAAGTTATTTATATATACTTGCATATATGTATACTCATACACACTCATATATGAACATGCTTCATGGTTAAATAAGATTGGGTCAAGTCACAAATGTAATTAGTACAGTAAAATGAAGTTATGATTATTAAATATGCATTAAATGATATCGTCCTGAACTACAAATTACTAAGTACATTAGTAACTCTTACAATGTTAAACATATATAGTCACCCATTTTATCTCTGAGACAGCAAGCATTAACAATGGCTACCAGTTGAAAGACCAAATAATCTATTTGAAAATGGAAGAGAATCTTTACATTGACACTGCAGTTACCCTGAAATTTCTGAAATCAGTAATATATTTTAAAGGATAGAACATGTGATTCTGTTTTAGTCAATATTCATTCAAATAAAAGTCATTTGAACTATAAGTTAGTTAGCATGTGTTATATATAAATAAGAACAGAGGTGAGAGAGAAGCTAATCAAACTACTTTTAGGTATATTAATAAATACCAAATTATGACTTTCATTCCTTTTCACTGTTAGGTTGATTTCTGTGCGATCCTTTAGACTCAAGCAATAAAGCACTATGGTTCAACATCCCAATAATGTTTCATAAAACAAAGTTTAAACCAAACTTGTTTGATAACACTAAAAACATAAAATAATACGAGCATCATCTTTCCTGTAAGAAGATGACACTGACTCACTGTCAATAGAGATGAGCTTCAAGTTGTTTTTCCACAGTGGTGATGGACTTGCTGATCTAGCCAACTCTCTTGCCAAAATTCCCTGATGAACAACTGCTTATATCTGCAAGATGAGTGTTACTAGTAGTCACAGAAAATAACTAAATTAAACAATCGATATAGAAATGAAACCTTTGCCTTGGTCCCAAATCACTATGTTCTGATGAACTAAAGATAAAGTCACAGAAATATATAAATACTGTATAATACTGATATACAAAATTGTACATGTGTTTATTCACACACATTCATTGTATTCTATATATAGTGACCTAAAAATGAAAATAATCAGAGCCTGACCTCTATCCCTAAATAAAAAATGTTCTCAGCTATCTTAACTAAAAGAAAAATTGCTTCTGACATATAAAATCAGAAGTGTATAATGAAAATGCTCAAAACGTGAAAGCATGCCAACTTTACATCCTTCATCACCAGTAGCAATAACTGAGGAAATTATAAAATATTTTTGTTAATGTCTCAATAGTCTCAATAGCATTCAATGTAGTATGACTACAGGCAAAATTACTTTGACGTTTCCCAGAATTCTGAAAAGCAGTTCTACTTTTTATAAAAATATATATATATATATATTTTTTCATTACTAGCTACAGTGTTCATTCATGTTATATAGACAGAGGTTTTGAAATTAAATATTCCTGATATAGTTTTATCAACTGCCAGTTGAATATCCATAAGAGTTAAGGAGCTGGTTAAGCCATACTTGAAGACATAGTTTTTAAGTATAAGTAAAATTACTGTTATGTGCTTCTTTATTATTTAAGGGAATAAGAAATTAGATTAATATCTTAAAAATCAGTAAGAAGCAGTTAATGACTAGACTCAATTCAAACAAAATCACCATGCTAAGTACCTATGATGTGGAAGGTACTCACTATTGGGGGGTTCTGTGAACAGGTATAAAGATAACAAGGCATAGTATACAATCTCAAAGAAATCACAATATTGATATTATTAAAACATTCCACTTTCAGTTCTACATAATTGTTTGCAATAGCAAACAGCTAAATTCTAACCCAGAACCTCTGCTAGTACAGAAAGGATGAGGTGGAAAAACATGACATACCAGATCATGGTAGCTACCACAGGGATGAGGCCTTGGGACTCCTCTTACAAGTGAAGATAAGGAAATTTCAATAGAAATGTTGAGAACATCTGCTACAATCTGTAATTTAGGTCCACTGCCACCTGTAAACAAATTAACTTTGTTAATTTTAAGCTATACAAATATTTCTAGTCATGATTTCATTTTAGTGGGTCATTCTCTTTAACAATTCTTGATTACATTTCTTACCATCATCCCACATTAACTCACCAAAATCGAGAGTCCTCCTCTGGGCTGCAAACTCCTAAAGTTCCTCTTCATTTCAGTTTCTCATTTCTATAATGCCCAGCCAAGCACCTTATAAATTATAAATGCTTGATTAATGTTTGATAAATTGAATTTAACTAGTCATCTTACTCCCTCACCTGTTACCCCAAAAATTATCGTTTATTCTAGCTACAACCACCACTCCTTCAGGACAGTATTTCATGAAAAGACAAGATTACTTATTCATTCAGCAAATGTTTTGCTCAAGTACCTACTAGGTACCCTGTTAAGTGCCATAAAAAACTAGCATAAAAATACTACTAGCATGAAAAACACATGATTTCTGCCCTTAAATAACCCAGTCTAATAAAAAAGATAAAGATGAAAATTAGCTATCACAATATCCTGTAATCAGTTTATAACAAGTTCTGTAGAAAGTACTACAGGTACTAAAAGGAAGGGAAAACTGGCTTAGAATAAAAGCTTTAGAAAGGAATGTCATGTGAGATGAGTACTCAGGAATGAATAGCCACTGGACAGAGGGACAAATACAGAAAGGACATTCCTAGCAGAGGGAAGAGGTGAAAATTTATAGAGGTACAAAAGAATTCATGATATTCTGAGAACTTCAAGAAAATTTTGGAAAAGTTACAGTTGAGAAGGAAAAGGCATGAGAAAGATCACAGAAATACCTTATTATGCTAAAAAGCTGGACCTCTGTCATGACTAAAGGGGGTAAGCCAGGAAAATGATGTGACCCTTGAAAAGACCTTAACAGCAGTGAGAAAGATGGGAGGAAGGACAAGACTGAAAGCAAAGAACCAAATCACATGAAACAAAGCTAGCTTGACCTAATGGTTTACGTAATTATCATGACCTGATTCATTACTGATGACCATTAAATCTATTACCTAACGGGTCTCAAATTCGGATACATATTAAGAGAATACTGCAGACTCATATATTTTAGAAACTGTTTATGTGCTATAATTTCAATGAAAAAGCATGCAGGAATTACATACAAATTACATCAAGATGCCAAAATATTAATATTGACTAGCTCTGGGTAATGAGGCTACAGGTCATATTTTTCTTCTTGTTAGTGATATATTTCAAACTTTCTACATGATAAAATTAAAAATAAATCCTAGAGCAATTCCTTGAAATTTAGCTAAAATGGGCATTAACCCTAAGGAGCCAGAGCCAGGATTCCTTGACAACATAATCAGCTCCAAGGCCTCCTTTTACCACCACAACTGACTATACATTAAATTCTCTTTCCTACATCAGGATCTTAACCCATGCTCTTTCTGCTTCTGTAACATCCTCTTGTTCTGAATGTTTAACTATATCCCAACTTCATCATACCACCAACTAGAGTGATTTTGTATATACAATACCAAGAGCTCATTATATGCCCCACACATTGTGACATCCAATCACTTCTTTCATTGAAAGCCTTCCTGAATACTTCTCCAGTTTGTTCTTCCTACAATTTTTACAAGAATATTAGTGCAACTACTTCAAAGGGACGTGTGAATCCATATATTCATTGTAGTATTATTTATAATAGTCAAGATATGAAGGTTACCTAGGTGTCCATCAATGAATGAATGGACAAAGAAGAAGCAGTACAATTTTTATACACCAATGAACTTTCAGAAAAAGAAATCAAGAAAACAATCCCATTTATAATTGTGTCAAAAACTATAAAATACCTGGGAATCAAATTAACCAAGAAGGTAGAAGACCTGTTTTCAGAAAATTATGAGTCATTGAAAAAAGAAATTGAAGAAGTTATAAATAAATTGAAGCATATACCATGTTCATGGATAGAAAGAATTAACATTGTTAAAATGGCCATACTACCCAAAGCAATCTATAGATTCAATGCAATGCCTATCAAAATACCAAGGCATTTTTCAGAGAGCTAAAACAAATAATCCTAAAATTTATATGGAGCCATTAAAAAACCCTGAATAGCCACGGCAATCTTGAGAAAGAACAAATTTGGAGGTATCACACTACCTGATATCCAACTATACTACAAGCCTACAGTAATTAAAACAGCATGGCACTGGCATAAAAACAGATACATTGATCAATAGAACAGAATAAATCCATGCCCAGAAATAAATTCATGCCTATTGCTCACTTAATATACGACAAAGAAGGTAAGAATATACAATGGGGTAAAGACAGTCTCTTCAGTAAATGGTGTTGGGAAAATTGGACAGATACATGCAAAAAAAAAAAAGAAGAAGAAGAAGCTGGACCATCTTCGTACACCGTATACAAGAAAAGACTCAAAATGGATTAAAGACTTAAATATAAGACCCAAGACCATAAAACTTCTAGAAGAAAACATAGTCAATAAACTCTCTGATATTACTAACAGGAATTTCTTTTCAAATATATCTCCTTGGGCAAGGGAAACGAAAGAAAAAGTAAACAAATGGAACTACATCAAACTAAAAAGTTTTTGTACAGCAAAGGAAACCATCAACAAAACAAATAGACAACCAAATGGGAGAAGATATTCGCTAATGATATATCTGATAAGGGGTTAATATTCAAAATATATAAAGAACTTATACAACTCGGTAACAAAAAAAACAAACAATCCCATTAAAAAATGGGCAGAAGACCTGAAAAGATACTTCACCAAAGAGGAAATACAGATGGTTAACAGACATATGAAAAGATGCTCAAGGTCGCTAATCATCAGAGAAATGCAAATTAAAACCACAATGAGATATCATCTCACACTTGTCCGAATGGCTATCATCAATAAATCAAAAAACAAGTGTTGGCAAGGTTGCGGAGAAAAGGGAACCCTCATATACTGTTGGTGGGATTGCGAATTGGTACAGTTGCTATGGAAAACAGTCTGGAGGTTTCTCAAAAAATTAAAAATGGAAATATTTTTGACCTACTTCTGGGTATTTATCCAAAAAAAAACAAAACAATAATTTGTAAAGATCTATGCACTCTAATATTCATGACAGCACAATTTACAATAGCCAAGATATGGAAGCAACCTAAATGCCCATCAACAGATGATTGGATAAAGAAATTATGGTTCATACATACAATGGAATATTACTCAGCCATTAAAAAAATTGAAATCCTACCATTTGCAATGGTATGGATGGACCTAGAGGTTATTATGCTAGTGAAATAAATCGACAGAAAAAGATAAATACCATATGATTTCACTTATATGTGGAATCTAAGGAACAAAAAGAACAAATTAATGAAAAACAGACTCACAAATATAGTGGACAATTTGGTGATGGACAGAGGGGAGGGAGTTTGGGAGACTGGGAGGATGGGATGAATGGTTAAAGAAATACAAATTAGTAGTCCATAGTTGGGCATGGGGATGGGGAGCATGGCAGAGGGAATGCAGTTAGCATTAACATGATGGCTAGGTGGAGGGTCAAGGGAGTGAGGGAGCAATTGGGGGGGATTGTTTTATGAACTATATAGCTGTCTAACCAAGGTACTGCATACTTGAAACTAATATAAATAAATAAATTTTTAATGGAAAAAAAGGAGGAAGTACATATATACAATGAACTACTACTCATCCATAAAAAAAAAAAAAAGAGTAAAATCTTGTCATCTACAACAATGTGGATGGACCTAGAGGGTAGTGTGCCGAGTGGAATAAGTCAGACAGAGAAAGACAAAGCCACATGATTTCACTTACATGTGGAATCTAAAGAACAAAACAAACAAAAAGCAGAAACAATTTCATAAATACAGAAAACATTTTGATGAATGCCAAATAGGAAGGGACCGGGGGAAGAGACTAAGAAGTACAGATTGGTAGTTACGAAACAGTTATGGAGATATAAAGTATAGCATAATGAATATAATCAATAATATTGTAATATCTATGTATGGTGTCAGATGAGTACTAGGTTTATTAGGGTGATAACTTTGTAAGTTATATAAATGTCTAATCACAATGTTGCACATCTAAAACTAATATAATATCATATGCCAATTGCAATTAAAAATTAATTATTTTAAATTTTTTTAATTAAAATCAAAATTTAAAAAAGAAGAATACTAATATAAAAACAGTCTTATTCAGGCATGACTCAGTTATGGATATATGTGCATATCAATGATTTCATAAACTACAAGCTTATGTATATAACCATTACTAAAGAGTTTTCAAATCTATTATCTCAGAAAAAAATTATCTGCTGTTATAGGTTGAATTGTGTGCCCTAAAAAGATATTGAATTCCTAACCCTCAGTAAGTGTGAATGTGACCTTATTTAGAAATAGGATCTTTGCAAATGATCAAGTTAAAGTGAGGTCATCAGGATGGGCTCTAATCCAATATGACTGGTATCCTTTTAAAAAGGTGACGTTTGAACACAGAGACAGATGTACACACAGGGAGGACAGTGAAGGTGGGGATCAGGGTGATATACCTACACTCCAAGGAACACTAAGGATTTTCAGCAAACCTCCACAGGCTAGGAGAGAGGCATAGAATAAATTCTCCCCGTCACAGCCCTTAGAAGGAATCAAACCTGCTAACACCTTGATCTTATACTTCTAGCCTCCAGAATTGGGAGACAATAAATTTGTTTCTCAAGCTACTCCATTTATGTTACTTTGTTACAGCAGCCCTGGCAAAATAATATACTACTAAGGGAAATGATAATTTTTTTTCCCCTGGAAGTCACTAAAAATGAAAACATTTTGAAGACTGCGAATCAGAAATAATAAAATTTCTTGTTATTGATCTTTCAATCTGGTAGCAAAGATGCTATTTAATAACTAGGCCAACCTAGTGCCCAAAAAACTCTTAGATATGAGTGATCCTTCATCCTATATATAGTACCATTTACACACGGAACATCACATAATCAAACACTGGAGATTGTTGCCATCTTATAAATACTAGGACATGAGAATAACATGAAATTATTTAGATGTTCCTTTGTTTTCTAAGAGTGTCATTCTATGAATTTTTATGTACCTATGAGAATAGTCTGACATAATAAAATCAAAAGGTAGTACAATGAGTTACTTGTTAAGGAGCAATGAAATCGGCACAGATCAGGAATGGGCTCTGGAGTGATATACTTCAATTCAAATCCTTGCTCTATTATTCATCAACTATGTGACTTGAGCAAAACACTTAAACATGTTTGAGCCTCAAATTCATCAGTAAAATGGGAAATTTACATTTTACATGAATAAATTAAATACTACATGAGAGGTGCTTAGCAAATAATGATGATAATAGGATTTTAATAGTTATATAATAAGTAAAATTCCTAGATTGAGATTTTTTACACTTCTCTGGAGTAGGACAAATAATTAGGCAAGCTTATATAAAAACAAAAGTCTTGGTCATATATACTACATATAAAAATACTGCAGGACTTTAAAAAAGTTTAAACCATTTGTCAAAATTTAAAACACATTTAAACTTATTAATATTGGAACTGAAATACAAAATAGGATCTTGGTGTCTTTTGGCTCTATCATAAACATCAGCTGGTACACAGTTTTCAAAGTTCTTACAATACCATTCCCTTAGTCCCTCAGATCACCAAGCCTTAGCCAGTCCAAAAAAACTACCTTTACAACTTAGACTGACATAAGGTTAACTCTACTAGTATGGCATAATCCACTGTAACTTCCTACCAGGTATTACTGATGTGTTTTTGCCTCTTTTTAAATAGAAATCTTATAAATTTAAAACATACATCTTGAAAATATAACTAATTGAAAAGGGACTTCTTTTGGAATTTATATGTTCATTTTGAGAAATATGTAAATAATGCAAAACCCAGTTGATCACCAAAATTCAAAAAGACCTTGTTAAATCACACAAACACTCTCCACAACATACAAATTATATTTCCACTGAAACTGCAATAGTACTTATAAACTAAAATTTTATCTACATTCACATACAAAGAAATAGAAGAAATTAAGTCTAAAATAACTGAAATTATTATAGAGAATGGTAGTATTTTTGTTAACCTTTTTATGTAAACAGCTATCTATACTGGCCAATATATTGGAAAATGTATCAGTCTGACTTCTTGTGAGTCAAAATAGTAATTATTCTCAGCATCTTTTAATAAACTGTGATTAACTATAAAAACATGTTCAATGCTATAATAAATTCAATAATATTAGCACCAAAGATAATGTGGGGTCAAGATGAAAGAGGTTTTTTTCCTAAATATTTACAAAAACATGTTTTGCCTTCATAGTTAGTAAAGTTCCTAAATTTAACTCAAATAGACTTTTAGCCGAGCTGTAAAAAAATTAGCTTGCTTCTTGCTAAATAACCAACATTAAGGCCACTTTTCCAAAAACATGGTTATGTAATTTTTTTTATTTACAGAGAGATAATTAGATTGGCATACTTAATTTAAACAAAATACTTTAGAGTATTAAGAAAAATTCTTAGATCTTATAGTTTTTTAAATATCAATAATATTGTAATAATTATGTACAGTACTAGGTGGGTACTAGATTAATCTGGGGGTATCACTTTGTAAATTATATAAATGTCTAACCACTATGCTATACACCTGAAATTAGTATAAAATAGTATTGAATACCAACTCTAACTGAAAAATAAAAATTCAAAAATAATTTTAAAATAAATCATTTTCCCATACAAAAAAAATAAAAATAAAAAACTGATTTAATGTTAGCAAATGCCATATTCTATTTATTTAAGATACTTATTAACGATAATATAATATAATTTTGACTGACCCCCAAATTATAATTCTAAGAGTTTTTCAAAAGGTAAAGAAGAGCAATGGAAAACCACATATATTTTCATATTCTCTTAAAGCCCTAATATAGTAATACTAATAAATCACAAAAATACATATCATTAAGAAAATATAATCTGTTAAATTATTGGCAAAAGACCATTATCAATCATTATCCCACAGAGGGCAAGGACTATGCTTTTATCTACTTTGCGCACCTTAAGCATGACTAGAACTCAATAAACAGGTGTTAACTATCACACCTCAAGAATAATAAGCACAACAGTAACATAATTCTCCTAAGAATTATGAGAAATAATCCTAATGACCTGGGAATTCAAAACAGGCCATAAACAAGATTTTATGAAGTGTAAATCTAACATTTGCACTTTGGGGTAGAAGAAAATTCTACCTCTTTTACCCACAAATGCTGAGGTCACAACTGAAAACTGTTATTGGTTGTGTCAATAGAAAATGCATAGTCAGTGTTAGTTTTGAAATAATCTCAACTTAGTCTATGAAGACAGTAAGAACCAAGCAGAAATAGTGCAGCTATTTAAGCACCTATAATTCTAATAGTATATATGACAAAAAAAATTTTTTTGCCTTTTACTGTATTCTGTTGTTGTTTCTGCAAACACCACATAACATTTCTACAGAGAGCTATCACAACTAAGAAAGTGAGGTAACATTTGTGGACTATATATGGACTATAGATTCTTCAATCTCACTGGGGCCTCTCTGGTTTTCGCATTGCTGGTTTGGTGATTAAGATTCTGTATTCTTACCACCATCATATAGATTCATATTGTGTTCAAGGAAGAAACAAGTTAATCAGGGGCTAGTTTCCTTTACCCACAACTTTTCTCTTGAGTTTCACATACCTGCTAGAACAACATAGGGAAATTCAACCAGTGCAGAAAATACCCTGTATTACTTATTACAGATGTTCACCAGAAAGAAATTTCAACTAGATAAGAATTACCTTTTGAAATACACACACACACACACACACACACACACACACACACACACACACACACACGTGCATACCCTTTTCTCTCCACTCCAGATAGAAATGCTATAGAAATGAAAGAAATCATACTTAGTGTGAGCAAATAAAGGAATAGTTTAGGCTAAACAAAAGGGGTACCTAAATGCTGATATGATAACAAGGGGTCTCTCCTCCCCAACCTAATATGCTAGGGAAATTTTTCTACTAGAAGCTGCTGAACATATAAGATAACTGACCTTAAATAATCGGAAAAAAATATGTGATATCTGGTTTGCTTGTTAAAACACAACTACCTTGAGAATATTTATAGCATTGACAAAGCTATTACTAGTAGCTTCATCTGCCCTAAAAAGAATGATTACAAGTTTCCACATATTTACAGAAAGAAGTGAATAATTTTTTAAACCAATGTTTGGTCTTGAAGCAACATATTTAGGGGTGAATGATTTTACAATAAGGTCTATAACTCCACCTCTACTTACATTGCTATTTTTTCATAGAAGAGGCATGGCACCATGAATATTATCACTTAAGCTTACACATCTCAATAAGAATGAATGAGTTTTATTAGAGTAAAAACCTGAAAGAGAAGGTACATGCACATAATTCTAAGTTGCCATTTTTAGAATGGAATTTTTCTCCAAAGAGATTTTTTAAATGTGCTTCTACATTATTCTATCTGTGTTACTTTCACTTTAGTGCTCTAGTAAGTTGGCTGCTGAATAGAAACAAGAAACAAACTCATTTTCAAATATAAAGTGGTTAATGATTTGACCATAGGATAAGCCACATAAAAAAGGAAGAAGTCCTGACTGCCAAAATATATCGCAATTTAGATACACGTATACATAAAGAGACACTTATGTTTGTGACCATCCTTATTTTCCTAGTCTAGTTACCATGAAGAGATCAGAAAATTAACTGCAAGGTAAGATGTCTATTGAAAGCCTCATTATATCCAAACTATCATTCTTTTCAGGGAAGTCCAGAAAATACAGAAGGGAACCACAGGCTCTACAGGACACACTGTGTTCTTTAAAAGTAACTTTCAGGCTGATATGGCTCCAATGTTTCTCCCCACAGAAAAGATATTCTAAAAGAAAAATCTTTCCTGCATCCACAATCACAAAATCATACAAGCCTGGGGATAGCCTTTAATCACAGTATAGAGCAGCAGTCAGTAGCTAGTACCCAAAAGATGACAGGCAACATGGACTGAAGAAGAGTGCATGAATAGAAGTCAGAAAAACTTGAGTTTTATTCCCAGTTCTGTGATTTACTACATGGTTTTGGGCAAGTTACTTAACCTCTCCGGGGCTCTGTCTTATGTTTGTCATGTTTTATTTTGTTTCATATGGAAAATAATAGGTAATCAAAAAACTTTTTTTTAAATTCTGGCTAGAAGGCCATCAGTAAACACATAGACCTACCCCCAACTTCACAGATGAGGACAGTGAAGCGGAGAAATATGCCCAGTCATCTAAAAGGACAAATAACTTGTCAAATTTTTAGACCATATTAAAAAATGTAAGTACAAGGCAAAAAAGATCATAATCATCGAATTTAAGATGATGATTATCTCTTCAGGAAGAGCTTCAATTCTACTGATAACATTTTATTTTCCAAATTGAGTCTGGAGCACATGGAGATATACACCACACACACACACACACACACACACACACACACACACACACACACACACACACTTTTTTGTCTGAAATACTTTCTAATCATTTTTTTTAGGTAACCACCAAAACATTTCTCTGGAATTTTAAAGGTAATGGAAATAGTGTGTGGTTTCATTCTCCTGCCGAGCTTGAAAGGTAAATATCACTACTATGCCTCCTAACATAAGACAAAAGAGAGTGAAATACAAGATGTGTGTGTGTGTGTCTGTGTGTGTGTGTGTGTGTGTGTGTGTATAAAATCTCCAATCTGTCAGCTTAGTTAAATATAAGAAATGACACAAAATGACACAAAACACAAAATGAACTGTATTATTAGTACCATGATTAACCCATTTAAGAATACTGAGAGATATCTAATATTTTGTACTCTAAACAATATAGTCAGATCATATCTGAGAGCCTAGTATTCAATCATCAGGGGGTTTTGTTCGTTTGTTTGTTTTTACTGAGACAAAAAGGAACTGCAGTGATTTACCTAAAGTAAGCAAAGGCCTTTCTAAACATCTACATGGAAACTACCTGTAAAAACTAAGTACCTCTGAAATCTCTGAAATTTTCCAATAGAAAAGTATAGGTCATTCAGCAAAATATATTTACTGTATACTTCTATAATAGCTATTTAATTGTTATCATTATGATGCAGATATGTAATGGAAACAGATGTTTCTCTTTCCTTTCAGCAAAGCACAGGAAAAGCATAAACTTGCTGATATTGCATGGACTACTACCATAGCACAATAGAGGAAAAAAGACATTAGCACATGACAATATTAGTTTTTACTACACAACTAATTGCATAAAAAGTGTAACTTGAGATCGTTAAATCAATATAATTTTCAGCACTACAGAAGGGAAACAAATAGATGTGTATAACCAGCCTATTTCACATCTGCAGTTGGGAAAATACTTCAGAGAAGACTAAGTATATGCAAAATGATACCACTGCTTTCAGAACACAAGGAAAAGACTGTTGTTCTCTTTTATTTGCTCATGTAACATCAATTAGAATGCTGCCTCTACAGAGAAATTTTTTTTAAGCAGTACCAGTATAAACTGGAAGAACACTTCTGGAAAACAATTTGGCAATCAATATCAAGTATCTTAAAAAATAGTCTATACTCTCAATCTAAGAAATTTCTCTTCTAATAACATAGCCTAAGAAAATAACCAGGGGAATGATTATAATTTATTTAAAATGCTATTCATCATAACTTTATTCATAATAATGGAAAATAGCAGAATAGCAGAATGATGATTAAATTATATACGTTCATCTATGTCCATGCTGCAGTAAACATGCCAGATCTCATCTGAGCTAAGAAGCTAAGCAGGGTCGGACCTGGTTAGTACTTGGATGGGAGTCCAGCTAGGAAGACCGGGTGCTGTAGGCATAAAAAAAAATAATAAAAATATAAAAAATAAATAAATAAAATAAAAATATATATGTTAAACCATTATAGTCAATATAAATGACTTTAATAATAATTTTAATTATATAGGAAATTTTCATTGTATAATGCCAATTGAAAAAAAGGCAGGCTAATCTTATATATTATATATTTATAAATATATGATATATAGATAACATAAATGCTTGAAGAAAGGCTTAGAGGAAATACACAAAATGTCATTTTTAACTTTTGAAAATTTTCTGTTATGAGCAGATACTACTTTTTGAACCAGAAAAAGTTATCTTTTCTTTAAACAGTGAAACAATTCCATTTCTATGTTCTAACACTCTCTGTCCTTGTCCAAAGCTTCTAAAAATTCTTTGGGTCAAATAATCCTATAAATATTTTAGGTAAATTGACTTAAAGTTACGTTGACATGTTATTCGATCCTAAAATCTGGCATAGAAAGAAAAGTATTTGTCAATTACATAAACACATTATTTTTCCTGGGTTAAACAAGATCCTAACAAATTAGAGAAAATGTTTATGGGACAAACATTATAAATGCTCAGTTAAAGGCTATTAATACGATGTGTTTTAAGTCAGCACGTCAAGGAAATTTTTCAATTAAAAATATTTCTAAAGCAAATAAAGTAGACTATTAATTGCTCACCCAGTATGCCAATAAAAAGTTTGACATCGCTTTTGTAGGACTCTTATTTTCGTGATTGTATTTTTACAAGAAGCTGCTGATTTGTCTTAGGCTATTACTGTCTATTACTTCTAGAAGTCTTAAGGAAAGGTGGGAAGCAGCAAATTCTGGCAATCTGCCTAAAGAGAAATCAATGAAACAAATTAATCCTTCACAGGCTACAATGACACAGTAATCCATCATTCAGAGCTGCTTTTATATACCAAATCAGAGAGCAGAGGAAAGAGCCCTGGGGGACATCACAGACAACAACTTACACCAACACTGGGAAAATACTGAGGAATCAGTTTATTTAAAGAGGATAGATTTCAGTTGATTGCCTATTTCGTCAAATAAAGATTTTTTCTTTCACAGTGCAGTAAACCCAAGGCCCAATGACTACATCTTCAGAATTTAGTACCATATATGCTGGCTGACATCAATGGGGATAAATGTTTTTAAATAATTAGCATCATTAATCAGTATGAACAAATATCTGGCTAGAGTAATATTACTTTTTCCATTAAACTTCCAGGTATTATATACATTCCCTGTTTTCAGTAGGGACTAACTGTAAATTCATCTACTAATGTAGAACTGCCCAATTCCTGGTAAACCATATTTAAGGTATTTTTTCACACATAAAATGTAACTGTTTAATCTATGTATAACTTCCTAAATATTGTGTTAAGTTTAAAGACTTAAAAATTTTTAATTTCATCCCTTGTGGAATAAATTTCAACAAGCAAATCAAATTATAAATAAACAACTTGTTTTAAAATGATAAATAGTTGTTCGGCTTATAATATAGTTGACAGTGCTGAAAGATAAATTTAAATGTGATTTCTTTTTTAAAAATAAACTTATAAGCAATATATTCACATTGAGTACATTTATACATATACAAAAACATATGCATCTAAATTTATTCATGCTTATGTAGAAATTCATGTGCCTGAATATGTCTTACTACAATAATGTATTCTGAGTGGAAGTATATTCCCTAGATGAAAACTAATGACAAGAACAATAAAGTCACAGTGTATTACTTCTGTTAAATGCACACATCATTTTCATAGTTAAATGTGAAAAATTAGTGAAAGAAATAAATAAAACCTGTCACGATGGTCCCTGAAATCTTAAAATTTCGAATATCTAATCACAGACCTAGAACAGAAAAAGGTTAAATAAATGCTAACTAGTCAATTTTTGAGTGGCATCGTCGATACCGAGGTCCTTGGCCATATGATTACAACTCGTGGCCATGCTGATGCATTTTTAATTCAATGCATGGATCTAGTATTTATTGATATAATAAGGTTAGGGATATTACATTGTTACTACTACTGATGAACTGTCAGCAGTTTAATCTAGCGAAATCTTACCGAGAAATATATTTTTTAGGGAAGAGAGAGAGGGAGACAATAGCTATATAAATGTAATCCCTTCACTACCCATGACAGTGGCAAAAGCAAGGCCCCTTTTTTCCCTTACTGCTTTGGGCTCCAAACATTTCCTTTTGCTAAAGATGTTGGCCACCAACTGATTGAGGTGACAATGAAGAGACTGCAGCAAAGTCCTGTAGGTACACCTTCAAAACACCGTCCATGGCATCATTAGTATGCAGACAGACAGAAAGGGAGAAAATTCACTCACTCAAAAGCACTTCTGCCAAAATACAACCGAAAGAGAGAGGCTTTAAAGGCTATATCAAAGTAAGGAAATATTATAGGATCCAGGATCAGAAAAAGGGAGAAAAAAATCCACCTGAATTTGCTGAAACAAACACTTAGGTACTATAAGAAAGCTTGCTGCTGTGCTACCCTGCTTGTAGGCTTATTTCCCCAACCTGGACACCTGGGAAGCATGTTGCGTTCCAGCTTTTCACTGACTTTGAAGAAATGGATAATCTAAGAAGCAGTGCTGCTGCTGGGGTCAGTAAAACTATGCTAATTGGTGAACCTAATTGCTTCAAGCAGTCCTGCCTCTAAACAGGGAGAGCATAGTTGATGGAGTCAGTCTGTTCCTAATAAAATGAAGAAGCACTGAATTAAATTCCCAAGGAAGGCACTATAAAAGTTTCCACAGTGTAACCAAATGACTTCACCTATGCTATTACCCCTAAGATGACATCTTTGAAAGAAAGCAGGCCTGAGTCAGGCTCCATATTCATAAATTGGCTGAGCTTAGGCCAGTGAATCTGGATTGATTTAAAAAGGCTTTTTCATCCTTCCAATCAAATGAAGTCATTGTTAATTAGATGCTTTCTGTTAACAATGTCACTCTTCTCCACATTACCTGCTCACACTTGCAGCGCCTCTAGTGCAACATCTGGAACACCAGTTCTACTGTAATCAGTCCTCACAAGTTTGGCTAGAAGGTGGTGGTATTTCCGTTTCCCAATCCCTGTCTGAAGGAAGATAGGATTCAGTCTACTGGTGGCAAGATACATACCAACCCTCTAATTTGAGATATTACAAAACAATCTCTAGGAAAACTCTTGAGATATGGTCTCCCAAGATCTTTTTTATTAACTACACAGCAGTTTCTGTGTTGTTCTCGCTCTGTAGATGGATGTTTTCAAAAATGCGTAAGGCCACAGAGTCAGCTCACTTACATTCCAGCTTCTTAAGATCAAGCTCCTCCTTAGGAGGTTTGAGGTTTCCCAGCCTTGCCCCAGGCCTTGCTCCAGACCCCTCTTGGCCCAACACACCTGAAGAGGACGAGCTAGCTGCCCAAGGCAGGGCAAACTGGTAGGCAGCCGCGGAGAGAGCAAGGCTCAGGGCGCTCTAGCCAGAGAGGGCAGAGAGGCGTACTAAAGAAGACGCACGAAAGACTCTCTTTCGACGGTGGGTCTCCGAGCCTTACAATGTCGGGCGGAGGCCGACTCACACTCCCTCCCCGCCAATTCCAAAGAAATTTGCACCTCCTGCACAAACTGCCAGCGCCGACCGAGGGCGAGGCCCCGGGGTTCGAGGAACGTGCGCCACCCCCCGGTCGGGCCTGGCTTCTTTCTTGAATCTTTCCGGGAGCAGGCCCGGGACTGTCATTCTGGTTCCTCGCAGGGTGTGGGCCTTCAGCGCCAGCGAGAGCACGGCTCCTGCAGTCGGACGAGGTCCCGGCGCGACGATCCCGCAGCTCGACCCCTCACTGCGCGGGCGCCGCACTTGAGCCAAGAGCCCGCAAGCGACCCCGGCAGCGAGGCTTCGCGCCCGGATGTGGGCCTCGCTTCCGGGAGCTGCTCCCGCAGGCGTCGCGCGCTGTTCTCAGGCCTCGAGGGAAGGAGTGGGAAGGGCCCCGGAGCCCCTACAAGGGCCCCTGACTCGCAGCGTGCAGAATTCTTTCGCAAGAGCGCGTCCTTGTGGGGTGAGGAACGTCAGGAGACACACAAGAGTAAGGAGAAAAGGTGCCTCTTGGCGACCCCCCGGGCCGGCAGCATGGAGGACCACGCTGATGCAAGGGCTTAGGCTGACAAGTGTCCGTCAAAGGCACCTCAGGACCCCGACGACCGGAAGGTGGCAGGCCTTCAGCAAAGCCAAGGGAACCTGCTGCCAGGTCATGGACTTCATCCCGGACTGGGAACTTCTGAACGGGAGTCGCGCACCAGAGCATGGACCTGGACCCGGGTCCCTGTCCCTGGCTGAGGCGCCCCAGGACGCGACCACGGCCTTGGAGTCCTCCCTGGCTGGGGCTGCGGAGAGGTCAGAGGGCTCCACGGCTAAGCGACAGTGAGTCCTGATTCCTAGACTTCGCAGAGGGCAGAACCACTCTAGATGAGGTTAGACGGTGAGGGTGGAAGGAGAAAACCACACCGAGACGCGCTGACGATGCCAGTTGGGCCTCTTAATTGCATTTCTTCAAGTCCTTGACCCCAAAGCTTCGTCCTGTGGTAACGTACGTCTTCTCCGCAAGAGGGTTAGGGGAAATAAGTTTCTTGGGACTCTTTCATCCCTGTTAGGTGGACTCAGGGACGAGGGCAGAGAATAGCAGCAGCCGAAACACCTGTGATCTCTCAATACAATAAAATACAGTGATTGGAATCATTTCTCCTTCCGTTTCCAGAAGGAGCTCAAACCTGAAGCATTAAGTCTATCCTCCAAAGTGTAAAACAGAACACTCGCAAAACCGGTCAGGGACACCATTGCCCGTACCTGCAGGAGGTTCCCCTTTACAAACAGAAACGGCGATCTGAACTTTTTTTTTTTTTTTTTCATTTTAGTGCTTGTGTGACCCTAAGTTGGGGGCTTGCGCGTTGTAATACAGTCCTTTGACCCTCTGGAGACCAAACTAGAACTGAGCAAAGGGAAATGAGGCGAGAGAAAGGGAAGGTGCTGATAACTAGTGGACGGAAGTCTGGGTGGGTGCTGCGCAGGACTGCTCTGAGCAGAGGTGGGACCCCGCTCCGGGACGGGTAAATCCTAGGACGCCCTGCCCCAGGGCTCTGGGTTGACCGGCAAAAATACGATCACCTGCTCAGGGCTCCTGGTCTCTAGCTCAGTTTCGGAAACACACACACACACACACACACGGTGCGTGCCCCTCCTGGCGCTGGAGTTCCTCTGAGGTTGTCCTGTCAGTGGAACCCTGCGAGTTGCCGCCGAGCTCGGCCACTTGACCATTTCGCTCAACCTGGATGAGGGGCAGCTCTAGCCCAGGAGGGAGGGCAGACAGAGGCGCCTGTTGTGTGAGGACCCAGCTCGGCGCAAGAGAAGGGCTGATAGAGTGACAGACCCCTGGGAAGCGCGGCGTTCTCCCTGGCTCGGGGCTCCTCCCCACCATTCAGTCCGGGTCACCTGTTGTCCCGAGCTCGCCCGGGTCCTCTTACCGCCCCGCTCTCCGCTACCACGCGACAACCCCCTGCCAGGCTGAGCTGCACGCCCGGGTGACTCTAGGGTTCCCCGGCCCCGCAGAAGCGCAGCTTTTCCTGCCTCCAGATCCTCCTCCTATCCTCCCACCGAGCAATGACTCGCAGTGTTTGGGGTAGTTGGTGTTCTTTTTTAAAGTATATCAAAGGATCATTGCCGTCTCCCCGTCAAGTCATTACGCCTTTATCCCCATCAATTAACCACACCTCAGAGGGCTGCTATTAAGAGCTAAATTGAGCTGCAAAAGTAGATATCCCGTTTCAGGCAGATGTTGTCATCTCCCGCTGAGATAAGCGGCGGGCGGGACCCGACCCGCAGCTTCCGCAACAGCCGCAGCCGCGCTGGACCAGGCTAAGGACTCGGGGCCGCGGAGCTGGAAGGGAGGTTCCCGCCGGATACCGCTGGTGCTCCAGGAACCCAGAAGAGTGGGGAGAGCCCTAGCTCTCGGACCTCAAGTACTGTGTACGTCAAGAAGTATCTTCAGAGTTGTACCAGGGAAAACGCCTAGAACGAGCCGTGCGTATTTGCGCAGAGGAGTGGAGAGTGTTCGCAAAGCCCCAGCTCCCCACCAGTGACCCAGAAGTGGGGGGGGTGGCTGAGAGGGGAATGAGGGGGAGAAGAGGGCACAGTCATGATTTTTTTCTGGCAGCCCTCCACTGACACACCCCTCTTCCTCTTCCCGCCACTCCAGCCTTCTCCTTCCCTGGAACCTGGCCCCCAGACCCCGAGAACTTCTTATGGAGGAAGGTTCTGTGCTGTGGGGTGCTGAATATAGAGCTAGGGAACCGGGGACAGAAACGTGGCGTTTAAGACAAAGGGGATCCACTAGGGACCGCCGCGGCCTTTCGCCCAGATGTGTCTTTCCGTTCTCTCTCACCCCCATCACTCCTGAGGACTCGGGGCATGGCTGTTGCACTCAGCTAGGAGACCTTGGAGAGCTGTGGGAGGGAGGGAGCAAGGGGACGTGGCCCTCGCTGCAGTTACAGGGCTTTCCTCCCGACAGTGGCCACAAATTTAGCCAAGGCTAAAGGAGATTAATTTCCCAGCATAATCCAATTAAAAGATTTCTGAAGTAATCTGTTGCGAAAATGAAAAAAAAAAAAGTGCGCGGCTAAAGAGGGGACTGGTTTTGATGACAGTGATTTATCGCCTGGGCACAGCATGCGCCAGCCGCTGGCTCTCCTGCACACGCGATTTGACCAGAGCATCCCGTCTAAACCTTAGCCTTTCTGAAAGACAGCCATCCATCACGCCAACCTGGGCAAGAAAGAATGTGCAAGGGACTGGGGTTGCTTACAAGCACCACAGACTTTTTTAAGTGCTATTAGATTTATGGTCTCTTTTTCGACGCCCATCCAGAGTAATTAGCACATATGTTCTAAATAGATGATAGTTTTGTGAGCAATAAAGCAATTACCCATCGTTGGAGCTGACAGTTCCTCCAACTAAACTCCAACCAGCAGCTAATTGGAAAAGTCATTTCAGCTCCATTGTCTGCAATTAGTCCTGCTAAACTACTACACCCCAACTAGCTGGTTTGAGGTTAATTTATTCAGTGTTGTATTTGCACTGACGAGCCATTTCCACAAAGGGACTTGCCTTTTGCCCCTCCAGATTATGCCCTGGGATTAGAGGAGCAGGTGGGATATTCAAAGGCCAGGATGGGTCCCAAGAGGAAGGAGTGCCTCAGCTTCAAGGTCAATGTCCAGCTCCTAAATACTGCTGACAGAGAAGCCATTGTTTTTCCTTCTGGGCAGTAACTAAAGGAAACTGTTCCACTCAGTGTACCAAAACCTTAAGGTTTTTTTGTTGTTGTTTTTTGTTTGTTTGTTTGTTTTTTGTTTTTAAGTCAGCATAGAAGAGGTGACTGGGTTCTGAGTGCACCTTTCCTCCTGCATACTCAGTCCTGACCCCAAGGCATCAAACTATCCCTAGGGGATAAACACAGATTCAAACCGGCTCAAACAGAAAAATTCTGAGCCTTCAGCTGGGAGAGGTAGCCTCCAATTCTTGGAGTGGTTCGGGGAAGGTCAGTAGCCCTGTTTCTGCCTTCAGCCTCTCTAAGAACAAGGTCACTTCCCTCCGCCCCCTCAAAACGGGTTTCTCTGTGATTTTTTCTTTGCTTTTTTTCCCTTTTTTCCTTCCTTCTTTTCTTAACTATTTTTTTTCTTCTTTCTCAAGTTAAGTCTAACAGGTCCAAAATTTGCGCATATCAAGTGGGGAAAAAAATGTGTTAAACATTGGTTTGATGCCCCATCAGAGCTTCCAAATATCCATTGGCTGGGATTCTTCTACTTAATTTAATCTTTATTGGACAGGCCAGCTCCTACGCTCCTATTCACCAGAAAACCCCTGGAAACGATCCGTTGGGGTACAGAATGGAGGGCGGGAAGGAGAGGAGTTAAAGAGGGATTAATCCTCTCCCACCCAACCTCGAACTTTGGAACTGCGAACTCTGGCAGGCCAGGGATATGAGGGGAGGGGGCTCAAGGTCCCAGCCCTGACAGCCCAGGGTCTCTTCAATCTGGAGCTGGGGGTGGGAAAGCTGGCAGGTTAAGATGGGAACTTGTAGCCCTGGTAACCAAGTATTCCCTTAAAGGAATTTACAGCTAAGTGACCCAGGCACTGGGAGCAATGCAAATTTTACTTAGAAGAACATGGGCCTGGGGGTTGGGGGGACTTCTTAGGAGATAAAGCCCAGTGTTTACAGTCCTAGAAATCAAATGTCCTTTTCTGGATAGCCATTAACGACCTGAGGGCTGTTTCTCCCTTTTTAAGTAAATATAACAAACGGCTAAGAAAGACAACTTTGATGGTATTTTAGTCAGCATATGAGACTTAGTAAAATACTTCAAATGTCAAAACAAATTTTAATCAATTGCTCAGCTTCATAGATTTGGAAATATGAATCTATAGCAAGAAAAACTTTTAAATTGCCTAATGTCAGACTCTTGTTTTCCACTTATTGTGTTTTAACCAATTTAATTCCAAGAAAGACCAAAAAGAAAAAATACTGGTGAGAAATTGAAAGTAATAGTCTCATCTTACCCCATCACCTCCCACCTGCCACACAATCTCTACCCTCTGAAGAGAAATCTTCCTGTCAATGTGGCTTCCAGTTAAAATAAGATGTCTTCACTAAAAAGGCTGTTCATCGTGTTCTCAATTATTTGCTTTTTTTCAGGACTTAAATACAACATCCCAGAGAGTGAGAGCAAGAAAAAATTGAAGGAAGAGTTCACGGAAAGCATCACCTAGACTTAGGAGAGAATCCTAACATGGGTGCATTTGCATACCTACGTGTAGAGGCAAATAACCCACCCACTCAAGCCTCCCCAATATATGGCAAACATTTACATATACATCCATGCAAGCTCTAAAAAAGCTCTAAGCACTTGTGTGCAAAGATGTCCTATGCAAGCTCAGCTAGCTATCCACAGACACACATATTCACTTCTGGAGTAAAGGCATTTTCGTTGCTCCCATAGTTTCTTTCTATTAAGAGTGATTAGAAGATGTCTATTCAAAGTTGCTGATCCAGAGAGAAAATAAGAGTAGATAAAAGGAGATTTCAAGTGACCTCCTCGTCCCTTTCACACCAACCTGAGCCCTAGAATAGCCTAGGATCAACGAACACAAAAGCCCTTTCCTTTTTCTTTTCAGCTTCAAAGATTTCATGCAAACGGTTAACAATAAAACACAGAACTATCCTCAGAGTTTTGTTAGATCATGCATTTGGAATACCTTATTAACTCCTCCCATAGATGGGCTACGTTTATTATCCACTTCTGAAATAGGTAAATAAAATATACATAGCATAATAGAGGGCATGATTACTTACTGCTCTATGTGGTTTGTATCAGTGGTGTACTATGCTCATTCTTTTTCATCTAAACTTTACCTAAACCCCCTCTCTCCTCACTGATGGAGGCTGATGGAAGACACTGTAATAAACATATCTTTCCACTGACAGTTTAGAAGGAACTGTTAGATTTATTATTTAGATCAACTTTCTGATAAATAAGTACAATCATAGCATGAAGATAGTTACCAACAGATCTGGCTTTGTGAGCCAATACTTTTCCACTAATTTATTTTATAGGCAGTGAAGAAAGTGACAATAAAGATTTAAACATATTCGACTGTCCTTAATCAATGAATGTCCAAATCAGATCTACTTTTGATGGGCTAATCCTGTAGTATAAATAATAGGTGTTCTGACAGGTAATTATTAAGGGAAATGATTATATAGTGTAGTTGATTTGTATTGTCAGGGTACTTTAACAAGCTGCAAACTCATTTCAAAATCTCAACTTTTCATCCATTCCCTGCCCATTTTCCCTGGGAAGAAGAGCCTTGCAGTCATTCTTCACTCAAATCGGACATTTAACATAAAGAAATTTTATAACATAAAAGTCTCCAGTTACTTCTTTCTTTGCATAAATGCACTTAGCTAGCTCAGGCTTGATTTTTACAAAAAGTAAATATTTGGCCCTGGCTTCACTGGTGTGTTAGGAATGATTGTCACTTTTCCTCCTATAAAAGGCTTGATTTGCATCCAAAGGTCATCATTTGCTCTCCTGCCATCCTTCCAAGGTTACTCCTGGGCCCTCTAACAGGGGGCCCAAACAGAAAGGAGAAATGCTCCCCTTATCTCTTTTCCAAAACACATGCTTTAACCGGCCAGTTCACGATAGAAAAATAAACCACTTTCTAAGGTAAAGCACTCATCTCTGAGCTTTTTGACTTAAAAGCGACAAGAAGAAATGTCCAGGCTACCAAAGTGATAGTGATTGAGCCTGCTGGATCCATGATTCAAATACATGCACAAGCTAAAAGCAGGCAGTCCAGCAGAAGCCGACTCTCAACTTGGCCTTTCCACCGTTTTTATGTTGTCAAGACAGAACTTTTTACAGCTAGGAAGCCACAATACAGACTGGATTCAATCTTGCAAGAGGGGTTTCCGACATAGGCCAGGTTTTTATTTGTTTTGTTTTGTTTTGTTTTGTTTTGTTTTGTTGTTTTGTAATAAGCACAAAACATTAGGCAGGCATTCCTGTGGGTCTCTCCTCCCTTTTCTTCAAAATATCTATGCAAGACCGTTTAAAATACATCTTCAACTGCGTTTTTCCCAGCCTTAATCTCATGCCAAGGGAGACTAATTGATTCGGCACCTTTAAAATAAGCTCTTTGGGAAAGGTCTGCAGTAAGATCAGAAGAATTGACCTTTTTCCCAGTGATTGCAGGCATGTTCATCTCTCCAGATGAGCTTGATAAAACAGGTTTATTTCTGTTCTGTGGTCTCTCTAAACAGAATAATACCATTATTAACAATTTAGAGGTAGAGAAGAGGTATGGGGAGAGAATTTTCTACACATATCATGGTCATTTGTAGGATCTCAGGGATCTTGAACCATATTTAGAAATGTTTTTATAAGGCCACCTTTGTTCAGTGTAATTTACCAAAAAGCCAAAATGAATGATCCAGTGAGTTTGGGGAAAGCAAAATACCAATATCAAAGAGGTCATAGTATTAGTGAAGAATGATTCAGCCTTTGTCAAAATAAAGATATTGGTGGGGGGAGGGGGAGTGGTAATCAGCTGGAAAGTCTGCTTAGATCTGGACTCTGGGGCCTGGAATGCAAGTCAATGCTATATGTGCAGCCACAGATCTCTGCTTCTCTCCTTCTCCCACCAGGTCACAACCCTTTACTGGCTGTCCAGCTAGGAGACATCAAGTTTTGTGTGAAAGGTCTTCTAAAAAGTGATTAAGGCTGAGCCAGGATGCTAGCTACCCGAAATAAGTGTTGTAAATTTACAGTCTGATTCCTCTCCCCCAAGGGAGTGGTACCATTTCATCATCTCTTGGGGGAACCACACTAGAGACTTTGTGCACTGAACTGGCCTGTGGGAAACAGGAGGGCAGAGGAAGACTTGAGAAGGGAGGCCTAGGAGTCCAGACCCTGGCGAGGTTTTTCTGGTCCCTAGACCAGCCTCACCAAGAAAGAGAGAGACCTTGGAGAGGGTGGTCTCAAGTACGGTGCTGAGACAAGGGCCACAAGGGGTCTGGGTCCAACAGCTACATCCACAAGCTCAGACTTAGTTAAGTTAAAGGTCTGGGGGCAAAGGACTTGGGCGAGAAGGGAAAGAGAGAGAGAGATCTGGAGAAGAGAGAATGAATGAAAGGCAGAAGAAAATTGCAACTGCGCTTTCTGATTTTGCATGCCTGGATACAAGTGTGGAATTGCACAATTTGGAGACCTATGTTCTTCCGCAAAATATGATCACTTTTCTATTAGGTGCCCTACCTCACAACAGTATCGTTTTCTCCTGGTTGAGCATGGGGAGCATCTGGCCCAGGACCAATGTGCCAAGGTAAACCAGCAACAAACAGTTTCGTAGAGAGAAAGCCAGAGCTCCCCAGGAGTCCCTGGGACCCCTCAGTCCCTCTACGGAAGCCATTTTGCTGGTGGGGCTGGGAGCACCAGTGGAGGCGCTCTGCGGGTGTGCAAACGCGGTCGTGGAGCACAGGATCCGTAAGAGAAACTGAACCCTGAGTGCCACTTGGGCTGCATAAGTCCCAGAAGGTGACAGCGCCTCTCCTCGAAAAGTTTCGGTTTCTTCCCGCCCCCTCTCGCGACAGAAAGCTGGAGCATATGCCCTGCAGGAGCACGATCTGTTACCCTGCTTGGAAAAGCCGAGGGTTTCCATTGCTCTGGGCATCACCATTAAAGCTCCCTGCGGATCCCCTCTCTCTGGTACTAGGGCCCGGAGCTGCACCTCTCCTTCCCTTCCGGGGAGCGGGCATCTTCGTCTGAGGCACCTCTGAAGGCCCAGCTTCTCCCCAACCTCAGGGTCACGCCATATCTCAGAAATCTCTCCCAAGTTTGGAAGCTCAGTGTGGGGGCTGGCAGGAAGAACCCACAGTGAGAGCGAGTGGGCGATGCCGCTCGCGGGGAGTTTCAGCTTGTCCTCCCGCCATGCCTTGTCCTCAGCCTGCAAGGCCAGACCGGGGCCAAGCCTGTTTGGCTGGCTCATTCCCGCGCCCACCCAGCCCCCGGGCGCGGCCCCCGGCGTCGGCTCCCCCGCCCCCGCGCCCGCCCTGCGCGCCCTCTGACGCAAACGCGCGCCCCTGCCCAGCGCAGTAGAAAGCACTGTCGTTGGTTTTAATTCAGGCTCTTCCTTCCACACACACCCCCTCGGTCCCCACCCTGGGGAGGTGACCCCCTCTTCCCGCCCCCAGCCCTCTTGCTACAGTCTGGCTGGGCTGTGGGACTGCGGATCTAGGGCTTTCTCACCGCCACCGCCGCCGCTGCGGGTTCTCCGCTGGGGAGAGCGGCTTGGTGTCCCTTTGAATCCAGTGACACTGTCGCCCACATTAAACAGGCAGCCATCGATCGCGTTACGTTAGGGGATTCCGTTACTAACGGCGCCCGCAGGTGGGCGGCAGGAGTCAAGCTCGCCAGGCCCTGGCCGCGCAAGACTAGGCGCGGGCAACAGGGTCAACCCCGCCAGACTTGCAGCCAGCTCCACGGCGGCTCCGGCTCGGCACCAGCGGGGGCAGCGGCGCGGGGGCTAAAACTGCGGTTCCGCCTTTCCCTGTCCTCTGGCCCCGCGCGGGAGGCCCCGTAGCTATTTTCCGCGGATGGGAGTGGAGGTAGAGGATGGGGGTTGGGGAGACCTGTTTTGAATTTGGACTAATGCTAGGCTGTCACGATCCTCAGCTCCAGGGTGGCGTGGCGGCCGTGATCCCTGCCTCTGCGCGGCAAGACAGAGGCCAGATGAGGGCATCTCCGGAGCAGGCCTCGCGGAAAGTTCTCCTGGTCCCTCCCTCGCTGCCTGGACTCCGGTCCCGGCCTACAGAAGCCATGCGACAAGCCAAGGCTGCCTCCCGGCCTGTCCACGTTTCTAAACCCGAGCTGAAAAGAAACGATAATCATTGAGTTACTTGCCTGGTAGGGCAGGATTTGACAGAGTCTCGCTTCCGGTGCCCACGACTCACGGTCCAAGGTCCGAGCCCGGCTGGGCCCGAGGACCCGACATCCAGCGGACCTTCAGTTCCCTGGCGCTCGCTCTCGCCTCTTCTTCCACTCGCTCCGTCTCTCTCCTTGTTCTCTTTTCTTCTCCCTGTCTCCCTCTCTGCCTGTTTCCTCTGCCCTCCACTGCCTGTCTCTCTACTGTATGGGGAGTAAAATTTAGAATGTATATGTAGAAAGCTTGTTCTTGTTCTTTTTCTTTCCTTTTTTTCTTTGTCATGTTCGTTTCACCTTTTAACTGACCAGCAGACATGAGCGCGTTTATTTGGGGAGAGGGACGAAGGCAAGAAGCCCATGCTGGCCCCAGTCGCCTCCTCTCCATCAGCTGCGTACAATGGGCCGCCGCTTGCAGAGTGCACTGACTGTCTCTCCATTATTCGAGCTGGAGGGGCTGTGGGGCAGGCACGGAAAAGCCTTTATTCTGCTGTTTAAAATCGTCGCTCCTCTCTAAGCGGTCGCCAACTATCGACTTGTAGGCTGGAGAGACCGAGAAGCGCAAAACGCTCCCCAAACACGCAGCGCTTCCCAAACCCCTCCCTGGTGAATTTAAAGTGAGAACGAGTATTAAAAAACAAACCCTACCTCTGTCAATACAGCTTGGCCATTTACTCCCACCTTTACCTGAGGGCGTGTTGATGCTCGGGGTGCTGGAGCTGAGACAAACTTTTACGCTCTTCCTAGTAGAGGGGCGGGCAGGCGAGCGCGGCTCCCACCCCTGGCAGCAGCGGCGGCAGCCGCGGCTTTGTCACTCCGCGTTGCTCCGCGCCCGCCTGAGCCTGCCTAGGGGAGCGATCGCAAAACGAGGGGGGTGCGAGTGTGCGATTGGAGAATATGTAACTAATAGAAGTATCATTTTCCCCCAGTATGATCTTTCAAGGAAAAAAAATCCATTGAAAGAATTTTCAAAGTGCTGTCTTCATTTGGAGAAAAGGCACAGGCTGCCTGCAGAGAGGGGAGGAGGGACCCCGCTGCACGCCTCCCGGGAGCGGCTCCCGTCCGCTAGGTGGCAGCCAGAGCCAGCGATTCCTGTAGGCCCCGCGGCCCGGCCAGCTCCTCCCGCCTGCCCCTCCTCCTGCGACCAATCACCTTCGGGAATCTGGCTCACTGGCTCTCTCCCCCCTTCCCTCCCTCCCTCCCTCCCCCCCCTCTCTCCCCCCTCTCTCTCCCCCCTTTTCCCTCCCTCTCTATCCCCTCCCCCTCCCTCTCTCCCCCCTCTTCCCCTCCTCTCCCAATCTCCCATCTTCTTGCCTTCTCATTCACTTGCCCCTTTCCCCTTTTTCTGGGACACTGCCTTGCCACCCCCCCCCCAACAATATGAGGACTTATTACTACTGTTTTCTTAATAATTATTCAAGTGTTGTTTTGAGTCTGGCACACCTTAGGATACCAATGGGGCGGGGGGAGAAGGAAGAAAGAAAAATCACAAGGATTGCAAAGTTTATTTTTTAAATCGTCTCTGGGATCAATAGGAACCATTGAATTCAGATTGCTTTCGTGTCAATAGCTGCAAATTTCAAGACTGTTTTGTCGTAATTAAAACCAAGATATACTTAGGACCAATAAATAGGGAGTCCCTACCTCGTTTTTTAAAAGGATATAAAATGAGCAGAATCCACACTTGGATTATGCTTATATGTGAAAGAAGAAAACAATCCAAACCCACTGTATATCACGAGTTATTAAAATGGTGAGAGTTAAATTTCCATTAAAAAATTTCCTAACATTTCAATGACACTCTTCACACTCATAAAACCTAATTTTAAAAACTTTTCAAAAGAAATCAAAATAATTTCCTTCTAATTCTCTTTTTGCACATTGCAAGGCAGTCTCCCCTTCGCCATCTCTTCCCCCTTTGGGGTGTGTGTGTGTGTGTGTGTGTGTGTGTGTGTGACCATAGACGACCCATACTAATCAGGTCTCAGAGTAAATAGCAGCGCAGGGCGATCTCAATGTAAATTGCGCTTGTCAGAAGCACACCCCCCTCCCTCACTTTCTCTCCTCCTCCCCTCACCATCCCCTTCAGTAGGTAGCTAAGAGGGAGGGGAAAAAAAAAAAGAAAGAAAGAAAAAGAGGAAGGGGGAGGGGCTCTCCAACCAATGGCGTGCAGGAGGCTTGGCTAACCTTAGCCTCCCATTTTCTCTCTCCCCCACCACCCCCCATTCAGGGCTCTGACCAGTCAGTCGCCTTTGATTATCAGTTGCCAGCAGCCCTTCTCCTGGCTCCTTGACACGAGCTCCATATAAGGCAGCGATCTCCATAGAAACGTGTCAGTTTCAATAGTAGTGTCAAAGTTCACTATATACAGACATTCGCGCAGATCCCCCTTTCGGAAACATTGCTCTGCGAGTCCTCCCGTTTAAACGCATTCAATTTTGGGGTCTCTCTTCTCTCCTCTCTCTCTCCTCCTCCTCCTCCTCCTTCTCCTCCTCCTCTGCCTCTCTCTCTTTTTCTCTCTCTCAATCTCTCTTCTCTCCCTCGCTCTCTTCTCTCCCCTTTCTCTTTTCTTACATATTCTATTAGTTGTTTCACCCGTATTCTTCTCTCTCCTTTTTCTCCCTCCTTCTTGTCTCTTTTACTTCATTCCTGCAGAAGAGAGAGGGCTAAACTTAAAAAAAAAAAAAAAAAAGAAAGAAAAGAAAAGAAAAGAAAAAGAAAAAAAGAGGAGGAGGCACCCCCTTCGTATTCTTCTTATCGTTATTTTATACATATATGATTTTTTTTGGAGGGAGGGTGTTGGTTCCCGGCTGAAGAGCACTTATTTAAAATACTAAAAAAAGAACATTTTTGGGCGATCTCCAGGGTTTTTTTAACTAGCTCTGTGTGTTATAGCAGAAGAAGCAGAAGAAGGAGCAAGAAAAGAGGAAAAGAAGAGGATTATTTATTCGACCTACTTTGGATGTCTCTCTCGTTTTTTATTATTATTTTTTGCAATTCTTTTTCTTCTGATTTTTATTTTTTCTATTTCGCTGTGAATTCGTCCCCGGCGTGAATTATCTCATATTTTTCTCCCCTTCCGTCACCTCCCGAAAGAAGAAGGCAGCGAGAGCCGGGCGCCACCGGCACAACAAAAAGAGCAAAGTGTGTGATCCTCCTCGCCGGCTGCCTCCCTCTCTCCAGCGCTGCCTTCCTGAATGGCTGGCTGCGTCCGGCCCTGGACCTGGCCCCCCGACACCAGCGCTCCCTGATCACCGCCGGCAGCCTCACCCCGCGCCCCGCTCGGCTCACCGCGCTTCTCTCAATCCCGAGCCCAGCGAGCGCTCCCGCCCGGACAGCAGCGGCGGCGCGGGCAGCCCTGACCCGGGCTCGTGCTCCGGCTGCGGCCCCGACTTCAGTTCGGACTCCGGCCCGGCTCGGGCTCCTCCAGCAGAGCTCGCCGCTGCAGCTGAGGAGGCAGCTCCAGCGGCGTCTGCAGCCGCGACCTCCTCCTCCGCCGCCGCCGCCGCCGCCGCCGCTGCCGCCCTCGCCGGCTTCCTCTATGTCGGCTCAGCCCGCGCTCAGCGCGTAGCCAGAGCGGCCGGCGGGCGGGCGGGCGCCCGGCGCGGGTGAGAGAGTGTGTGTGCGAGTGTGTGTGTTCGCGGGGGTGCGGGCGAGGCGGAGGGCGAGTGTGTGCGCGCGCCGTGGCCCATGCCCGCCGCCCCCGGCGCTGCGCCCCGCGCCGCTCCCGGCTGCCGCCTGTGCCATTTCTGATTTTGCAACTTGGGGAAGAAGAAAAAAGCGAGAGAAGGGAGCTTGCTCTCCGGGGGGGTGGGGAGGGGGGGAAGGAGAGCGTGGCCCCCCCAGGATTGGAGCGCGGGGGGAGCGGGTGAGGGGAGCAGGGGTGTTGGGGGGGGAGTCTGAGAGCCTGGGGGGGCTGCAAAAAGAGAGAAAGAAAACAGCAGGAACCACAACAAAACGCCAGCAGGGCGGGCGGGCGCGCAGCAGCAGCGGGGCGGCCGAGGCAGTAGCGGCGGCAGCGGCGGCGGCGGCGGAGACAGCGGCCGGTGCCCGGCTCGGGCTCGGCTCCCGCGACCCCGGGGCGCCCGGCGGGCCCCCCGCCCCCTCCCCCTCCCCCCTTCCCCTTCCCCTTCCCCTCCCAGCGCGCCCGCGCGCCCCGCGGCCCTCGGCGAGCAGCTCGGCTCCCCCCAGCGCTCCCCGGGCCCAAAGATATGGCAATGGTAGTTAGCAGCTGGCGAGATCCGCAGGACGACGTGGCCGGGGGCAACCCCGGCGGCCCCAACCCCGCAGCGCAGGCGGCCCGCGGCGGCGGCGGCGGCGCCGGCGAGCAGCAGCAGCAGGCGGGCTCAGGCGCGCCGCACACGCCGCAGACCCCGGGCCAGCCTGGAGCGCCCGCTACCCCCGGCACGGCAGGGGACAAGGGCCAGGGCCCGCCCGGCTCGGGCCAGAGCCAGCAGCACATCGAGTGCGTGGTGTGCGGGGACAAGTCGAGCGGCAAGCACTACGGCCAATTCACCTGCGAGGGCTGCAAAAGTTTCTTCAAGAGGAGCGTCCGCAGGAACTTAACTTACACATGCCGTGCCAACAGGAACTGTCCCATCGACCAGCACCACCGCAACCAGTGCCAATACTGCCGCCTCAAGAAGTGCCTCAAAGTGGGCATGAGGCGGGAAGGTGAATATTTCTTCTCTGCTTCTCTCCCTGAGCTTTGCCCGCCTCTCCGGCCCTCTTTCTTTCTCTCTCACGGGGGTGGCTGCTGTATGGAGCTGGGACTCCTGCAGTCCCGGCCCGTCCCAGCTTCCCCTGTCCCCACTACTTTCCTCCCCCGGCGTCCCCCACCCCTCCCTTTGCTCGCTGCCTCTGCCTCTGCCTCCCCCTCCCGGCCTGCGCTCCTCTCCCTGGCTCCTCCACCCCGCCCGCTGCCTGCTCAGAATTGCGTCCCTGGGATCGTGAGCTGTGGCTTAAAATCCCCTTCCTTCCTCTGTCTTGGATGTGCTTGGTGTGTGTCTCTTTCCCGCGTGTGCGTGAGGATGCTTGGGGCTGTGCTGGCATGAACTTCGGGAGGGGTGCTTACGTCCCTCAGAAAACTGTTTCTGTGTTTTTGCATCCCACTTTCCCCTCCACCTCTTCTTCAGTTTCCTTTATTTAAAATGGGGGAGGTCTGGGGATTGGAGTACCCTAAACGTAGATTCATTGCTGCATCATCCTTTTGGAAGCTTAGCTTGGAAAAAGAGGAGTGAGATTTATTGCACTTGTAGGTCTAATTAGGGGGGAAGGGGGGCTTCTGGCCTGTTCACTGGTTCCCTCTCCTCTTCACAGAGCTAGGGCCGCCTCCTCCAGAGCTGTGGCCTTGTTTTCACCCCTCTACTTTGAAAGGAAAGTTTGTGACTGAACTGTGCTTTCATAGTTGTGTCATTTTTAAAAAAGCATGATACTCGTTTAATTTCTTCATCAAACTCCACCCTCTGCTTAAATACTGCATACAAATTACAATTTACAACGGCATTTACCGATCCTTCTGATTTGGCTATAATGCATAGACTGCAGCTGGCATGAGCTTCCACATCATTTAATCCCTGTGTTGTATGGGTTTGGTTTCTTTTAACACAACTTTTGATGTTGTATTTAGATATGCTTCATGTTCATGTGGCAAGAGATGCAGCACTTTTCCTATAAATATATTTAGCCGTTTACAGTTAAAGTTTATCTCCTGACAATCATTTAAGATGTCTTATAGTCAAATTAGCAAACCAGTCAATTTTGCAGAATGTAGATTACTTCTTGTAATTGACTTTAAAATTATATTTTATATGCCACAAGAAAAGAAATTGAATTCCTTCAGATCTCAAAGAGCAGGCAAATATGACGACTTCATCTCTAGCTCCAGGGAGATTTTGTAGTCATCTGGAAAAAAAAAAAAAAACTTTGAATTGTGCTTTCATTTAATTGAAAAATAACTGCCAAGTTCAAAACTATAATTAGGAAAAAGTATTTTAGCCATTATGTTTCAAGAGCCTAAATTGCATTGGGGCTTGCATTAAAATTAGAATCAAAGCAAACTTAAGAAAATACTGCACAACCTGAACTTAGACAGCTACGTGTACATGGGCATATCTATATTAATTTGTTGGGGGGGGGAGTTCAGTAGCCCTAACTTTTCCCAAAGTTGTCTTTGTTTACATGGCAATTTAAAACGCTGGCACTGTTGAAGTAAAACATACACATTAAAAAAAAAAAAAAAAACTTTGGTCAGCTTTAAGAACTCAAAGCATGCTTACGTTTTGCATTCAGATGGTTAATGAATCCAGTGTTTTTGCAGTTGCAAGCTCGTGCATTCACTGGGCAAAAGCTGGCTGCAGGTTGCAGTGGCACCGCGCAGGACAGACATTAATTATATTTCTCACTTTTTTCAATAATGTTTGGCTACTGTAAGTTCAACTTTTTCTTGATTTTTTTTCAATTTTCTGTTGGTTTTAACAGCGAGAACTTTGTGTGGGGTGATGGGGAGGAGGGGACAGGGGAGGGGTGCAGGATAGTTGTTTTCTCTTGAAAAGTTGTAAGTGGTTAGTAGGGCATGTAACTTGTATCTATTTTAAGAATAATTCTATAGCATTTTTAAAGAATGGAAACATTTTGAGCAAAACGTTGCTTGCTTACAAATGGAGAGGCAGCTCGGCATTTACTTAGAACCACAAGCTTTCTCTGGTTTCTCCTGTGTATTTTTTTACCCTAATTTGTTTCATTCCGGAGGGGTGAGTGGGATTTCTTTAATCTTCATGTTACTCCTTGGTGGTGGAAGGGTTGGGTGGTACTTTCTTAGTGATGCCGGGCTGGGAGCCCTGAAGTCAGGCCTAGTTCTGGCAGGGCTGAGGGTGGCCAGGTGCGCAGTTGATGGCTGGGCATCTCGACCCGCAGAGCTGGAGGGCCTCACTCCAGATTTCCTCCCGGTGCGAGCAGTGAGAGCCAGCGCGAGGGAAGATGAGCGAGGCGCGTGTAGCTGCAGAGAGAACCTCCGCATTGTGTCGGGAGCTCTGCGGCGCGGCGATATTCACAAGCCCCCTGGATGCACATTGCCTCTTTTCTCTCTTTCTTTTTGTCAGCGGTTCAGCGAGGAAGAATGCCTCCAACCCAACCCAATCCAGGCCAGTACGCACTCACCAACGGGGACCCCCTCAACGGCCACTGTTACCTGTCCGGCTACATCTCGCTGCTGCTGCGCGCGGAGCCCTACCCCACGTCGCGCTACGGCAGCCAATGCATGCAGCCCAACAACATCATGGGCATCGAGAACATCTGCGAGCTGGCCGCGCGCCTGCTCTTCAGCGCCGTCGAGTGGGCCCGCAACATCCCCTTCTTCCCGGATCTGCAGATCACCGACCAGGTGTCCCTGCTACGCCTCACCTGGAGCGAGCTGTTCGTGCTCAACGCGGCCCAGTGCTCCATGCCGCTGCACGTGGCGCCGCTGCTGGCCGCCGCCGGCCTGCACGCCTCGCCCATGTCCGCCGACCGCGTCGTGGCCTTCATGGACCACATCCGCATCTTCCAGGAGCAGGTGGAGAAGCTCAAGGCGCTGCACGTCGACTCGGCCGAGTACAGCTGCCTCAAAGCCATCGTGCTGTTCACGTCAGGTGAGGCTGCGGTCGCTGGGAGGGCAGGCCGCGCCGGGAGCCACCTCAGACTCTGCTCCGCCGGGGCGCGGCCTCCTGCGCCTCCGCCGCGCGCGGCCAGGCTCTCGCCGGACCTTGGGCCTGACCCGGACCTGCGGCCCCCGCGCTGAGACGCGGCCGGCGGCGGCGCTGCCATCTTGGGCGCGCGGCGGTGCGGGAGCTGAGGCGGCGCCGAGGCAGGCGGCGGGCCTAACGGACTGGACCCCGCGCAGGGCCGTGGCGGGTGCGTGTCTGGTGGGGAGAGGCGGTGCCGTGGATCCGTCTGGCTGCGCTGGTGTGCGGTGTGTATGTGTGTGCGATGTGCTTGCGTGTGCGTGCCAGAGCTCAGCGTTTCTGGAGGAGGAGAGGGAAGGAAGAGAACGTGGGAATGTGGCTTTCTCCTCTGTGTGGCACGCTCCTTGGATGAGTTTCCCGACACAGACACACACGTACACAGAGGTGGAAAGAGAAGAGTACGCCCAAATAAATCATAAATAATCCTGCTTTACTGCTGCCTGATTTTCCCTTATCGGAAACCATTCATGTTTGCAGTTGCTGAGGTTATTGAGGGTCGTAAAAAACGGATTCGATCTAAACAAGAAAGATAAAAAACAAAAGCAATACTGTGGAACCCGAAAGTATAGAAGGATTCCCGCCCCAGAGATAAATTTCATAGCCATGCAAAACACACGAACATTGGAAATTTAACAGAGTGCCTTACAAATATCAAATTAAATGTAGGCGGTGGTAACGTGCATGTTAACAATTTCTCTTATGATAGATGGTTCAAATTAACTTCTACGAAAGTGTATTAATGTTGCCTTTGAAGGCTCTGGTCTGAGCCTTTGAGAACACTGCCCGCCTTTTTTATTATCGTAACCTGCAAGAGGGAAACATATAAACACCCGAGACAGCAGGTAATGGGGGGAAATATAAACAAAGCCAGAAGGGACGCTGGTGGGGAACAGAGCTGCTCAGATTGGGTATAGGGCCTTGCCCGCTGTGAGTAGGGTTAGCTGCACTTTTACCTCCATTATTGGCACTATTGTTTTAAATTCCTCCATTCAGAGAACAAATAAACTATCCTAATAAATCTATCCTAGAGCCAGGACATCCAAAGGCCAAATTAAAACCATTCTTGAGCAGAGATGGCAAAAACCCTTTCCCAAGGCCTTGTTAAACAGTAAGCTGTGGTATAATCTATCAATATTTCTTGGCTTTCATGCGTGAAGAATCGTATTTACATTGTATTAAAATGACTCTTAAATTTGCACAATATTGTAATGTAGCAAATGTAGTATTAATATCGATCTGAACAGCAGATAATTTATTTAGACAAGAGCATCTCATTTGTATGCAGGGTGGACAGAGCCATGGACTTGGACTGCCCCCCTTTTACTTTCAGTGCAAATGCAGGCCTGTTAGTGGGAGAGGGAGTTATTCTTTGCAAGAGGATAAAGTGAGAACCTTAAAACAAATGGAAGATTTATTGAATAGCCTCCTTGGTGTTTGAATGCATTTTATCTTAATAAGTCTTCTTGATGGAAACGTGTTTTTCAAAAGTGACAAAGAGCCTGTGAAGCAGTGACCAGGCTGCTTTAGCTCTGGCAGGCCTAGGGCCTGGCTGGTTCTGCACTACCCAGCTCTTTAGCCAAATTAATCAGGAAGCAAGCCAGTGTCAGGGGAGCTGGGGTTTTAAAATCTCATCCAGTGAGGTGTCTTGAAGCAGAAATGTGACTTGGAGATGGATAGAGGTCTTCTCAAGAAAGGTCTACCCTCCTTTTTCCTTGTCTTCTCTAAGGTCCTTTGAACCCCCTTGACTTATCTGATCTCATGCCCTTTCCCAGAGAAAGGCAAGGACTGTGCAGGCTGCAGGGAAGACTGTGGAATTATTTAGCTTTTCTTTCAACTTTTCATCCTAAAACCTCTGTGAAAAGTGTTCCTTTTTTAAAAGTTTCCTTAAGGAAGTTTCTTAAACCAAGTCTTCAAGGTGCAAGGGAGGCCAAGAAGTGAACAATAACATTATTTTGTTGGAAAATTGCAAACAGAATATCTGATAATGGAAATAGAGCTGTCAGTAGTAATTCACCCCACCTCCCCTGCATATAACACATTTTCACTTTTGACTAAACTTGTTTTGATTGCTAGCCAGAAGGGAATTCATGGGAAGCCTTCTCAAAGTCATCCAACTTTTGAGCAAACTTTGAATGATGGAAAAGACAGTTTTAGACATATTGTCCAATGAGGTTTGCTCCAGTTAAGTATTTGAAGCTGGCACAGGGGTTCCCTGTGGTGGTTTTCACATTTGGCCTCCGGATGGTATGCTTAATCCTTAATATTCTGGACAGCATCCAAGGACTAGGTCATGACCTGAACTTACTTTTTTAAAAAATTCATTAATTCATACACCTAAATATTCCCTCAAATAAATGAGAACTTCTCTGAAAGGAGCCATCTAGTTAACATAAGTACAATAAATCCATTTTCAGTACAATAATAACTTTGATTTCTAGTTATGGCAGCTGATTACATCTATATTTCCTGCACACTAAACTCTTCTGAATGCACAACATGAAATACATTCTCTGCACTACAAAGGCTAAGCCGGGAGGGCCTGAACAGTAATGGTTATTTATTTACATAATTTCTTTTCCATATACTGTGAAAGAAATATTGAGGGTTCCCACATTGACACTACCATATAAAAGCGAGACATGGATTTTGCACATTCTGCCTCCTTTTCTTATATGGGGTATATATAACTCATGGAGTATAAATATGGACTACATTACACCCCCTGATCACCTAGCTTTGCTACTACAACCACCCAATCGATCTAAGAGCTCATACTGTCTTATACACAGTTGGAGGAATCCTGTTGTCCTGTGTGCAGGAATATCTAGAGTGGAAATGACTATCCAGAGTGGGAAGCGAGACTCAAAGTTAGGGCTTCAGCTAGAGGGAGGCTATAGGGCTGGCCAGCTGGCACCTGGCAGCAGGGCCCAACTACAGTCATTCTTACTTCAAAAGAGGAAAGAAACCAAAGCAGTCAGTGCAAGGCCCAAGTATGCCTTTTCTGGGCTTCTCTCCCTTGGAGTGGTCTAGCTGGGAGAAGGGTAGTGACCTTGTACTCTGGGGGCCCTAATCGTAAAAATCAGATAAATATTTTACAGACCTGAGGGGATGCCATATGGATCTTTTAAAAAATCTGCTGGGGTATCAGTGGGTCCTTTTCATTTAGCATTGTCTGAGGTTAAAAGGGATCCTGTGGCATAATAGGCAGATAATGCATGTAAAGCAAGATATATGTAAATAACAGTCTTCATGGTGGCCATTCAGCAGATTCAGGTTAGCAAGCAGGGCCAAGGGCAGACCTCATATTCCCCTCTCTAAGCAGCAAAGCCTCAAAGTGCTCCTGCCCTTGCTCTGCTTGTCATAAAACCTCACTGACTTCTCCAGTCAGGCCAGTATAGATGCATTCAAGCAGCTGGCTAAAGTAATTAGACATCAGAGAGGAACCCAGTCTGGATCTGGGGTCAAAGGAGACTTGCCTCAGAAGTTCTTGAAATATCACTTGTTTTATTTGTTTTTTTTTGGTTTTTTTTTTTTTTTTTCTCGAGGCCATAGCCTTGTAGATGAAGGTGTTAGTATGCTTTGTAAATCCCAGTTCTTGGAAATATAAAGACATAAAGCTCAGAAGCTCAGCAGACAGGTTTCACTTTGAATCATTTTCTGTGTCTTCTTAGGGTCATACTTGTCCATTCACAATTATATAATGTTCTTTTGGGGGCATCACCATGGATGAATTTCTTCCCAGATCTATATATTAGCAAACTCTGCCTTTGATCTTTAGTCAACCTCCTGACTGGCTAAGGGCTCCTCTGTGATCTTCTTGTTTTTAAAATATGTATTATTAATATAAGGAACAACATGGGTGTTTGAACTAGGAGAGGAAGATTTCACTGCATTCCTCTGATTCTGCTGTCCCCTCCATTTGCTTGCCTCTAGTTAGTTGATATAGTATAAACTGCTATCTTGAAATATTTTTAGGAGACCAAGAGGAGCCTTGGTTGATGTGAGATAAACACACAAGTTTTAAGATGCTGTCATAATGTATAGGTGCCTTCCCCCCCCCCCTTAGTCCTACAAAAGGAAGCCTATCTCCCCAAATCCCCCCTCAACTCCCCACCTCCCAGTTCTGAAGCAACAACAGCAGCTGTCTCTAGCCCAGCTTTGTGTCTGATCGCTGAAGATGTCTCCTTTCTGCAGCTTGGAGTAACTGAGCCATATTCTTTCTGCTTATTATACGGCTTACAGAGATGTGACCAATTTTCAATTACTTGATCTAAGACACAGATAGAAGTGTACACTCTCACCAAGGATTTGCTGCAGAGTTCTTGCTTGCATAGATAGTGGATCTCAAATCTTATTTTGCTAAAGCATGGACTCGATCTGATTCCAAACACTGCCTGCCCATGATTCCTTATTCCCTCCCATGTGTTTGTTCACAACACAACTAGGTTTTCTTTGAGGTTTCTGGTTGGAGTCATTTGGGCTTGAAAGGGGGACTCCAAGAAGCTTTTAAGACTGCCTTCAGGCTGCATATTTCTTCAGGGCTCCTGAACACCCCAAAATCAGGGGCAAAGGGGGCAAAAGTCTTCCCTTTAATGAGCACAGTGGAAGGATGCTCCCCTGCAGGCGGAGGACAGGTTGCAACGCAGAGCAAACATGGCTCCAGCATCGTACATTATTTAATCCAAAGGTGAAAGAGGAAAAACAAAGGGACTAGAGAGGTTGCTGCCTCTGCATGTATGTGCTTCTCTCTCCAGCTCCCCTAGGCTTGGTGGCGGTTTGATTTATTTTATTTGTTGTATTGGGGGCTCAGGGAAGGGAGTGGTGAAAAAAGGAGAAGGGAGGCATGAAGGCGTGGATTTTTTTTTCCTTCTATTTCTTTTTTCCTCCTTTCTCCTTTAAAAAAATTTTAATGGCTTGTTATTTGTGCCTTTACTGTTCACTGACCTAATCTCGTGCCCCCTCCCCTTGGTCTCTCCTTCTTGTGACTGCCCCGGGCAGATGCCTGTGGCCTGTCGGATGCCGCCCACATCGAGAGCCTGCAGGAGAAGTCTCAGTGTGCACTGGAGGAGTATGTGAGGAGCCAGTACCCTAACCAGCCCAGCCGCTTCGGCAAACTGCTACTGCGACTGCCCTCCCTGCGCACCGTGTCCTCCTCGGTCATCGAGCAGCTGTTCTTCGTCCGTTTGGTAGGTAAAACCCCCATCGAAACTCTCATCCGTGATATGTTACTGTCCGGGAGCAGCTTCAACTGGCCTTACATGTCTATCCAGTGCTCCTAGACCTTGGGCACTTCCCACCTGCCCCCACCTCCCTAGAGACTCAGAGGACCGGCAGGCCATGGACTCCAAAGCCTGGGGGACACCAGGCAGCTGATGCAGGGTGCAGCGGGCTGGGCAGGCTGGGCAGGGGGGAGGAGGGCCGGGTCAGCAGGAGCAGCCCACCCTGCAGAAATGCAACCTGAGCTGCAAACCAGGAGAAAAAGAGAATCTTTTAGGATCAGATCTGTGAACACATTGGAAAGGAAAGAAAAAGGACCTTGTGTCTGGTGAGAAAAGAAAACAATCTTTGGAAGAGAGGACCATGAGAATTTTAATAAAACAGAAGGAGACTAATGGACCTTCCAGGATTTATTGTGGACGGATATGGATATATTCTGTACAGAAAACAACACATGGAAGTGGACTGAATCTTATGTAGAAAGACACACATACACACACACGCACCCCAAACATTGTTATTCATTTTGTAAGATACTAGTCTTTATTTTCATTTTTTGTAAAATTTAAACATCGTATGCACATAAAAAAGGAAACAAGAATTAGGGGAAAATAACATTTTCCAAATAATTATAAAAAATTGTCCTGTGTCTATGTATCTATATCTGTTTTGTATTTTTTTCTGGTTCCAAACCAGATTTCCTGTGATTCTATACTAATAATTTTTGATATAACCCTTTGCTTCTTATAATGAGTGCGATATATGTTGTCAAGGCTGTTCTTCAAGAATTAAAATCGAAGTGAAAATTTAAACAAAAATAAAAGAATTTAGCAAAACCCATGTGTCTGGTTGCTTGACAGATGTCGTCAGTGCAAGAGAACCCTCCAATTAATTTCCACTTATTAAAATGGTGGGGGGGGCCGGTTAAGAAGGGAGAACTTTAAAGGTCCATTACCAAGTTGGCTAGATTTATTTCCTAAAACCAAGCCACTACCTTGATTTTGTAAATTCTGAGGTCCAGAGCTCAGAGGGCCAGGCTGTGCATGGACTATGGTAGTCAGGGAGGCAGGGAGCCTTGGCTACCAGTGACATTTGATATGACCTTGTGGGTGGTGGGAGGCTAGCAGCTCCATATAGCTGGGCCTCAGGCTGGAAGAGGCTGGGTCCTATGCGGAGAGGTAGGGTGTGAATTCCCAGGTCATTGCCTGCCTCAGTGACTGCAGGTGGGAACTTGCTTGGCTGTAGAGAGTGGAGCAGTAGCAGTGGGGGCCAAGGGAGGGAGAAGGCCTTTCAGATGCCTCCACAACTTCTGCCTGTGACTGGAGGGTCTGGCTTCTCCCCAGCTCTGGGAGAGAGAGTTGGGGCCTCAGTACTGGGAGCCCTGGCTTTGCTTTCCCTACAGTCTGCTGAAGAGGTGGCTATGGATTGTCCTTTTCTCCCTACTCTATGACAGGGGTTCCCTGGAGGGCCCTCGAGATCTGTTGGTTGGATGGAAGTTCCCTGTGGCACTTGGGGGCATGGACCTGGAACCTGGGAGCAGAGAAGCTAGGTTTTTCCCAGAAGCAGCCTTAGGGCCCTAGTGGCCAGTCCAGTGCAGAAACTTCCCTTCAGGCCTCTCTCCTTGGGTGTGCTAATGGGGGGTGGGGGTGCTCCTCTCTGTAGCAGCTTTCCAAACATGAATGATTTATAGGATCACAGTCCACACTGTGAGAACACAAACTGCCAAGGGAGCTTTTTCTTAATGTATTAATAAGCCAGATCGTTTAAAAGAACACCTCTCACCTCCTCCCCCTCCCTTAGACCCAAACAGGCCTGGTTGAGGCACGAACTTCACTTTCAGAAGTCATTGGCAAAGTTTTGATTTCAATTTGCTGTCTAGAAGTATCTAGTACCCCCCTACACACACCGCCTTTAAAAATGTATTAACAATCTCCTACACTCCAACCAGCTTGAAGTTTTGATATTCTGGATGCAGCACAGCCCAGGCAATACCATGTTATCTGTAGAGAAGTCTCAGTAGGTCCATTATCCTAGCCAGCCTGCCTGGAGATGAGCCTCAGCCCTAGGGTGGCTGGGCAGGAGGAGTGTGAGGGGTGTGGAGCCCCTGGGGCACCAGGGCCCTCCTGCCCTCTGAAGTGTACCTTTTTGCAATGGGTGTCATTCTTTGCTTCATACCCAGAACGATGTCTTAGGTCCTAGCCTGACTTACCTACAGATTGGGCACCCAAGGGAAGAGGGTCGTAGGGAGAAATCACTGCCTTCCAGGAAGCCTAAGGAAACCCTCCTAGGCTACCGGATGGCAGAGCCTGGGGATTGAGGTGGGGTGGGCTGCAGCAGGACGTGGAGGGGGAGGGGAGCCGAGCTGCCGCCAAGCGCTCACCAATCTTTCCTGCTTTACTCGAAATGAGATGTAAATATATTCATTACAGTGTGATCCCTCTGATGAAAACAGATAAACATATTCGTAGGTCGGAAACGTATTTTTCAATTAATTTCAATATGGAAGCCCAAGCCCAGTGTGGGGACTGGCCCAGAAACGGAGGCCTGGGATATACACAGGACTAGCTCCAGTATCCAGAGGTGAGAGTGCTAACCTGACTCTTGCCCAAAGGGGCCCAGAGTGTTGCCCAATGCCTGGGGAATCTCATCGACCTTTCTAAGCCTGTACTCAAGCCCAGGGAAGACCAGTGTAGGAGAAGAATCCAGCCTCATAGATTCCCTCACAGGCTCGGTCTGGAAACCAGGAGGCCCTGGAGAGGAGTAGAAGGGAGGAACACAAGATGCTCTGTTCCCAGGCTCGGCAGGCGGTCTGGGGACCTCCAGCAGTGGGATTCTCCTCTGCAGTCACCATAGTCCCCACCTGTATTTCACACAGAGAGACAGTCGTCTTCAGAGGTCTCTATGAGTCTCAACCAGAGGGAGAGCCTCTCAGGGACTTAGGGGCCATGTGGGCGCCCCTGTGGAGCACGACAGGCTGCCCCGCACCCCTCAGGATTTCACTCAGAGCGCGAAGCATTCGCGACCCATGAATCTGCCTGCACTAAGGGAAGGTTTAGGAGTCAAGGCTGCAGCATCTAACCCAAGGGGTGAGCCTTCCGACAACCAGGAAGCATCCTTTCTGCTCCCCGAGATCTATAAAGGTTGCTGGGCCTGGCTGACCAATGGCCGCAGACTAGGGCCTCCTCGCAGTGCCGAGGCGGCAGCCCCAGGAGTGGCCAGGCTGTACCCGCTCAGTGTCCTGTGCTTCCTCTGACCGTGGGGCCACTGGGCAGAAGGCAACGTGGGGCAGCTGGGAGTCTCTGCCTAGGTGGTCGCCCGGAGTTCCCTGAGCAGTGAACCCGCCTTGGAGCCAAGCGCCAGGGGGAGCTGGGGAACCAAGGTGTGAGCCCGTAGGCAGGTGGAGGCCCGCGGGTCATCTTGGCGCCCGCAGCCCCACCTTGGCCTGCCAGACCTTCGCAGTCACAGGGAGTCTGGAGAGGAGGGCTGGGCGGGGTAAAACAGATGAGTCCTCCAGGGCCAGAGGAAATACATCTGAACAGTCGGAGAGAGGCCCACACAAGGTGACTTCCCTCTCGAAATTACCTGTGACATATGAAAGTCAAACGTTCCCTTTTCCAACCCAAACACTTACTGGGCCACTAGAACTTTAAGGGCTTTGAAGTCGGTTTAAACTACTTTAGCCACAAGCTTTTCTGAAAACATCAAAAAGGCAATCTAGGGACGTGCTCTCCTCCCGGAATCTCTATGGAGTGAGGTTGTGCCTCGTCCGCCGCTGCCGCTGCTGCCGCCGCTGCCGCCGCCGGGGAACAAGGACTGACGCACCAGGGAGTTAAAATATGACCTTTGCCCCCCTCCCACACACGCACACCCCAACTTGCCACCAGGCCTGGAGGAAGCCCGGGGGCGGGGGATGGAGGGTGGGGATAGGAGTCATTCCTGGACACACGAACAACCGTGGGCTTCCCGGCCTCTGCTCCACGCGTTGATTCGGGTTCGCGGTCTCTGGCAGCTGCAAAGGGTCTCGGTTGATCGGTTCCCTGAGGCCCCACTGCCCAGTTGTGCGTTCGGGGTCACAAGGCATCCACCTGAGCTCGTCTACTTGGTGCATGCAAAATTTTTATTTAAAAAAAAAAATTCCTCCTTCTCCTCCTCAGCTCATAGACAGTCCTTTTTATTATCTCCTCCAGTGATAGAATCACCTCTCCGTAAGCATTTCGATCCCTCAGAACAAATCACCTGAATGTCTCTGCAAAGGGGAAACCATGAAGAAACGTAGGGAGGATATGCAGGGAGACATAAGTGAGAACTAGTAAAACTCTTGTTAGAGGGCCTGCTCAGGGTCTGTGGCGTCGCTGGGCCTTTTACTTGCAAAGCCAAAGAGTTGTATTCCTAAATGAGTTAAAGACCCATTTACCTCTGTCGTGTTCTATTCATCAAGCCACAAGTTGAGAGTTCCTAACATGAAACTATTTGTTTGCTTACACAACCAGCTGGGCGCAATTTCACGTCTGAGATATCTATCTGAAAGCGCCCCTCATTTGTTATCTCTTTTTGTCAGCGAATCCATTTTCCAGCTCCTCTCCCCTTTGGAGTTTGTCTGTCTGTCTGCCTGTCTATCAACTATCTTTCTATCATCTATCATCTATCATCTATCTATCTATCTATCTATCTATCTATCTATCTATCTATCTATCTATCTATCTATCTATCTATCATCTATCTATCTATCTATCATCTATCTATCTAATCTAGCTAGCTAGCTGTGGTGGGACTTCTTTACCTGAGAGATTATGGATCTGGAATGCTCCGCGTGGAGCGGTCGCTCTATGCGCGGTTTCTGCTGAGCCCCAGGGTTCGTGGACCAGGGGGCAGCAGAGGCGCACTGTCTGCCACCCTTGACCCCCGCCGGCTGACGGGCCAGCGTGCGGAGCTGGCAACGGGTGTGTCCGGCGGGAAACAGCGGAGCTGCCTTTCTCGCTGGATGTCCTCCCTACTAGCTCTCCCAGAGTAAGCAGCAACCACCTGTGCGAGGAAGGGTTGCGGGGGGCGGGGGGGGGGAGCAGGAAGGGAGCCCCTCTGCGAGGTGGGAGCCGGAGATACAGATTTGAGAGATGCTTTCACAAAGCCTCACCTAGTCCCTCGGGGCCAATTTCTTCTCTGGGGCAGGAGCACCAGTGAGTAACCAAGATGTAAATAGTTTTGTGATAGATTGGGGGAGGGAGGCAGGGCATTTATTGTGTGCAGAGGGGAGAAGGCTGCACGTGGTTTCAATTTTAAAGCACAAAGAAATAACATGCAATGCAGAAAAGAGGTTTATGAATGTAATTGAGAGTAAAGAAAACAGTTAACACGGTGCAAGGTTGCACACTCGATTCTCCACCCCTCGCCTTCTCTTCTACCCTAATTCTGAGAAATCCGGATCATGTGAATAGAGTAGATCTAGGCAGTTGGATCTGGCTGACAAGGGAATCCCGGATGGAGATCACAGTGATGGGTGGATAATGGTGTCTATCCATCTCCTAGTCTGCTAGGGCCTTCTCCAACCAGGCTGAAAGCAAGGGATCAAATCCCCAAGTCCAGCGTATAAAATATCCCCAGTTGTAAAGATGGAAAGGAAAAGTGGTGTCTCTAAGGGAGGGGAGAGGGAGAAGAAGAGAGATAGCAAGGGATTTTTAAAAGGCAGGCCAGGCTGGTCTCTGCAGGCTATCCTATTGTGTTGATTTACGAAGACATTTGCTGTATATAACGTTTAAGGCTGATAATATCATTGCGCAGCCAGATAAATAAAGCATTGGCCCAACAGTGGGGTCAGCAATCGATCTCTGGGCTCAGAGGAAAAAGGAGAGAGACAGGGTCGTGCATGAGCTCTGTCTGTGTGCTTGTCAGTCGGCATGCATGAGCCCGAGTGTGTGTGAGCGTCAGGGTGTGCGAGAGAGAACCAAGTCTTCAACTGGCCAAGAGGCTCATTAGCATTCCTAACCCATGGACCTGCGCTGACAACTAACAGAGATATCCCGCTCACCACCAGGCCTCCTCTTCTTTTGTCTTCAGATCTGGAAGAGAAAAAGATTTCTCGGTGGAAGCTGGAGCCTGAACTTCCATGTGGTTGTTGGAAATTCAGGCTATAAAAAAAGATGTTTCAGGATCTTCCTGATCTTTCACTCTCCTTTTAAAAACTTCCCTTCTGAAGATGGAACTTTTCTGCTTTTCTTTCTCAAATGTAATATGCTTGCTGAAACTCCAATTTTTAAATGAGAGAAAATCCTCTGAAAATATTTTGCCATTTCTCCTTGTTGACATGCAGAGAGGTGGATGTTTATATATTTGGCTCACATACACATGTAAAACTGGTACTTTAGTTAAAGACCTCAAGAACATAGCACCCAGGGATTGTTTGAGGTTTCTGTTTCTTTTCTTTCTTATGCTTGGTTTTGTTTTTATGATAAAATTAATTTTATTTTCTATAATAAATGTCCTGCTTATTACTTTATCACTCTGCCTTGTTTAAAGTACATCATTTAAAATTAAATAGGATCTAATTTTGTATTAACTATCTGTAGCAAATTTAGAGGCCTCCACTATTTTAAGAAACATTTTTAAATTCTATTCATTCATGCAGTTTTAATCACCTTACACCTATTTTGGGAAAAGTGTCTTTTAACCATATCTCACAGGGGTAAATAGGTATCCACTTTGCTCTCCTGGATCCTGTGCCTTGAACTCCATCAGACGAGGCAGATAGTTTTACATCGTAGTGTACAAATTATCCCATGTTGACAGATGTTTGTCACTTAGTAACTTCTTTCCAAGTTTTCCCCCTCCCCTACGCCTTCTTTCTAGCTTGCTTTGTTGTTTTAAAATATGCATGTCTCTCACTGGAATGCCAGTCACGAGTGCAAACTTTGTGTCCAACCTCCCACATGAAATGATCCTTTTAGAGGGAACTCGATATGTCTCAATCTGCACTTCACTCAAAGCCTCTGGGTATGGGCCACTCACTCACTGGTCCTGGCTCCCAAATAACTCAGCAGAAACGAGTTTCCAACTAAAAATCCCCTCGAATATCTCCCAGGGAAGAAATATAGCTCCTTTAAGTAAAGGAGGCAACGGCCAGAGGGGGAATGCAGCCGGCAGCCAAAAAAAAAAAAGTAAGAGTTTTATTTATTTGCTGATTGAACTTGGGTTGTCATAACCAGCAGGTTTATCCACACTAGAAGTGCTGGAAGTTTGTACTGTGTGTGCACAAGAGGGAGAGGTGGGGAGGAAAGAAAGGGGAAGGGGAGGATGACATGCAAGAGGAGGAATGAAAGAGACAAGGACAACATTGGGAGAGAGAAAATGATCTTTGTGGGACAATGTAGGGAAATTTCCTAGCACTGGATCTGAGTAAAAACTTATAGCTGAGAAATATGGGGGGGTGGTGCTCAGAGGAGATGAGGGGGTAATTATAGTAAACTCTTAAATATGGGGTATCATCAGGAAAAGGAGGACTCTAACTATTTTCCCTAGAAAAGTAATGTGACAGCAGGAAAATTATTAGCTGTGCTGTGTGTGTGGCGGTTTTGGTATGTGGGGGGCGGAATTATAACAAGAGAGAAACTGGAGAGAAGAGAAGAAGTTCCAGGACTCAAAGCAGAAAAGAAATGTCATGGAGCCAGAAGTCCTCCACCTTTCCTGGCAAAAGTAACCTAGTAGGTGTGGATGTGAAATCTTCTCTAGAAGACATTAGTTTTGCATCTTATTTTAATTAGTTTTATCTATATGAGCTGATTCTGGCTTTAGAACCATTTATAGGATGATTCAACTTACAGGATGAAGAAAACCTCCCAATCTCTTCTGACCACCCCCCAAAAGCTTCAAAACAGCAGAAGTACTCAGGCTGGGCAGCTCATTTCTATTAAAAAGGCAAAACTTTAGCACTGATGAAAAACAGATGAATTTTTTCTCCCTCTCTCTGAAACAGTTACTCTCTTTTACTGATGTGAAGTGACGTCAGCAAAGCCTATCCTATCCCCTTGGAGAGAAGGGAGAGAGGAGGAGGGCATGGAAGGAGGGAGCTGGGAGAAAGGGCTAGAGAAAAAGAGAAAGAGCGAGCAGAAAGAAGAGGGAGAGAGGGGGTGGGGAGGAGAGAGTGAGAATGAATATCCTACACTTTTTGGTCAAAATTCCACAAAGAGTAGGCAAAACAATGCCTTAGAAGCCAATGATTGATAGGACACCTTTCTCTACCCTCACTCGATCTACATATTCTAACATATGGAAAGCTTACAGGCCCTGTGCACTTATAGAAGCCGATAATGCATTAGCTCTCAGCAATATTTACAGCACCACTTTTAATACACACCAGATGGTTCGCGACTGTGCCGCCTCAGCCAGCTCACTCCTCGATTTTACTCGGCGGCACTTTGTTGCAATTACGCTCCATGCTGAGACCAATTTTATTGGTGACCTATTTTTCATATTTGCAGCATTTTATGTTAAAAACCTCCTCTCTGGCCTTTTTGTAAAGGGCAGCGCGCAGAAAGAGAGAGCTTAGGAGGATGGCAGGGCTGTCTAGGTGGATATTAATATTTATCATGATGTTACCTACCTCGGGTTTAAGTGAGTAAACCGGATAGACATAAGTACTCTGGTCATTATGTTTGTTCACTCACCCCCTGTTTGTCAGACCCCCACGGACTGTCTACATGGCGTGCTTGCCTCAGAGTCAATACATCGGACCATAAATATTGTATTCCATTAATTATCACGCCACTGGCTTATCCTGGGTGCCGGCGTCCTCGAGCGACGTAGGGCAAATGAGGACGCTTCCTGAGCATATTTCTAGGCTGGGAACCCCGCTGAAATTTCCGCGGTTCCTGGGAATTCCTAGAGCCCCAGTGCCTGGCTCACCTCCGGCTGGGCCTGCGGCTGGCTGGCCGGGAAGGGAGTTGCTGCGAACGAAGGCCCGACGCCGCCAGGAGCGCTCCAGTACCTGTTATCTTGCCACGCAGAAGGCCACAGGGAGAATCCCATTTGGCACGCCGGGAAAGGCTTTCAACTTTATCTCCAGCCATGTAAATATTCCCGAGTGCCCGACTGAAGGACTTTGTTTTGCACCGAACAATATAAATATCCTATTTGCTGCAACGCAGGTGTGCTCTTCCTACCCAAACTCTTTTTCCCCCTCGTTTATAGTAATTCTTTATACTCCCTTCCCCTGGTTAGAAAAAAAAAAAAAAACCCACAGATGTTTACTTTATTGATATAACCTATACCATGGTTAGGCTGAGAATAATATGCCTCAACTAACAGTCATTTAGCAAATAATAGAGGCGTTCTGGATGCTTTCCAACGTTACACATGTACTTGGTCATAAAATGATACGTGAAAAAATTAACATCTGCTTTCCTAAAATAAAGTGTGCCAAGTAGCTTTTTATGAATGCTTTCCTCATTTTAAAAAGAAATATGGAGAGATAAACTGGCACCCAGATGTATAGCATATTTATAATGGTTTTAGGATTTAAAGGTAGCTATTCATTGCACAAGCCATTTAAAAACTGACGGTTTTAAAGCTACTTAACCCCAGACATCTTCGAATCCTGAATAGTCTTCCAAGTTTTATTATTTAAAGAGGAATTTACTGTAATTTAATTGTGTATCAAGGCAGAACTATGTGAAGTTGGGCACTGCAGCCTGAGCTCAACAAAAATTCCAACTTGTCTTTTATTTACCTAATTTCTCAGCAAGGTTCCCAGGCCCTTAAGAAGGCAGAGCTGGAAAGTTGAGTTGGGCTCTTTTTTGTTGTTGTTTAATTCCACTATTAGGAAATGAGGCCTACCTTTGAATTATTTCATTAGGATTTGGCCTTTTGGGGGAAGGGGTGGGAACCATAATCATTAGTGGCTTTTTATTATTTCTACAATAAATGGCTAGATTCTTTGTTGAATAAGCTGCTTGAATGTTTTGCAGATGTTCCACTTAGACCAAATCTGACCTCCTATTTCCTCCCGAATAAGTCCCTTAAACTCTCCTACCAGTGATTTTACTTGAGAACATACTCCCCCATCCTGACAAGTTTATAAGTGTAGAACATATTCTTATGAAATTTCCACCTAACTGCGCACATACACACAAATACATTTACACACACACACATACACACACACACACACACACTCCCACCCACTGAGCCTCTGAGCGTGGCAGAGGGTAAGAGACGGGGAAATAAAGACTGGCGGAATGGCAAGGAGGAGGGAAATCAGCGCAGTGGTTACAATCTTGTGCGGAGGCTCGCCCTCCCTGGGCCCCTCACCCCACTTCGTGCCTTTGGTTAGAAACATGGGGGGTGGCCTAGGCCCGTTTCCCCAAAGTGATGGGAATCTTGGTTTGCCAAGTGCTTGGGACGTCCGCCCAAGGTGTTTCAACCGTTCGGGAGAGCGGAGACGAAGCCCGATAGCCCCGCAGGCAGCTGGGAGCATCCCTTGGGCGGCACCGCCCCAGCCGCTGCGGCCGCGCGTGGACCGCGGGGCTTAACAAAGGGCTCCGTGGGGCGCGGGCACGTGACGGGCCCGAGCGCCGCGTCGCGGGCTGGCCGCGGGGAGGGGCCGCCAGCCCGGGTGCCGAGTGGCTTCTTAACAGAAAAGGAACTGCCAGTCTCGGTCTGGCTGCGCCGGCAGCGCTCTGCCGGGAGGAGAAGTACTTGTCTGGCTCCGCGTTGGAAAAGCCGCACCTCTCATCTCTCCGGCTCTTACTTGAAAAGCACTTGGAGGAAACTGTGTGTTCGGGGAGGGCCGCGGGGTGGGCCTGGGCCAGGATGCAAGGCTGAGGGGGGCCGGCTTGTGGGTGGATGGGAGGAGGTGGAAGAAACAGCTCCCTTCTGAGTGACAGGACTCCTTTTCAAAGGGCAAACAGGGGAGAAAAAAAATAAGCTCTTAATATGAATAGGAGAATTTTCAAGGTTTCGAAGAGTTACTTCCCCTCCCCCCTTTTAAAGACAGATCTTTCATTTTTCTTTTCTTTCTTTCTTAAGTATGAAGTGCGTGTGCAAACGTGTTTTGATGTGTTTTAGGAGAATGATTGATCCATTAATTTTAAAAAATCTTCTTGGGTTGGTAAAAATTATTGAAACATTTTAGCATGATTTTGTAGACTCACTGACCAGAATGGATAAGGCAGCAGAGTCACACTCTCAGACAGGGGGCTTTAGTTAAAGATGGTATATTTATGCGGGAAACAAAGGGAATATCTTACAACAAAGTTCTCCCTCACCCCAATGGCAAAACCTGCCTCATCTTTACTTCTTAGAAAAGAGATAGTGTCCTTGTTCGAACACCTCTAAGGTGATTATTAGATGCCTCTGTGAGAAATCAGTTTGGGTGAGGGAAGCTCATCTCTCTCTCTCTCTCTCTCTCTCTCTCTCTCTCACTCACTCTCTCTCTCTCACACACACACACACACACGCACACACACAGATTGTAAGAGCCTGCCTGTATTTATAATTTAACCTCAGAAACACTTTTATTATCTCCATTCTCAACCCCAGCTTTTTTCTTTAATTGTTGAAGGACCATGCCTTATAGAGAAGAAAACCTTCTTTTAAAAAAGATTTAAACCCACAGTACCAGTTGTTTGTTGTTGTTATCATGATTATGATGGTTATTATGTCACCCCCTCCTTTTTGCACTTGATCTGATGAGAGAACTTTTTTAGAGTGTGAAATGAAGGACACAAAGACAGTATATTAATGAAAAGAAGAAAGTGGCCCTTTTAATGAGAACTAAAGAAAACCCAAATGTAGATGAAGTGTACCGTAAAAGCTGCTTCAAAGTCCATCTTAATTCCCTTGGGCTCAGTCATCACGCACATGTGATAATTGGGAGTTCTGCACGGAGGTAAGGCGGCCACGGGGTGGGGAGGCATGCAGATTCGCCTCTCTGTTCTATAATTCCAAATACAGTTTAACCAAGAACTTGGAGATCTTACAGAACCCAGGTTTGGCTATTTAACTTTCAATGCTACCTGCCCATTATTATTTTTTCCTTCCTTGGTAACTGTGCTCACCAAGGGAGCTTCATCCTCCACCCACTCCGTACTCCCCAGTAGGTTGGTATATGCTGGGCCATATTCTTGATTTTTATCATTATTTTGTGATCAGTTCTGTTTAATTTTCTATTTATTTTCGGACCTTAGCCTTTCTGGATCACAAAAGTCCCCACAAGCAACACAGCAATAAATCCAAACAAAAATAAGACAGATTTCCTCATCGATGTGTAATAAAGTTAAAGGACATTGTTTTGTCAGACAAGCGCTAAGTAGAAAATAAATCTCAGAGTCTGGGGAAACAAAACGGAGCGCTGCTGGCATGTGTGTAAATTTACTTTTAAAAGCAATAAATCAATGTTAAATTAAACAGCTGGGTACCCTGTCTAGGAGAAGATTCTGTGTTCAAGAAGACCTTGATGGGAGAAATGTGCTTTTTAACAAGGCACCAAAAAAAAAAAGTTAAATTTTTATTGTGATCGAGGCAAGGCTGTCCTGAGAACTTCTCTGAACTTCAGAGAAGAAGAGAAGAGGCAGTGTGAATTGTATCTACTTTCCATCCTCAGATCTTTACATATATTTTCAGGCATAAGGAGAAAAGGAGGTTTCATAGAAATGTTTTAGATGTTTTTTAAATTGTCAACTAAGCCCTGAAATTCCCTCTTCATTGGCTTAAGTTTGTTGGGTAGGTTTTGATTTTTGTGGGATTTTTTTCTGTAAATACTATAATCTGTAGAGATATTTTAATAAGCACTTAGAGCATATTCTTATCTAATGCTTCCTTTATTCTCAAGGCGGTTGTTTTGCGCAATAAATAGTGTAGAAGGAAAATAAAGAGAGAACTGTTATTTCATATCTGTTATGCCTGTTTTTATTGAGAAGCAAACCTGAGATTGGAGTAGCATTTAAAACTCAACTGGAATATTTTAATATTCATTTTCCAAGGTTTGTTTGGTCGTTTTGTTTTGTTTTGTTTTGTTTTGTTTTGTTTTAACAAAACACTTCACTGGGGAAAATTGTATATGTGAGGTAGGAGTAGGGAATAGAACAATAGAAAACCCAAGCTCTTGCTCTGTATTCTAAGAACAATATGAATCAATGAGTTATTTAAAAGGCAATATTCAATAGCAGGAAATTAGGAGTAGTTAAAGGCTAGCATATATGTAGACTGGATGTCCCTCCCCCAATCTTAAAATGAAATTCCAGACTCAACAGAAGTATATTAGAAAGGACATATTGAAATGAAGCCTTTTAGTCTTTTGAATTCAGATCGACTGGTTTAAAGAGAAAATATGGGGATCTTGCCTATACAGAAACCAGCAGATTATTCTTTACTTTCTTTATATTACAATCCCAGGAGCTTTGTTTTGTTAACCCAGATCCTCAGAATATTCTTATAATTAGGTAACATCATTCAAACCTAAAAAATGGAACAAGTGCTGTTTTTCCCCTCAAGCTACAAACTAACAGGGGTATTTGGCAGCTGTCTAGCTAGCTACCTTTGACTTTTCTTCAGCCAAAGGAAATATCAAAGACCTGGTTGCCTGGAGAAGAATAAAGTTATACTATTCACATTTAGAAGGGATCATTCAGTTTCTATGACCATCCGTGGCTTGTTAAGTAACCCTGTGTCTTATGCCACTCAAAAATAGTTTGGATTGCCTGTCAGGAGATGATTGGGCAGCCTTGTAAACTTGGAATGACTTCTCAGATCCTGCTAAGTCTTCCAGCGAGGTGCTTTCCTCTACGTTGAAACCCTGGGAGTCATGTCAGCCCAAGGTGAGCCTTTCAGGCGCTGCTTTTTGTCCCCATCTGGAGAGGAAGATGCAGAATTAGACACTGGGCTGGTTTGGTGGGGATTGGGGGTGGGAACGGAAAGGCCGCTTGTTTTAATTAAAGACAATAAGCAACCTTTCGAGGAGCTGTCCTTTAGCTTTAGTTTGAGGCAGAAAGGATCTGTCTCATTTCAGTAGTTAAGTTTGTTTGAGCTGGCTGGTGGCGAGAAGAGAAAAAACCTGAAGGAAGCACTGGGCTCAGGTGAGACTGGGCCGGTAGTCGAGTCTCACGAAGTGTATCCTGAAGTCCCCCTTCTCCCAGTTCACTGGTCTCTCCGCTCTGTTCTTGACTCAGGCACACTCTGATACTAACTTTGCTTGCTAGATGGCGCTCCGTGTCTCAGGACCTTCCATTTCAGAATTAAAGCGGCTTTTTAGCACTGCTATTCTCAACTAGTTGTGGGCATTTGATTAGCAGCGCTGGTGATGTTATTATTGCCCTTGTTTTTGTCACCCTTGTTCACTTTTTGATTAAGGCAGCGACTAAGTGGGAACTGCCCATCTTAATCCATATAATAATAAAATTTAGTGAAACCGTGTACCTGAATTTAGGGCACATTTATGGCTCAATTACTCGTTTGGATGCATTTTAAAACACTTTAGTAACTTTTTCTCCAGTAATCTGATTGACGGTTTCAGGAATAAGATAAATCAGCAGGTCCAGATGGTTATTTACAATCCTTGAGGTTTACCACCAGAGTCTACCTCCAGCACCCACTACTACTACTCATTCTCATTTCAGGATGAATTAAGCTGACCTTAGGAAACTTATTACTTCCATTTATCATTAATTCATTTAAAACTTATTATAATTTGTTTAAAGCCCAAAATACTATAACTCATGTTCACAAAGAGATATGTTTTAATATTAGTAACACGAGCCACCACAAGGCTTGTTTCACATGAAGGATGACTTGTGGATTCTAACATATATTTATTTTAATCATGGGTGATTCTTCTCAGAGAGTCAAAACACTTTTTTTGGAAACTCGTTTGTGTTGAAGCATGAGACAGAAAATCAATAGTTCTAAGTTTTTGATGGGGGAAAAAAATAAGATGAACCAAAAAGACCTGTATATTGTTTTGTCCAATGAAGATCTCCCTTTTACAGCACCCACCACTCTCATACTATTGTGTGTCCTGTACAGAAAAAGTTGCAGGTGAGAAAGGCAAATGAAAGGAAAAGAAAGAAAATCTCTATATAGACATTTTATAAACACTTTAACAAAAGGGAGTTTAACTTGTTTCTAGCTTTTAAGATTTAGAGAACCAATTTGTATAGACATGTCCCATCTTGGAAAAACCAGTAACACGAAGAACTGGGTGGTTTGGAAACCTTTTGTCAAACCTTGGCTCATTGGTGAAGAACCCTGCAAAGTCTCTCTAGGTGTTAGGCTGAAACTAGCAGGCGCTGAAAACCTAAAGCGGAAAATTTACAACTTGATCAGCCCCAGCCACACACCAAAAAACCTGCTACTGGTGCAAACATATGTTCCAGATTAAGTTAAGCAAATGGCTCTCGTTTTCTCAGAGTTGAAAGTTGATCATGAAAATTCAAATTTGAGTGAGTTGTGCTTCCAGTGGATCAAGGGATTCTCAAAGTCTTATAAATCCTTCCCAACTCTTAACTCAAGAGATTTCATATATGTTATTACTTTTTGATACCCTAGTTTAGACTCTCCTGCAAATTTAATCCAATCAGGTATTATTTTCCAGGAACACATATAGTTTTAAAAGTGGCTAAGTTAAAAACTAGGTGTCTTCTTTCCTCCAATGGTAAACAGCTAGATGGTTAATGTGTAACTCAATTATTCTAATACTTTGTATATTTCCTCACATACACATTAACTTTAAAAAGCAGACATTAAATGGTCGGATTTATTTAAAGTTCGTTTAAAGTTTGACCAGACCAAGGCAAGATGTGATTTTTTTGTTTGTTTGTTTTTTTTTTGTTACAGCATGAGACAAAATAAAGGAGTGTTACCAAAGCCTTTGATTATGTTAAGAAAGACTGAAATCATGATGTTTCTTTTAATGGGGGCAACTGTCTTTTGTGACTTTTCTGTGGTCATCCAGTCATCTCCTAGCTCAATTATTTGAAGACCAGTCCAGCTACTAAGATGTCTTGTAAGGAAGTTTATAATTTGCTCCCGACTCTCCAAGATAGCTAGCTCCCTGGGTTAAGTTGCAGAGAATGGAGTGAGGCATCAGATACCTCTATGTAATCCCTTCTTATGTAATTGTGGGAGTCTGTTCTGACTTGGTCCCTCTTACCTGCATCTGAGAGATCATCCAGCATATTTTAACCAACATTGTCATGTTGTAGTTTGGTAGTTATTGTTTACATTTCTCCCTTCCCCCAAGGGGTCTTGGCAAGTGCTTAAGAGATTATTGATTTCCAAGAAACCAAATAAAGAAGGCTGTTCTTTTATAACATATGAAATACACGCTTTTCTTTAACTAAATAGGCAGTGTGTATTTGACATTGACAAATGAGAAGGAGACAAGGAAACTCATTTTAAAAGACTTCGAAGGGGAAAAAATGGATAGAACAGCAGCAATCTTCTAGAAAACTTAAGTTGAAATTAAAGGAAAGCTTGAAAAAAGGAGAGGATGGCTAACCATGCAGTAAAATGGTTTAAAGCATCATTGAATACATACAGGTGGTTAGCAAACATCGTTGGAGAAATTCCTGTGTGTGTGTGTGTGGGGGGGGCTAATCAATATCACTCAATGTTTTCATTTGTTACTATTATTATTTTTAAAATGAGCTTCCTGTATTTTTTTCCTGTATATTTGTCTCTGGCAAAGTGGTCTTGAAATATCCATCCATCCTGAGAGTTTCTGACTGACTTAGAATAGCCCAGAAAAGTCATTCTGAAACTGTGTCAAGAATATACTTTTTTTTTTTTTAAACGTAAGACATTCCTGGTTATTCAAATGGAGATCTTAGCTACATCATCCCCCAGGTCTTAAGGAAAATCCCCAGTGAAGAAAAGAGATTCCCCGAAACTCAGACTGAGGGAACAAATACTAGGCTCCCAGGAGTTCAGTAAATGCCATGTGTTCTACTCCCAAATTTCGCAGTTCTCCTGTACCAATAAAGGAAAGCCCCCTGTTCTTCCCCGCACCTGATTCCCTTGTTTTGCTCTTGAACCTCCAGAAGATGAGAATGAAATATGCCATTTACCCAAAGATGGAAGCCGAGTTCATGGATCGAGCTTCTGAAAATTATACCAGCAAAAGACATGAAAACATTGTGGAGATATTTCAGTTGTGGGTTCAGATCTTGGGAGGTGGACCCAAGTCTAGAATATGTGATTCTCCAAGACACTATTATTCAACAGGTCCCCTTTACTACCCTGAACACCAGAGCTACCAAACTGCCTCAATGTGAGTTTTCCCCAGTTTTCATAGGAGGGTCATGCCGCCTCTTTAAACAGCTCCCGGCATGCCCGAGTTGCTCCACAGCACAAACATATCTTAGCAAAAAACAATTCCTGTGACTGCAAGAATGACCAAACTGTGAGGAAAAATGATCTTTGGGGAAAACTTAGCAGTGATTTTGCACACTAAAGAGGAGGCAAAAACTTTGTGCAAGCAGCACTTTATGAGAAAGACTAAATTGTTAACTTGTGAAATATGTAATAAAATATTTGTATGTCTTAAGGGATATGAAACACGGAGTTTGAAGCTAAATTGCTAAACCAAAAACTCATGGAAAATTCTCATTGTAATATTATGCCAAATAGAGAATACTTTTATACTGAAATGTATTGTAATACATGTTACTGTACAAAAGCTATTTTGAAATCAGTTTATCAAGGCTATTTTATAGGAAAGAAACTCCTCAACTTAAGATACCAGGATTCTCTCCTTTTTTCACTTTCCTGACCCTTTCTGATAAAAATTGGATTAAGTTGGCTTGAAGCTATTTTTGTACAATTGATATTTAATAGGAATTTTGTTTTTGGTCATCTCACCTGCTCTAACTATAATATTTTCATCTTCAGAGTCAGTTCAAGAGAGTAATGACAAGAAAAGGGTTCCAGTGGGAGGGAAGAGATTTCACTCAAAGCCCAATAAGTGAGGCGAGTTTCAATAAAGCAATGTGCAATTTGAAATCTTTAAAAATTAGTCGTGTTTTATGAGTGGTGACTTAAATGTTTCCAGGGAGACCATGCAATGAGAAAGATACCACATGGAAAGTCTTCCTGTATTGTACTTTACTTAACATGACACGAAAAAAAAAAAGCCAAATAGGGAGATGTGTCGAAATTTGGAGCTTGGAGTTAAGGTCTTCAGGCAGAAAGGGTGGTGATGGGTATTGAGCCAGACGCACCCCCTTTTTAATGTTGTCAAATAAGTTGCTGTCAGGCCCTTTAGCTGGCCTGCCCGGCTCCCGCTGCGCAGCTACCTCCCTCAGGAGGTGATAATCGACTAGTACCTGGGAGCACCAGACCGATAGACAGCCCCAGCCACACACAGAGCCGCGTGACCAAGGGCTGGGTGGGTCTGCACGTACATCTCCTGGAACACAGGTCTCCCGCGACTGAGATCGCCAGACCAGGGAGAATATGCTTAGTCCAGACCTCTTAAACCGGAGCCAGTACAGATCTACTCAGCTACGGGGTGGTGGTAAGAAGTCGGCCAAAAAAAAGTTGTGAGGGTAAGACTTCTGCCACAAAAATGACTGAGAGTGGCGCTTCTTCCCTCACAAAGATGCAAAATCGGGGAGCAGGCAAATGGTGTGTCAACTCTAGGGCACTCTGTTAACACCGGGCACGGAGCAAACAAGGCTCTCCACTGATAACCTGTACTTTTTAAACTCATTGTCGCTTTAGGCTCAGATCCTAAGATTTCCAGAGCCAGTTTCCTATAGCGAGTGAATGGTCGGAGAGAAGAATCAGGCGAGGTCCAGAACTTCGGGGTTCTGGCGGAGGAGAATGGGAAGGGGGCGCGCGGAGCGCTGTCCATGGTGCTGGGAAGAACGCGGCTTCATTTCGCTGTACCCAAATCGAGCTCAGGTGTAAAAGGAGAAGAGAAACCAGCAACTCGCGCGGCTGGGAATTCCCTGCCCCCCACCGCTCCCGCCTCGCAAATGTGGAAAATAAGCACGTAGACGTACAATTTAAACAGTACTCTAGGAGGGTTCTACTCTATTTCTCAGCCTGTACCGCTTAGTCAGACAACAGTGTTAACTGGTCATTACAGGATGGTTTCCTCTTTACAGATTTCTATATTTCAAAGTACTGTAACTATCAGTTTTTGATGTACAAAGTAAAGAGGCAGACAAAAAGAAAAAGGGTGATTTGAGATCTTAAACATATTCAAAGGCACTTAGCTATTTCCTGATCCGATAGGAGGTAAAAACGTAGCATGACTTAGCATGAGTTTATTGGGGAAGTATTAAAAACATACAAATTCAATTTCATTTAAATAATTCTCTAAACTGCACGCTGGCCAAAGGTTGCAATTATATTTTTGTCAGCAGGAATAAAAGGAGAGATTTATCTATTGTAGTGTATGTGTGTGTGTGTGGTGTGTGTAAATTTGAAATAGGACTTCATTCTGGTTTCTAAAATGTACTCTTAACAACTGCAACCTCTTAAACAAATTTGATTTCTTAAAAGGTAAGTGACCAGAAAGGAAGCAGGATACAGATAGAAATTATCTCGAAATTAGGATAAAGAACTAAATAGAAACATAGCCTATCTAGTAGGTGGGTCACTTCTGTAAAAAAAAAAAAAAAAAGTTTTTACACGTTTTTATAAAAGTGTGTGCATGTATGTGTGTGGGTATAGATATATAAGCATGTGAACAAATTTCATGTAGAATACAGTACTGGGTCAAACCAGAAACATGAAAAACAGAAAAAACTTAATTGTGTTAATCATGAAAATCTTAGCCTCGGTAACTTGAATCCATGTGACAATGAAGAAGGGAAAGGACAAGAATTCAAACAGCTGACACAATAATCAGCAGCAACTGACAGCATCTCATTTGATATTTGATATCAAGCACTAGATCAATATTTGTAAGATCAATGCAATTTTAATGGTTTTCTTTCAAAACTATATGAAAGCCAAATTGTGACACTCTGTGCTGGAGTTATTTTTAGAGCTGGTTATTTCAGGGGGTGATACTAATTTATTGAGGCAAAGCAAAAGCAAAAAAATAAAAAACAAAAAACAAAAAAAACCCTACAAACCTCCCCAAAACAAACCATTATTTCTTCAATTGATATTTCCTGATTATCTGAGTATCCAGAGAAGATATGAACATTTATTGGGAAAAGCCATTTATTTCATTATGACAAAACAAGACTTTGGAAATTTATTTGGAGGTACATGAAGATGAACTGGATTAGAAATACCTTTTTCAGACACAATGGGATTAGGTGGCACTTGAGCCAAAAGAAATGAAAATAATAAAAAGAGAAGACCTAGGCCTTTCAGTTACAGGGTCAATCCCTTCATGTGTGGAATTCAATGGGAAATAACAGATTTTTCTGTGTCCCAGGCAGGGTAGAAAACTGAAAGCCTTATTTGAAACTCAGAGCTAGACTTCTACACAGGTCAAACAGAGCAAAAAAAAAAAAAAAAAAAAAAAAAAGTAATTTGGTATGTGTATTGTCTATTCTTTTCCTTTTAAGAGGTTATACCTTAAATATGAAATGCAAATTACTCTGAGAGGCACTTGGTTTTCAACTTATAAACCTTTAGACAGTAATCTAAGAGCATTCCATTCTTTATTTTTCAGTCTTAGTTGTTTAGACAGTAGCATTAACTCATTTGCTTACCAATTTATTTTGTTTGACAAAAATGCTAAACTCTATTTATTTGTTTTTACAGATTCGATTTTGAGGCATTTTTACCTAGAAGAATCCAAGATCTTCAGTCCAAACAGCAACTTCTGGGGAGGTAGACAATGGGGGTGTCCCAAGAGGGAGTTTAAAACTAAGTGAACATTTCAGTAAGAAGGTGAGATGTGGTGATTGTGGGTAGCGTTCCTGATAAGCAGATGTTTAAGTTTTTAGACTAAAAGAGAAAAAAATGTCTTTCATTTGAAATTCAACTTTAATTAAAAACTTGGGAGAAATTGGTTTTCACTTGAAATATTTTAGAAAAATTTCTGATACCTGACCTAAAGATCTTTCTTCTCTCTTTAAGATACAGAATAAAATATTTCAAAGCTATGCAGTTCTTAAACTTTCCACTCAGTGTTTGTTTTCTTGATGACAGTATATTGCCTGATAAACTTTTAATATATTATTACAAACGAATCACTTTAAAGGCATTGTATTGTTTTTAAATGAAATTCATACTTAAGTCCTTGTGTAGCATAATTAAATTATGCACCTACTATATTCCTTAGCAGCCTAAGTCATATTTTCTAGGATTTTAATAACTCCATAACAAAGTCACTCTCTGCATGTGTCTCTATGCTCCATTGTATTTCAAGTCTGGCAGATTGCCTACAAACTAAAAACACATAGTTTAAATCATTTTTTCTTTAATGAAATTCAGCCACTTTACACACAAATACATATTACAAACAGAATTTACAGATGCAGATAAACTTGAGGCATTAAAAGATATTACAATGCCTTGAAAAATTTATTTAAAAGAAAAGTTTACAAACAATCCTGGTGACCAACATATATTGGGTACCTACTATGTTACAGGCACTGAAAAAGACATATACATACTGTCTATGTTGTCTATTTTTGGTGGAATGGGCATATGTACCCCATGAATGAATATGTATGTGTATGTGGTACGTACACACACACACACACACACACACACACACGCATATATATACATATTTTTCTATTAGGTTTTTTTTTTTTTTAAAAAAAAAACAACCCTGAGTTATTTCAAAGAAAGAAAGAAGTTTTATATTTAATTGTATTTAATTCAGATTTCATTTTGGCTGATCATAATGTGACCAACATTTTTCTTTATAGCATGAAGGATGGTACTTAGAATTTAAGTTTAGTGTTCCAAAAATGCTGCTCTTCTTAAGCCACTTTGAAGTAATGCTAGTGAGTTAAGATCCAGATCTACATGTTAATCTCTAGTTTTGCCTTCAAACAGAATTCAGTTACAAAGAACTTGGAAAGATTTTGAATCTATTCAGGAGAGGAAAACTCTTTAATTTTCTGAGGAGTAAAAACTCCCCAAGAAACTTCATATAGCTTCTTAGATTTTGCTTAGCATACGTGATAAAACATTGATTGTTGCAGTTTGGTGACCCATGAAATTTGGGGGTTAGTTTTCTCTTCAGACCAGAGCATATAATTATGCAAATAAAGAGCTGTCACTGATCTAGTGAAATACTCACAAACACATGCACTCTGAAATTGGACAGAAAAGTGAAAATGGTTGGTGATGTGATGGTGCCATGGTTTGTTTTCCTGCCAAGTTTCTATCCAAGTTCATTATTCAAATTGTAAACTTTAAAAAGAGACATATCATTCTTAGGGTGTTGGTTGTCTTTTCATTTCAGATTCTTTGTATTGGTACTGCAGGCTGGTTACAAAGTACAGTTCAACATTATTTTACCTATGACAGTCTCCAATATTAACTGATGTAATAGCCAAGGAAGAAAAAGCTGAATGACCTGGAAGGAAAGATGCTGGGCCTCTCTAGATTTCTTTCTAGAAATATATTTTATGTCAATTTCAAACAGAGCTAAACTTTGACAATGCCAAAATATAGCAAAAGGTTTTTGACAAATTTCAGGGCAAAGGACTGGGTAAAGTTGCCTGTAAAACCTCATGGATTAAGTCAAATTTTCATCTTCAAGCTTTTTACATTCAAGGGGAAAATACTGGTCACTGCATGATATCTACTTAATGGCCAAACTTTTGAGGATGATTTTCTTCTCTCTAGCGATTAAGGCCACCATATAATATTTGGTGATTTTAATCTTTATGGTTCATTTACAATTATCACATCTCTAAAATCTTTGTGCTAAGAATTAACAAGAACTCTGCAATCTAATCATGTTCTTTGGCATCGAGGTCTCCCAGTTCCAAAGTTACCATTCCACAGGCTGTTGCATAATTTCAGATGTCATGGAGAGTCCCACTGATGAAATCTGAGAAGGCTCATGTCAGACCACTGACTGCTAAAGACATCACTACATGAAAGATCAGTGGTGTGAAACTTTAAAAACATCGATCCAAATGAATCAATTAAACCAACATTCATCCCTCCAAAGTGTGGGGTTTAAAACTATCATTGTTGCTTTTTTCTTAACCCTACATAGATTTTGAGATAAACGCTGGAATGCTTTGATGGCTACTTCTATTCTTGAATCTCCGTTAATCGACTTTGTGCTATTTTCCTCTTTTCAACATCTTCCACTTGGTGTCCGTTCTTTACTTTTAGTACAGTGCATGACAGTTGCAATGCTTTAAATCTAAAACCGCCTAACAAAGCTGATGCGTTAGGTAGGGTAGCTTTAAGCTCTGTGAAGTGTTGATTAAAAATCCTTTCCCAGACTCAAACTGATCTTTTTGGAGATTAATAGAATATTAGATAAAAGGAAGATGAACAATTCAAGAGACTCCCACTCAGTCACTCTATACAAGGAAGGAAGGAAAGTATTCCATTTTTGAAAGGGAGTACCTCCTGGAGTCTTTTATTTTATATTATTACAGCACCTAATAAGTAATCATAAAATAACCACCATTATCCCCCTTTTTTTGGCCACCCATATTTCAAAGATGAGAATGTCTTACATTTATTTAAAGACATTTTTCTCTACAGAGGCATAGGGAAAGTTTTTGAGATAAATTTTAAACTTTCTGTAATAGTAATCTTTTAAAAATGAATCAGAATTACAAACACCAAAGTGAACCTGTCAGTTTAGAGTTACAAACTATAATTATGACAGGAGACACACATGTGTTTGGATTGGAACTCCAGATAATCCAGAGAACATGAAAAAAAAAAATCTTATCAGCACTGATAATATAGTTAACATTTTGTCATCCACACTCTTTCAAAGGAGTTATAGGTTTTAAAGAAGAAAAAGCTGTAAAATAAATGTAAAGAAGATATTTTCAGATTAGATGTCATAATACATCAGGGATTTATTTATATAGGGATTTGGAAACAATTTAATCTGATCAGACTCCTTTTGGAAAACACATTTGTTTACTGTATACTAAAGTATACTTTATAAAATGATAGTTTAACAGGTTCTAATTTCCGAGTAGCTAAGAAAATATTTAAGATGTTAAAAACAGATGTATTAAAAAAAATGTTAGCTTTGTGAAAGGTCCAAGCCAAATATTGACTCACCTGGAGTTAGGATATTACCATATAGCAACAATAATAGCAATAGTAAGCACCTATAAGGTTTAAAGTATTGATGAATGACATCCCACCATTCTTTTTAGGTTTCTGCTTTTATTAATCTCTATACACAAGAAAATGAACTTCTGAGCAAGAATAATACGCTGCTGTTTGTTGGGAAAATTGTTTTTATTTAAAAATGGTAAACAGAAATATATAATATATAGAAAACTCCTGTGCTTAATTTTTTTGGGGAGGGGGTATAAACAATAATGCAATCCAGGTTGAAGCACAAGGCAGAAACTTGAGAAAAAACAATTGTTACAAGTAGATTTCTACCCCCTTCACAAATCCATAAAAACTTTTAATGGCTGCATGGTTAGGTACCTTTAGAAAGCTCCAAAGCCAATACCTGGCTTTTAAGTTTTAACAGTACTATTTTGAATCTTAGATTTATCACTAACTCCTTGATTCCCATTCTACTAACTCTAAGAACTGAATATATAATTAAAACAATCAAACCCACGTCCTAACTTAAACCTCTACCTATCTCAAAACCAAAGAAGAAACAAAAATGGGGAGGAGATCAGAGCAGAAATATTAACACTTGTCGCCTCCAAGCAGGCGGGCTACTTACTACTGATTGTTGTTACTCCAGGAAAATTGAGGTGAATGATATTATTATATTTATACCAAAAGAGCCATAATCAACAGGTTAAAAAATCCTACATTACAAGGAATCTTATCAGTTAGCAGTTGGAGGTCTGGGATGGTTTGCCTAGCTCTCTCTGGGTGGCTACAGCTCAGATCCACAAGTAGAAATTACATTTACACAACTTAAGTTTGCAAATAGCTCTCTATAGATAGTTAAATAAGGCCTAACAATCCAGTAGTTTTAAAGTCTTAGAGGCAATTAAACAGCAAATTACTCTAGTTAAAAGTAAATGTTTTTAAAAAGAGAGGTGAGAAAATTACAGGAGTGATTTTATTTATAAACTGAGCATATTTACTTTGCTCTAATTCAGCTGCAGAAGCTTCACATATTTAGCACTGCAAAAGTGCCGATTTAAAAAAAATGCAACAAAATTAGTTTCCTGTGAACATTTTCATGTACTGAAAACGCCACACACTTTATAACATTTTGAAAAATATATTCGATTCACATCGATTCTCAAATCTTCTCAATGGAAGGTACCATTATTTTATATAGTTCACCGCTTCTAAAATAAAAAAGATTGTAGACAAACAGGCTTGACATTGGTGGGGTTATACATTTTAAGCTGAGAGCTAGATGACATTTTGATTTTTCCTATGTTGTTTATGCTTAAATAACCTCAAAATATATGCATATATGACTACTGAAAAAAGATCACTTTAATTTGCCATCATTGAAACTATAATAACTAGTTAATATACTTGTATACTAGAGATACTATCACTTTTAAAACTTGCTGAAATCGGTTCGTAATATAAAAACATTTTATTCATATGGTGGTTATTTTAAGTTTTTTTTTTTTTTTCTGAGTCAGTTCTAAGTCATTTTGGATACATTTTACCATGTCCTTAAATAAGGCAGGCATATTGTTGCATATACTTTAAAAACGGATGAATATTAAATTCCAATCCTCATCTATTAGAAACAGAATCTTTTCTAGGTAATTAAATTCTTCAAGTAATTTAAAACTGGTAATGTTAAGGTTTAACATTTGAATGTAAAAATCAGCAAAATCTTAACTTATTTTACCTCTTATATTTCACAGTGTTGGCCAGATCTTAGCTGGATCAAAAGACAATTGTTGAAGCTGTAGGGCAAAACCCTACAGAAGAAGTGTACTATTAAAAATTATACCACTGGACTGAGGAGAACAACTTTCACACCAGGTCTTTCCCTTTCTGTGGAGCAAAAGAATCATTTTAGATCCACTTAGCCTTTCAGAAGGAAAAGGCTCCAGTACACAGATTCACTTTCCTAATGACAAAAAATTCTATCCCTAAAAGGGGTAGCTCAGAATAGATCATTCTAGTTAGGATTAATAACAATACACTTTCTCCACATTAAGATTTAAAAAAGCGAAACTTAGGTATGCTATCTAAATTACAATGCCACTCAATATACGTTATATATTTAAAAAGTCAAGTCAAATTCTAACGATAAAGTTGGAAAGTCCATTGAAAAGAGGGTCTTTCACACATAAACGTAAAAGATTTGCTCATCGATATGTTTTGGTTGAAACAATCTCTTGTGAAATTAGAGACTAGTGAAAAAAATTTCATATTTAACTGGCAAGGATTTTCAACGATAATGTGGATTCAGCATTTTATAGACTTTTATGCAAAGTTTTTTCCTGGTCTCGAAATGAAAATAGACTGTTAGAGAGAGAAATTTACGCTCCCAAAACTACATAGTATATCATGGCATTCATGTTCTGAATTTAAATTTGGCTTTTCTGGGTGTGAGGGGAGGGGAGAACTTCCTTAAAAAAAGAGACATAGACTCCCTCAGAGGAAAAACCTACTTTAAAAAGGAAGTTTGAAGTCTAGAATACAAGTCTGCTCTGGTTCGGAAAAGAAAAAAAATAGACCTGATTAAGGGGGGCCAGGGCTCGAGGGTGGGGGAGCAGCGGTGCGCTGCAGCGGGCGGTAGGACCGCGCAGATGTCGCTAGCCCCGCAGCGCCGACGCGGGCTCCGTCAGGGCAATTAGAGGAGCGGAGGCCGCGTCAGGCAGGGCGCTGTCAGCCTTAATCTGCGCGCTGACGGGCAGCGCGAAGCCCAAGCTCAGCCCGCAGGAAGCACGACCAGTGAACCCATATTGCTTTGACAGTTGCACTCATCTAGAAATAATGCAAAACGCTATTTAGATGTATATATCACGACCCTGTGCTCTAGGAAGAAAACAATCTAATGAGGGGCTGGGAGTCTGCTCGCCGACGACAAGCAGTTAGGAGCCGGGTGGATGCATGCTCGAGTGTGGGTCCTGGGCGTCCCCTCCCCTGTCTCGCTCGCTCTCCTCTTACAGCTCTTCGTGCTTGATTCGGTGCGAGCGCCGAGTCAGAGCCGGCTTGAGGGAACTGGTCTTGGCCTCAGAGGCTTCGGTAAAGAATTTGAAAATAGACGGGAAGCTCTTCCAGGAAGTGAGTTCGTGACGATCGGTGCCTGCAGAAAACATAGATTCGGCTAAGAAAGGGTCTCGCCGGGAGCTCGTGTAGTTGGGGAGGCCACCGCCAGGCCCAGCGGAAGCGCAGGCCTGGGGTCCTCCGCCTTTCTAGACCGCGCCCCGCCCCGCCCCTGAAGCCATAGCACCCCCGCACGGCCCGGCCACACCACACCTGTACCTGCGGGTCCACTTTGCCCCCGGGGCTCAGAGGAAGGCTGACGTCCGCCAGATCCGGGTCTCCGCAGGCGGCGCCCGCGGCGGCGACCTCGGGACTTCAGCCTCCGGCATTAGCCCCCTCCCGCCCCAGGCGCGAGGACGCTGCCGGTAGTTCTCCGCAGGTCGCTCGAGGCGCTGCCAGGCGGCCCCCACGGCCCCAGCCCCTCCGGGCCAATCGAGGCGCGCGGCGGTAAGGGCCACTCCCTCTCCCGCCTCAAAACCACCCCCTTCCCTAGGCTCTGCGCGCGCGCTAGCGCGCGCGCGGGGATTGGTTTCCTTAGCGCGAGGAACCGGGTTTCTGCGCCCACCCCACAGCACCCACGTTTGCTTCCGAAGAAGGGGGAAAACACCCACAAATCGGATTTTCCTTGACTCTCCCCAAAGCGTGCTGTTAGACCTGATTGCCTCAGCGAGGTCACTGCGACCAGATTGTACGAGATGGCTTAAAGAAAGGTACCAGATACAAAAAAGATTGTATAGAAGTGTCCTAGCAGGCTACTTTTTTTTTTTCCCCCCTTTTTACAGGTTTTATGGGGCAGGTTTTGAAAAGATAATAAAATAAAATAAAAATAAAATAAAATAAAATAAAGGTTTCAAAGAGATGACTACTAAAAGAGTGTCTAGGCCTCCTATATTGTCAGGATCAACTCAGAAAATGCAGGTTTAGTTGCCAATTTACGGGATTATTTTATTTTACTACAGCTGCTTTCTGTGGCTTCAATACTCATGTATAGCATTTTTCAAATCAAATCTACCTTCAGTTTAACAAGCAAAGTAACATTGATGTAAATATAACAGATAAAGACATTAATCTGTTTTTGACTGTGATAGTTTGTCATTTTACCAGTAGCTTCATAACTGAAAATAATTTTAATTAAAAAATAAAAATCACTAAGATTCTCCTACAGAAATAATGAGTAGCTTTGAGACAGCTGAAATCTCTTCCTAGATCACTCAATTATACAGAGAGATACTGCCTGGAAGTCTCCAGATTCAGGGCCCTCTGTCTGATACTTTAACATTGTTAATGATAATTCTTTAGTCTGTAATAGTAGGTCATTGCTATGGTTACTCTACAATGGTGCAACACTTTGCTTTCCCCTTCAGCTATTCGCTGAGACCTGGTAACCACATTTGTTGCCTAGCAACAGTTTTGTGACAGTATCACAATCTGGGAGTTACAACAATAAGGATGCTATGGCTGCAGTCGACCAGAGAGCAGAAAGCTACAGTTCTGTGCATGCAACTTAGCTGTGGGAGCTGGCCCCACTAGAGAACCCCTCTCTTTATAGGTGCCCTCACAAGGATGCTTTCTGTCCTCTTCTCTCAGATTGGCCTTATCAACTTGCATTTGGAACTAAGATCCAGTAGTGAAGTCATATCCTTGAGAAATATCTCCCAATACTACTGTACTCAGACTAAAAAATGAGGTCATTTCTCTATTTGCTTACTCATTTTGGGCAAAATTTAATGTTATTCAGTGGGAGAGAGATGAATGCGGTTTATCCTGCAAATCCTAAAGTGACTTACTGGATTTTGTCAAGCCTTAATATAATTCTTGGGAAAAAATTATATATATGCTTGTCTGCATCAATAGGTGTATACATTTTCAAGTTCTTTAAAATATATTTAACATTCAAATATTTATAATTTTCACTGATTTATTCAGATGACACTCAAAGAATTCTTTTTGAAGTTGAAGACATTTATATTCTCCAAACCCAAGTAAGCATCTACACATGCTTATACACATCAACTTTAAATAATATTTTATGGGTATATCTAGAAAGGGGCCAGTTTCTGTACAGGTTTATAAAATGCTTGTCACTATTTCTACAGTGCTTGCTACTCTAGTTTCATTTCAACAGTAACTACTAATTGCACTTACAATAATAAAGTATTTTAAAATCAATTGTATTTCTCCTTCTTAAAAGACTATTCTCAGATGCATACTACAAGGCAATTCCCAAACACAATGAGAAAAAAGGTGTTAATTGTCTCTTTTCCTACTCATTTCCCACGCTTCCAGGCTCATTTGGCATTTCCTCCATAGTAATCACACTTACACTTACTAGTGTTACCAAGACTATGATCAATTTGTAAGCTTTCTTAGGGAACTCTTCTCATAATTCCTCCCACTCCTTGAAAACCAATTCCATCTATGAACCTAGAGGGACCTAAGGAGTCAATGGTCTGAAGCAATTTTAACTCCTTTATTTTTTATTTTCTGGTGACAATCTTTCTGAAGGATGAACAAATTTCCCTGGTGATAAAAATCAGTACAAAGGCTTTTTAGTTTTAGCTTATGATGACCCTCTGCTTGATTAGTCCTGGGCTGAAAAGACCAAACTCCCTGAGATAACTAAGTATCTGCACCAGCTCTCAACATTTACCCAGGCAATTTAATAGTATAAATAATAAGAATGTGTGCTCTTTCAGAGGAAAGAAAATTGCTAGGAGTAAAGGTAATAAGCAAGGTAGCTTAGAAACTGAATTAGAGATCAGCATGGGGGAGGGAGAACTCTCCCTAAAATAAGGAGTGGTAATATGACTATTTTATAGAAAAATGGCTTTCTTTTCCAAATTTTTGAAAGTAAATTTTTAATAATTTTAAAATAGCATTTGGAAGTTTGGTAATTAATTGCATGTCCATCTGGGACTGCATATACATATTTCAAGAACATGTTCGGAGACCATTTTCAAAAATTTGGGGCCAAAGTTCAATTAAACTTTTTACAAATTAATATGAATATCTATCCACAGTGATGCTTAGAGAATGGAAAATTCTGAGAGCAGCTTTCTAGTACTTAAAATATGGCATCTTATAGGAAATTATTTCATGAGGACAGAAAAACTAGGCTATTACATTATCTATTTATAAAAAGATATAAAAGGGGAAAGTTTAGGCCAATCAAAAAAGCAGCTATTTTTTAATTAGCTACAATGATGTGCAGGTTAACATGGACACTAGTCCATTTAGCACTAACCATGCTATTAGGAGACGGACATGGTTTGATAGTCACGGCCTGGTCTTTCCTCTACCAAAACTTTACCATTATCAAAAACTCCTCTTTTAACAAATTGTGAACATCTCTCCACTTTTCAATCCCCCATTTTCCTAATCTAGAGAGGTTCCCACAATGTGGGGAATAAAGGGGTTTCTCATGTTAAATACATGCCATGTTCTCAGGGAATGATTTTTGTATCCTTTTGGATTGGAAAGCTTGTTTTTACTGGATAAGTCCCTCTGGGGCATATTTAGTTTCCTAATCTATAAAATCAATTCAGTATCAAAATAAAATGTAGAGGATCTCAGTGCTTCATTACAAAAAAGTGCCTTTGCTCAGTCTCTATCAGTGGTTCTTAATAGGCATCGTAGTGGCCTCTGGGGGCATTTTGGAAATTTGCAGGTATATTTTTGGTGGTCAAGATGATTGGAAGGAGCTATTCATATTTACCGGGAGAAGGCACAGGGATGATGGACATCCTTCAGTTAGCAGGGCAGTACAGCACGATGAATTGTTCTGCATTCCACATGGTTTTCAAATGTTCCACCAGTTATTCATGTAATTGAAAAACCTATTTATAATTAAATGAGCTTAGAATTTAGGTCTGTTTGACAAATAATCACAAAGTATTTTTGGCATGATCCAACTACCATGTAAATCGAAGGGATTTTGCACTTCATGTATGTTGTTCGGAATGTCACCAAGAGTGATTTACCACATAAGATTTTATCACTGATGGCATCACTGCCCACAGTACTTGAGTTGCCGATAAACACACCTGCATCAGCTTGCATTTGTAATTGTTGAATTCATGGAGATTCTATGCCTAGAACCAGTATTTGACTATTATATTATGCCCTCATGTAGATTTTCCTGAGCACTTTTAATATTGATATACGTATTATTTTTTATTATGTTAGTTATTTTCTTTTATTCCTTCTATATGTGAACTGGAGCATTACAATAATCTAGCAATTTTATAAGTAGGTGGGTTATGTTACTTCTAGAATTTATTTCAAGATAGTAAAAGCACTGTGTAACACTTATTATAATAGGAAGTATTTAGATGATCAAGGGTCAGCTTAAATAAAAATGAATAGTTAATTCTTTTTTTATTTCATTAGGGATTAATTTTCTCTACAATTTGACCTCTACTCTAGCTTTCTTTTTTATGTTTATACAGAGTAGAAAGTGCCTTTTGTTTTTCTTAATGTTTCTTCCAAAAATACTTTTTGTCACTGATGTTATACATAGTGAAATAACCAAAAAGCAGGGGGTAAGGGATCTTCTAATTAAAATACAACACTGAATATTTATCTATCACTTGTTTTAAAAAAATGAACTACAGTAAATTTCAAAGCAGTGAAGAAAGCATAAATGGTCAAAAGAATCAGAAACTTTAAGTATGAAAATGAGACTATAAATCATAAAAGAAAGATCAAATTGTTAAAATATGTCATTTGTTTTCCCAAAAGATTTTGTATTTAAGAAAAAGTGTCTTGTAATGGAACTAAGAAGGATGGTGTCTACATTTATGTAATAGCATTTAGAAATTACACAAAAATGGTTGGAAATAGCACTGAGAGGGGAATGCTCAAAGAATAGGATGAGACAAGAAAACATTGCTGTATCTTCTGCCTTGTCTATTCCCCTTACTTCTTCCTGTGATGACTTCAATCCAAGTGTTTCTTACAAGTTTGCCTTGTCCATACTCCTCTTCACTTGATCTTAGTACTTAGAATTTTTTTTTGGGGGGGGGTGGGGAATACAAAAACTATGCCAAAATATGCTACTGAGTTAGAAGCCAAAATCCTGATGTTTACTTTGGCAGATGTAGACTGCTCTGAAGCTGAACCTCCTTTTATGCAGCAGGTGTCTTAAAAAGTTATATGTAAATATAATTTCTGTATATAGAATATTTTTAAAGGAAGAAGTAGGTTATTTACTTCTTCAATGAATCTTTTAATAAAGTAGAGAATTCTTTGGGAAAGCAAATAATCATTCTTCAAATGATACACATACATACATGAGATTTGTTAGAGATGAGGCTTACTAGTATAATATGATGGACAGTCTGAGTAAGTTCTTACCAAAGAGATAATTTAGAACATTTTCTTGGTCAGCCATTCACTATTCTAATTATTGCCAGTCACCTTATTTTGCATGGTCATAGGCCAAAAGGTCATGGAATAATTTCTACAATCTATGCATCATTTACATCTAAGAGTTTGGTTTAGAATAGGGAATATAACTTCACAAAATCATGTCTGAATATAAAATATTATTTTCATATCTTTGTTTTTTGGGGAAAAACTAGCATGTGTCCCTACCTTCTTACTAACATCCCCAAGTCCTCTCAAAACAAAAGAAAAAGTAATGAATAAATTTTATAAGTTTCTTGTGACAAAGTGTAAAGAAAATACCTAGAAAGATATGAAACATTAACAGGATAACATTTCTATGATACTTTCAAAACGACAAGGCTTGATTTTAAAAATTGATCTTTAACAAGAAAAAGAAATATGGGCAATTAGGAAGTAATGAAGACCCTGTCAATATAGCTATGTTGATAATAACAGGTAGGGGAATTCTTGAGAAAATCTAATATATAAAAATCAGGAGGTCTGTAATATGCATTATTGAGTCCCAGTGGGATTAACTAATGAATTTATGAGCACATCAGCAGTTATTTTTAGAAAGTTATAAAGAATTAGAGAAATACCAGAGCACTGAAAAATAATGTGCCTTCTAAAAAGAAATAAAATATAACTACTAAAATTCATTTTAAAATAAATTCTCGAGCTTCTAACAAGGGTACCTAATGAACTCTCCAAGTTAGAAGGCACAAGTGTGAGACTTAGTCACACTGCGAGTGGGTGGGTGAGGGGTAATAAATGGAGTGGGGTGGGGTGTTCATTGAGACTAAATAAGTGAAATGCCAAGAGCAGCTAAGCAAACATGTTGCATTGCCTTGTTAAATTACTTGGTGTAAGGTACAGGCAAATCTCTTTCCATTGCTAACACTGCTGGCAAGCTTGTTAAAGCTGAGATTGGGTTGAGACCCTAAAGGCAAATCATCTTATCTCTTGACCAAGAGATAAAAGACAGGCTGAAAGAAAGACAGAAAATCAGAGGTAGAAACTTTTGGGTCATTTGCAGTTTCTGGGGCAGCCTGGCCTTTCCTTCAGCTTCTTTTCTATATTCCTCATCTACGAAGGGGATTGGGGGTAGGGGTGGGTGTGGGGGTGTGGGAACAGGGTGCCGGGCAGCTTAAGACCCAGGGAGACAACTCTGTAAACATTTTTTTTTAAATTATTAAAGTAGTTGACATACAGTATTATATTTGTTTCAGGTGTATGAAAGTAAATTTGTTCATAGGCAGAGTGGACTGCCTGTTGAAGCTGTGGGTCTCTGACATCAAACCTGGCAGACCTCTAATAAACTTTCTCCTAACCAATAAAAAATGGATGCATTTTTATTGCTTCAGTTGCCTATCAAACCCAGACAGCTGGTGTAGAAGTGCTTTCTTTAGTTTTAATTCTTGTCTCATAAGTACTCTTACTGGTGCCACAAGGCCTGGCCATCAGGGATATTGTTTCCCTTTAAAATTTGAGCCCAGATGTGGGCAAAAGCTCTCTTCTTAGTTGCCTTTTCCAAAGTATTGTAGGAGCACAAAGCACTAAACAAGGGAATACAAAGAACCAAAAAATAGTTATTTCTATAATCACAGATTTCTGATCTGATTATCCAACACAATCAGCAAAGAGCTTTACTGGGCCTCATTTTAAAATAAAACTGTCAAAAAGGGCTGTCTGTTTCTAGCTAGGTACCTATGGCTTATGGCTACTAGTTTGACACTGTGTGTGTGTGTGGGGTGGGGAGGAGTGGTGGTAGAGGAGGGAAGGATAGTGATTGAGAAGATTAAGAAGAATGGAAGGGGTGAGATTGGAGAATAAACTGGAAAATACTTTCCTTATTCCAAAACAAAACAAAACCAAACCTTTAACTAGTTCAAATATCTGAATTTTCTGTTGTTCTCCTCTCTTGACTACAGATTCTACCCTAAAGGATATATTTTGTTGGCAGATAGTTTTTTTCCAGAGGTCCTGTGATTAATTTATATATTCATACATGTATTTATTATGTGTTGTGTACTATTTCTTGGGGCTGAGGATGCAATGGTGAGCAAGATATATAAAGGTTCTACTCTGTAGCATGCATGTTAGTACAGATGATGGGCAATAAATAAGTAAACCAATGAACACGATAATTTCGGAGAGTCAGAAGCACTATGAAGAAAACACAATAGGGGGATGTGAAGAGAACGAGGAGGATGAGGTGGAATGAAGAGAGGTGGTCCTCAATTTAGAGTGGGTGGAGAAGACTTGTGACCTGAGACCTGAATGGCAAGAAGAAGCAAGATGAAGGTCTGGGGCGGAATGCTGTAGGCAGAGTTCTGGAGAATGAAAGCAGGTGCTCTGAGGATGAAAGAGCTTGTCATAGTAGAGCAACAGAAAAGCTGAAGTGTCTGGAACATGGCAGTTGAAGGGGAGAGTGGAAGAGATGATTCAGAGAGGTGGGCAGCCTCCAAGCTATGTGAGGTCTCAAAAGCCATATTGAAAGATTTGAATTTTATTCAAAGTGCAATGGAATAGCCACTTGCAGAGTTTCAGGCATTTTTAAAAAGTACACTGGCTGGAATGTGGTGAATGATGATGAATGGATCGCAGGGAGTTAGAATGATGGATTTAACTCTTCCTGATTGCAATTACCAACCTCTCCCACCTCTACAGCATTCTCTGAGGCTCACTCCTCTCCTATGCACTTCAGAGTATAAAATCCATTTGCTGCTGGTTCACGTATATAAATTAATGATACAGTAATAGTAATATTCAGTAAAAGCTGAGAGTCTAATAAAATAGTATTTCAAAGTAGTAAATAAAAAAAAATAGATCTGAACCAGAAACAGCATTTTCCTAAACAATTCTGCTCTTGTTATACATGCTGACACCTCTGGTTCCTTAGCCCTTAGGACTATTGTGTGTGGTGGGAAGGTACTGGGATAGGGAATACACTTCCATAGCATTCTATTTCTGCACACAGTCCAGAGGGATCTGGTGGGCTTATTACCCAAGCAGGTTATTCCACTGAATTCTTCATTTCTGTGAATGGATGCACCATTCTCTTAACTACTCCAGCTCAAAGCCTCTTGGTCACCTTTTCTTTTTCTCCTCCCTTGTTAGCTGCCTCAGTTAACAAATCTTGACAATTACACCTCAGCAAAGTTTTTAAATTTCTTACTTTCTACCCCAACCCTGTTATCACTCTAGATTTAATGGCTTATCAGAAACTTACTCCTAATTCATTTCATCACTTTCAATTGCTTCTCCTCTACCTTGTGCCCTACTACCAGCTGAAAAATCTAAAGTATCATTTGTGTCTTATATCTCTTTCTCTGCTCAAAAATTTCCAATGGCTCTCATAATCTATCAAATCATGTAAAAATACCCTCATTTGGTTTAAAGCCCTCCATCCTCTGGCTCCAGTCTTCTTTTCTGGGTTTATCCCTTTACTCTTCTTCTATCAGTATTCTCCAATCTCTCAGGCCCAGCTCAGGTGACATTGCTTAAACCTTTTCAAAATCTCAGGGACTGGGCATCTGTGATTCTTAAGTACAGCTGGAGAAGAGATTACCATTGTAAAGTTTTTGAAGGCAAGAGTCAAACTTTACTCATCTTCAACATAGATTGATAAAATATACCTTACACTGAAGTGTATGCTAGCTTTCAGAATTAAGAAATAAATTCCTCTAAAATTGGAATATAATGACAGTTGTATATAACTAAAGCTAAAGGAAGCAGAGTGTTTTTCTTGCCTCTCCAACAAACTGATGAGGTAGACTCAGGTGATCCACAGTCCACTACCACTGACAAATAGTGAAAGTATTTTCTAGATCTCTTTAGCTAAAATGTTGTGCTAATCTAGTAAATATGATTTACTAGCATCAAGAGGTTTAGGAAAGTGTCAGAACTGAGAACTCTCAGAGAGTCAAACTTTAACCGTTTAAGAGTTTGTATTGTATTCCCAAGATGTAGTTGGCTTGGTCCAAATTTAGATGCAGATAGAAACATATCAAATATAAAATAGTAAAATTTGGAAAGAACCCTGGATAAAATTTCATATAACAGCTTCATTTCACAGGTAATGAAATCTAAAGCTCAGAGAGGTTGTGATAGGCCAAAGTCGCACAGACATTTCGTCGTAATATTGTCAATATTTACAAATTGGTTAAGTACTGAAAAAAAAAATTTTAAGAAGACATAAGTCTAATTGCTTTAAATCTAGTTCAATATTTACTTCCTCTAATAAGTCTTATTTGGTTAACCTTTCCTCATACCAACTACTTCCTTTCTTCATATTTTGGTATTTTGTATATGGTATATATTATCATATACTTGTTTTACTTAACTAGTCATTTCATATATGAAATACACCTTGCTTTATCTCCAAATCCTTTGGAGGTACTACCTCAAAACTTTTTATTCCAGAAATCACGGTTGAGGCTTAAGAGATGTTTGTTGTACAAACAACTGTTCAGAACAGAATTTACCAGAAAACTGATGCTTATTAAATGTTATTAAAAATATAACAAAAATAGAATCATATAAATTTTCTATGGTTTTTCACTATTTTGTTGATAAAATTGGGAGAGGCATACAGAAGATCATGCATGGCAGTATAAACTTATGAATTTACAAAACAAAGTGCTATAGGTAGTCTAAATACACGAATGAATTATTATATGAACTTTTGTATCCACAGTATCATTTTATATTGCTCTGTCAGAATTTCAAAAATCACAGACCTTTGCTTTGCAGCCAATAGGAGGAAGGAGAATGTGGTAAAGTAGTCGTTATTAATTATCCCAGTCACTTAATGATTTGGAACTGTGCTAAAGCCAATTTGAGGAAAACTGATATATTTACGATATTGAGTCTTCCAATCAATGAATATATTACATCTTGCCATTTATTTAGATCACCTTTAATGCCTCTTAGTGAAGTTTTATCATTTTTCTCCAATGAAGATTTGTATTTAATTTTCTAATTCATTCATTAATTCATTTATTTAAAATTACACTTTTTATTTTGATATAATTATAGATTCATAAGCAGCTATACAGAATAACACAGATTAATCCTGTGTTCCTTTTTATAATTTTTCCCAACTACCTTATAAAACCATAGTAAACTATGACAACCAGGATATTGACAATGCTACAGTTAAGATATAGCACATTTCCGTCACTGCGAAGATCACTTGGATTGCTCTTTTATAGTCATACTCACTGCCCTTTCAACCCCTAACCTCTGGCAACCACTAATCTGTTCTCCATTTCTATAATTTTGTCATTTCCAGAATGTTATATAAATGAAATCATACAATATGCAAACTTTTGGGATTGGCCTTTTTCATAATCCTCTGGAGATTATTCAGGTAGTGTATCAATAGTTTGCTCCTTTTATTGCTGAGTAGTATTCTATAGTATGGATGTACCACAGTTTGTTTAATGTTCCTCTACTGAAGGACATCTGGGTTGTACCCAGGGTTTTGGCTATTATGAATAATTCTGCTATAGACATTCATGTATAAGTTTTTGTGTGAAATAATATTTTCTGGGATAAATGCTCAAGAGTGCCACTGCTGGGCTGTATATTAGTCATATGTTTAGCTTTTCAAGAAACTCATACTGTTTTCCAGAGTCACTGAACCATTTTACATTCCCTCCAGTAATGTGTGAGTGATCTAGCTTCTCTGCATCTTTGCCTATAATATAATGAAACTGGGTAGATTAATTCCTCCAGCTTCCTTCTTCTTCAAAATTGTTTCAGGTACATTTAGTTTCTTTGCCTTTCTATATAAATTTTAGAATAACCTTGTCTATATCTACTGCACAGTCAAGGATTGACCTTGCCCCAAAAGGTATCACCTTGAGCTCTAGAGGATCTGGAGACTAAAGTTAGCCAGGCATGTGGTCAATCATGTCAACACAACCTAGTGCCACTAAAAGCTCTGGACATCAAGGCTTCCCTGGTTTGCAATACTCCATGTGTATTCTCACACATCGCTGCTGGGAGAAGACAGTACTTTCCATGAATTGACTGGAAGAGGATAACTGGAAACTTATCCTTGGAACTTTCCTGGACTCTGCCCTATGTGCCTCTTCCTTGGCTGATTTTAATCTGTACCCTTTTGCTGTACTAGGCTGTCACTGTGAATTTAAAAGCTTTCAGTGAGTTCTGTGAGTCCTTCTGGCAAACGATCTAACCTGAACGTGGTCTTAGGGACACCCATTTTCAGTTGGTATTAGAAGTGAGGGTGGTTTTGGGGACTCCAGAAGTTTGTATCTACAAAAAAAATCTTGTTAGAATTTTGACAGGAATTATGTTAAATGTGTATATTGATTGGGGAGAACTGAGATCTTTACTATGTTAAACGATCAAATATATGAACATAATATGCCTCTTAGCTTTATTTCTTTAGTACTGCTTATTTCTTGATGCTACTATAATTGGATCTTTAACTGCTGTTTTTGGTATATAGAAATGCAATTGATTTTTGTACAATGATTTTGTATCCAGCAACCCTGATAAACCCTTTTTATCTTAAAAATTTATCCATAGATTTTGAATTTTCCACATAAACAATCATATGTGAAAATTTTCAGTTTTGTTTTTTCTTTTCTAATTCTTATAACTTTATTTCTTCCAGTCATAAATTTAAGCTATAAACTTTAAGCTATAAATAGACTCAAATGTATTCATACCATTAACTAATGAGAGGAATAAAATATCACACAAAGAAAATTATTATGAATAATATAAAACTGGCATAAAATTACTAAATTTTCTATTTTGATTGATTTTTGACTATGCACTCAAAAAACCCAGCCCTGCAGGTAATGTCATCTAGTAGCTGACTATTGGTCATACAGGCTCTCTGTCACCTGAGGATGGAAATTGACAGCTTCTGGAATATTAGTTATGCTCCTAGAACTGTGATTTCTTTTCATCCCAGTTAAGGTAATATAGAGATAGGCTATTTTTGTTACATTCAGTCTCCAAGTCTAGAGTTGCCCTCATGCTATCTGGCACTACTTTAATTTCATTCCCAGTTCTGTCCCCCAGAGCACTTCCTCTCTGAATGTCCCTTAAAAAAATCTCATAGTGCAACTGACTTCTGTACTGCCAGAATCCTTAAAGGATCCTGAATTTATTAATACAATACCATTATTACATACAGAATAAACTAAACCTCTTCCACTAAGATAAAAATGAATTGATATTAAATTAAATACATACATTCACAAATATGTCATGTACAAGTAGTAAATTCCTACTACTCATTTAGAAAATGACATGAGAACATATTAGGTAGAACTGATTACTTCAATATCAGATAATATTTCAGAGAATTAGGGCAGAGAAGACTCATGAGCATTTAAATTAACATTAAGTTCAACTATGGGCTGATTTATGATAAAAAAATTTTTTTTATGATAACAATTGAACAGAAACAGATAATGGCTAAATGATTACTAGAAGCTAAAAATTATTTGCAATTAATTATCCTTACTGTCTCCATATTGAACTTCATCCTAAAAAGATAGTTCAAAGCTCTAATAGCGCCTTCCATATGGGCTTTTCTGCAACTGTCCAGAAGACCCACAGGCTGAAATCTTTCATTATTTCTCAAGGCATTAAATTTTCTTCTCTGGAATTAAATTTATCTCTGGGTTTGTAAATATTTACAATCCTGGTGTTAACATATTGTAATGGATGTAAAGCGTATTTTACATATGTTACAAAATTTGGCAAGTACATATTATTCCCATTTTTTTGCTTTGTATACTAGCTCTCAGCAACATTTAAAATTTAACTACAGGGCCATAAAGGTCATTTTTTCAAGTGTCTTAAAATCAGAGTCAGCATTATTACTTAGATCTTGTTAAAGTAGCAATGGATGGGAATTATTTCCCAAAGAATCTTAAATATATCCTTTGGTCATCACTATAGGTGGATGGCATCTATTATTTTATTTATATTCCACAGAGAATATTTCAAAAATCATACTGATGGGAATCTACTTACAAGGTTAAGGTAGAGAATTAATCTACACAGTAAAAAAGATGTTGGTTACTAAAAATAAGATGTCTTCAGTTGGTCAGATTTCAATGCTTTTGGGTCAATTTATATCCATCAGTAGAAACATGGATCGTGGAAAACTTTCCTAAGAGAAGTTGTAAATAAAGGAAAACCTATAGCATCAAGACAAAGGTACTTAAGGAATCCAAATAATGCTAAAACCCATTTACAAGGAAAAAAATTACAAATTGTGAAAAAGAGGGCTAAAATTGATACACCTCTACAAACATTTAATAGTGAAAAATTTAATAATATCATAGTAAGAACAGAGTAGTAGAGTTGCTTTTGCTTTTTTAATATTTAAATCGTTTATTGAAAGAAGCATTTGATGACTTACATATACATTATAGTAGAATAGAAGAAAAAGGGGTAAAGAGTAAAAGTAGTAGAGAATTAGGATAAAGGCAGGGATAAGGTAAGAGTAATACATAAGGATTAATAAAAATACCTGAACAACTGTCAGATTATGGCCAAAAATTTGACTGATACAAGGAGGGTAATACAACTGATCATGATTAACTGCATCCAGGTGATAAAAGCAAACCAGTTTTAGAGAAGAACAATTGGTTTTTACACTTGTATCCTTGGTGGAAACTTATGATACAACACTAAAGAGCAACTTGGGAGAAGTGACTCAGAAGACATAAAGATAATATGTTTCAGGTGACCTGATAGACTGCGATAGCACGGTTTACTCGAGATAAAATTAAACACATCTAAAGGAATGGATGGACTGTGTCTCCTTTAGACAACTATATTTTTAAAGATAATTGTACTATTTTAATTTTTGCTCAATAGATTTGAGCAACAGAAAATCTGAAGTTACATCCTCTGGCAAGAATTGTGGTGAAAGATTATTTTTGTGATTTTGGGGTCACCAAAATGTTTTCATAGCCACTCAAGAAATTTTAAAGACTAACAGGACATGTGCTCAAATAGATGGTCCCTCACAAAAAAGGGAGGCTTAAGTGACTGGGAGGAAGAAGGGCCAAGAGTTTTTTTTTTTTTTTTAAATAGTGTTGATAGCATGTCTGTAAAACTTTCAGCCTAGGTATTATACTCTAGCCACAAATCATTACCAATAAATAGCCCACAGCATAGAGAATTTGTAAAATTCAATTTTAAGCAAGTTATATGGCTGTAATATATATTCCTAGTAATTATTATCACCATTAAGAGATAAAAGTTAAAACTGAGTATTTACCATGTTTCTGGCATGACACTAAGTACCTTAATACATGAATTCATGTAAACTTGAGGATAATTTTACAAAGTAGGTAGTATTATCCTCATTTTTCTGACAAAGAAACTGATGTCTGGTGAGGTTATTGAACTTTCTAATGGTCATGTTGCTAATAGATAAGAACATAAGCTCCACGAATGCAGGGACTTAGTTTTGTTTGCCTTTTTTCCTATTGCCTAGGGCAGTGCCTGACATATAGAGGCTCCTGATAAATATTTGTTGAAGTAGCTGAGTGTAATTGCCAGCCTCTTAAACTCTACAGTACAGAGCTACAAGAGTATGAGCCAACTGATGGTTTCAGTTTAAGGTAGCTGACTGCTTATTTCTTTCTTAAAGCAATGAGACCTACTACATTGATTTGCGTTGGCTCAGTAAGTGGGAAAATGATAGCTATCTTTGGTCTACCAATGTAAACTTTTAGAAGACATTTTGTGCAATTAAGATCCCTCACACCTCCCCCTCCCCATTTTCATATTCTTTTCTGGAGCTGGTTAGCTTACCTGTTTCAAAGAATGAATTTAAGTAGTAGACAATTTACTTAATTTTTTTAAGGATAAAAATTCTATATATATCACTATAGACAGAATCCTTTAAAGGGTTTAGGAAAGTTCATAATTACTTCCTGTTGACCAAAGAGGAATAAGATTGGAACATATGGATGGTCCAATAAAATAGCCCCAATTGGAAAGCATTTCTCTTGCTGAAGGTAAACAGTATAGCAAAGATAAAAGAGTATATAGATATTTAGTGTACTTTTTTCTATTTAATATCTGTAGGCATTCTTTCCTCTCTTCATTCCCTCATCAATTGCATTTTTTAAAGTCAGATAAAAACCTGTTGTAAGATTGTTTTCTTGATTATGTTTTTAAAGGTAGACACTAAACACAGAAGTTAGCATAGTAGCCATGTCATCAAATAAAATGATAATCCATGCCACCATGATATATATGGAAGCAGTTAATGCAATACAGAAAGTAACTACTAATGTCACAGGTTAACATGATACTGTTATCTGTGTATTCTGTCCTTCTTTCTATCTGTATCATTATCTTTTTTGCTAAAACAGCACCTTGAATATATCTTGAATGTGGAAAGATGAATATTTGCTCTCAGCTGACTATAGATAGCAATCTTTCATAAGCCAAATGTAAACCTATTGGAGAAAAGAGCCTCAAGGTCAATTCTTCTAACTTGACATAGCCAATCAATAGGTCATTTCCTAAACATCAGGTTTCTGTGTAAGCATTCCAGATCAGTATTTTTAAAAAGAAGAACAATTTTCTCTAACATAGCACAATAAGATTGCTATAGACTTTAATACAGAAAGAAACATTTTCACTCCTACATAACTCACATCTCCTCCTGACATGAAAGAATAGTCAAGAGGATGAGGGGAGGCAGGAGCCTCAGTGAAATATGCTGAACTATAAAAACCTTGTTTTCGATCTCTCAAGGCAAAATAGAGAAAATGTTAAAAATCTGTGATGATGCAACTTCAAACACTGAAATGTAGTATCTATAACAATTATTAGAAAACATTTTCTGAAATTCTGGGAACAATTTTTGCTTGAATTTTAAACTTTGTCATATGTGTAAGACAAAACATTATATTTACACTATAATTGATAGTACTTCATATTTTATTTTAGAATATAAGAGTTCATGTTTTATGGAAAAAACTGATTTGAATATATTCTAAGAAAATAAGCTCTGATGTATTAAATTAAAAAATAAAATTTATTTAAAAAATCATTTCAAACTTATGAAAAGTTGCAAGAATAATACTCTTAACTTTTGAATACTTTTTACTCAGATTTGACAGTTTTTAAAAACATTTGTCAATTTGTTTCAAAATTCACTCTTCAAGTTCATGTATATACATAACTATGTATATACAAACATGTTATTTTTTTTCTGAACTGTTTGAGAGGAGGTTGAAAATATGCCCTTATATGTATTTCCTAAAAACAAGGAAATTTTCTTATGTAACCACAGTGTATTTATCAAATTCAGAAGGTTTTACACTGATTGGTATTTTAACTCTATCATTTATATGCCAGTTTTGCCAGTTGTACTTATAGCATTTTTACTGTCCAGTACAGAATCCAGCCTAGTATCACATATCAAAAACTATTAAGATTAGTAATTATTTCCTTTCATTTTCATCCATTTCTATAGATGTTTTAAAAGATAGTTTTGTTTGGCATCTTCTGGAATATAGTTTCATTTGGTTTCAATTTGAAACTTCAGAAAGATAATATTAGTTCTATCCTATAGTTTTATGAAATTTTTAGTAAACTATCCTGGTAAAAACATAAGAATATGACTAAAATATTCCTGGCTAGGGTCATATGCTTTCCAGTGAATAATCAATATCCATTTGACTCTATTTTATAAAGGAACTTGCAATCCAGGGAAGAAGGAAATTCCTGGCTATCTCCATGCATGCCTTTCTGCCCTTTTGTTGTTAGCCCTTGAAGGGTTATCTGAAGGAAAGTTAAAATCAAGCAAATTTTTTATTTGCTAGTTCTACTAAAAGATTTAATGAAGAGATTAAAATCAGTAACTGAATTTTAAAATATTTGAGGCTTATAATTAACTCTACATTATTTTTAATTCTAACTCTATTCATATTTAATTCTACATTAACTGTATACATTGATGCTGATGGCTTAGACATTTACACAGCTGAACTGAAGGACTTAAAATTTAAGATCTATTTCTGGTTACTCTGTCAATATGCTTGAAATTCTGGATAAACTATTTAGCTTTAATTTGTCCTAATTTTTCTATTCCTAAAAGCAGAAAGATTATTGTTTACCATACAGATACTACTAGGGTTTTAGATATTTAACCTAGTAAAATCATAGTATGAGATGTACCAAAGAAGAACAAGTACATCTTATTATAAAGAGTCATTATAAATAAACCATTTGCCCAGGAGACTGAAGAACTTTATAACAACCTATGTTTGTTACAGAGAAAAGTAGGAAACACATCTAAGTAGGAAGAAAACAATTTCAATCATCAATAATCAATAACAGCAGCTCAGAAATAACAAATTAAAAAATATCCTTTCAGACATTTTTCCTTATATATAAACATATACTTTTGTTTGTAAAAAATACATTAATGTATGAAAAAATTAACCTTATTTCAATACAAATGCCTTTAAAAATATACTATACTGAAGGTTCTTGTTCTGGTAATCAGTTGACTTTCCCATTGATAATAATAGTAAACTCTGAACAAAATATAATATGCAGCTATTTGATGGCACTGGAGAGACACCAAAAGCAGTCAGAATCCTGGGGAGAGTAAACCCTCCCATGAAGGAATATGCACTGGGCACTCTTCACCTGAGAGAATTCTTTCTGTATACTCAGGGTGGCTAGAACCTAAGCAAAAGGCTGTAGTCATCAGCTTGAAATATTAAAAGGTGGAGCTTAGAGATGCCCAAACCACTAGAAAGGGAAATTCCTGAAAAAAGGGGCCAGAGAGAGAGGGAAAGTTCCAAATAAGTGTACAAATTCCTTAATCTTTTTACATGAATTCTGAACTAGGTGTGCATGGAGAACATTCCAAGGAGTTGGCAGAAGGCTACAGCTGGAAAGCTGAAGAAGCTGAGTAGAGATTTAAACTGCTGCCCACCAAGGGAGAAAAAGTTTATAGAGTTTGAATCTTGTCAAATTAGAGAAGTTTCATTAAACACCTTGGGCTTTCCACTGATACCCAGAAGATTCATTCTGCAGGGGTAAAAATGATGTTCCAGATCTAAGGGTTTACTCTGAAACTAAGGGCAAGAGTCACCATATTAAGGTGTAAATCCAAGTCTGAACAAATTCAGGATTATCTGCCAATAACTCAAATGCCCACTCAAAGAAAAACTGACACTCTTCAAAGAATATGACAGACTCCAGAGACTCAAGAACTCATCCACTATTATGTCCAACATATAAGGAAAACTTACTATATATGCAAAGAAACAGGAAAATGTGATCTACAGTGAAGAGGGGGAAAAAAAGAGAGAAAACAATAGAAACAGATTCAAAGACCATCCAGATGCTAGAATTAGCAAACAAAAACTTTAAAGTAACTGTTTTAAGTATGTTCAAGGACTTAAAGAGATGGCCATAATGAGTGAAAGATAGAATATTTTAACAGATAAAGGGAAACCCTAAAACAAACAAACAAACAAATAGAGATATTAGAAATACTAGAATTGTAAAGTATAATATCTGAAAGGAAAATTCACTGCATGGACTTAATAGCCAACTGGAGAAGGCAGAAGAAAGCTTTAGTAAACTTGAAACTCATCAACAGGATCATCCTAGCTAAACATCCTAGCTAAACAAAGCCTGAGTGACCTGTGAGACGAATACAAGCCACACATTTTGTGTAATGAAAGTCCTAGGAAAGGAAGAAAAAGAGAATAGGGTAGCACAAATATTTGAATCATGAACCAAAGAAGCCTAGCAAATACTGAACATGACAGATACAAAGAAAACGAAACTAGACACATCATAGTAAGACTATTAAACACCGAAGATAAAAAATCTTGAAAGTAGAAGCTTTATTTATTTGTCATAGCTCAAAACTAGATATTTCCCAGATGTCCATCAACAGAAAAATGGATTAACAAATTGTAATATAACCATAAAATGGATAGTGATTAAAAAGAATTAGTGATACATATAACAACTTGGATGAATCTCAAAAACATTATGTTATGTGAAAGAAGCCAAATACAAGAGTATATGCTCTACATGCCATTTATGTGAAGTTTGACAACAGGCAAAAAAAAAATCCCCCCAAAACAAAAAACCTAAGAAATTAGAACAGAGGTGACAAGGGTGAGGTGGGAGGGCAAGGAGAATTGACTGGAAGTAAGTAAGAAGAAAATGTGGGGGATGATGGAAATGATCTATATTTTTATTAGAATAGGGTTACAATGGGCATATATATTTATTAAAACTCAGTTTGTACACTGAAGATCTACTCATTTCACTACATGCAAATTTTATAATTAAAACAGAACTTAAAATAAAATTAAATAATTTTCAAAATATACTTCATATACAAATTTAATAATATTTAATTTATATTACTGAATAAAACTTATTACCCTAGGAGATATTTTTTTTCATCTCAGTACAAAATCATTGATCTACCCAGGAATTAAACCCTCCTGAACATACTAGTGACTTAGCTAATTAGCCTAGATATTAGCTTATATAGCCTATATTAGCCTTTTTTCTTCTATAAATTTAAAATTTAGCATAAGAACATGTCCATAATAACTGGATGGTGTCTGGGAACTCTATCTTAAAAAGACGAGCTCATCTACTAAATTGCAGAGCCCAGTCTAAAATTACTGCTAAAAAACTATAAAATCACTTTTATTTTTTTGCTTATAAGACGGTTAAATTCTAACCATGTATCCTTGGTGACTCTCCAAGTCAGGAACTTGTACGATCAACATGGTGTTCAACATTTACAAGTAACACAGACAGTTCTGGTCCTTATGAACTTGTCAATGATAAAGTTAATGTAAGAGCACTTTATTACTAAAGGATTGGCAAAGCTTCCAGAGATTATTAAAAATTATAGTCCCAAAAGGACAGTTCAGTAAAAATTCACCAACCCTTTTTATTATGAAGACTACTAATATGAGTCATTACATCCCAAGGCAGTAGAACTAATGAGCATATAATAATAGTTTAAGCTCTATGACATTTTAACAAAATATATGACAATGAAGTAGCAAAAACAGGCGATGTCCCTAATGTTTTCCAAAAATAAAAGGAGACAATGTAGTATTTTTTATTTGAGTTGATTCAAAAGCACCTGAAGTTCAAAGATAGTCTGGTACCAAACTGTCCTAATTTAAAAGAAGTTTTAAATAATTCTTAAGTAATTGAAGGTTCCTGACCTGACAGGGTTACATAAATTCATGTTCTTCATTTTTTCTCCTGGTTTTAGAAGAGGAAATGGGAAGAAGTAGTTCTGATTATCACTGTTTTTTCCCTCCAAGTTGAAATGCTTACATTGGTCTAAAATCATTAATTTGAATGTATATTAATTATCAGGATAATCATTTTCTGTAACAAAATAAATTTAACCATCTATTAGGGCATAATTTCTCATATAAAAAGGATCTGAATTTCTGTCATCTTCCATTATAATATCATTTCCTGTCAGAGTTTGGAAAAAAATTACATTGAAGAATTTTTAGGAAATTGGTTGAATATATTTCAGAAAATTATCAGATCAATTTTATGTTTTCAACAATTTTACATATTTTTTATGGTGAGGATGGTGTTATATGTCTGCTGGTAGGAAACTGGCATAATGATTATTGCATTTACTTGTTAACTAATTAAACAGTCAACCTTTTCTAAAGTTTATTCCATGGACCTCTGGCTTTGTGGGAGGTCAACAACTATTGATTTAAAGTTCTTTCTGAAGTTTACGAAAACTCCTTACTACAGTTTTTCTCAGAGGCTTCAGTGTGATCATGGGCACTATGGTATGCAGAAGGGAGGATTTCAGTGTGTGTCATCTCCCAAACATATATGACCAATAAGTTTCTCTTGGGAAAGTTTTGAGGACTTTTATTTCACAAAACACACTTTAGAAAATTTTGTTCTGGAGGTAATATAAATTGGAGTTGCAGCAGTATGAAAAATAGGAGAAACAAAAGTGAGAAAGAGCAAATAAATCCTTAAGTCACTTATTTCTCAATACTACTTTCCTTAAATGTAAAATGCTTTTACTAGCTATAATCTTGAGCAAGTTCTTTAATCTCTGTCTCTGTCTCTCTCTCTCTGTGTGCTTTAATCTGTAAAAATGGGACTAATAGCAATAATACATTTCAGTTTGTGATGAGAACTAGAGTTAATATATGTAAAATGCAAGTGTAGTACCTGGCTCATGGTCCTGCTTGAAAAATGTAGATGACTATTATTATTTGAATATTTTGGTGCAGCTTATATGAACTGGCTACTTTCTTTTGGTCATATAGAAAAGTCATTCATTCTCATTCTAGCCTTCTCACATTTTCACAATATTAATTTCCAAGTGAAAGATTCTGAGAAGACCTGCTCATAAGAAGCCTGTTTACATTTATTGAATCCAGCATTTAGATATGACCAAGGAACCTGTCTACCACTGTTGCATCTTGGCACTCTTGGTTCCACAGAAAAATAGAGTTATTTGGATAGCACTTGATAACTTCTGGTTTATCATCACATGTATTATCAGATTCTATCCTTATATGGTAGGCACTGTGCTAGGTGAGGGGATACAAATATGAATGAGACATTTTTGTCTTAATCCTTGAAAAGTAATCTAGTGGTATTCAGAAACTCAGAACACAGAAAAGAAAAAAGGAAACTGGTGATTCTGAGTAGTTTTCTATGGTAATGATCTTTGTGAGATGCTTAATGGCATCTAGTCCCCAAGGGGCCACTAGAAGAGAATTTATGGTGACCATAGCAAAGACTTTGTTTAAGAGTGGAAGTTGAAGAACTCCCTGTATGGTGAAGACCGTGGTCCTTTCTATGTTCATTTATAGTTACTAATAAACCACGCAGTAATGGAGAATGCTGTGGAAACATTTGCTGTGGTTTTTATAACTCTTCAGCTTGAAACACCTCCATTTCTTGTGTCTATACTTCCTTCTCAACTGATCACAGAAATATACTGTCAACTTTAGAATGCCTAGTTGTCAGAACATCACATAAAAATGTAATTTTCCTCTCTTTGATATATTTCTATTGTATTGTTCTTGTTCCTTTTAGCATGCTCATGTTTCCCCACATTTATTACTTATCTTGACTACCTACTGAACTGTTAATGCCTGTTTGTTCATAGAATTACTTGAACACACTCTTGGCATTAGAACCATTTATTAAAAAAAAGTCAAAGCTGAGTTCCAGTCAAGACAGTGGGGCGGGGCAGGTAAATGCTGTGCATACCTCCTTCCATGACCACGCAAAAATTGCAACTAAATTATAAAGCAGTCAACCTGGAGAATGACCTGAAGACTAGCTGAACAGAACTCCTATAACTTGAGATATAAAAAGGAGACCACATCAAGACTGGTTGGAAAGGCAGAGATACAAATAGGCTGGTCCCACACTCACGTGTAATGGTTGAGCATTGGGAGAGATATCTCAGCCCCCCAGAAGAGTGAGGGGCCCCAGCCCCACACCAGGGCTCCCCAGCTCCAGGTTATAATGCTGGAAAGAGGAGTCCCCACAAAATCTGGCTGTGAAAATCAGTGGAAATTCTGGCTGTTTGGGTGAGATGGAAGGCAGCTGGAAATCCAGACATCCTCTTAAAGGCCCATGGACAGATTCACTCACTTGAGGCACTCACTCTGGGTTCTGGTGGAGGGATGGCAGCTCCTTGGGAGGTACCAGAGACACACGGGGAAGGACTGTGCTGGGTGGCTTCAGGGAAAGGGCTGGAGGGAAAGCCATCACTGTTTTTTTGTTGAGCCCTCTTCCTATGCAGCCTACAGGAGAGCTCTATCTTGCCTGTGTTGAGCCCTCCCTAACATGGCCAAAACTAAATCTATGGATTTCATTAACCAATGTCACCATAAAACCAAAACCAAAACCAAAACAAAAACAAAACAACTGAATCTGCATTGGCTTGGTGAGATCTCCTTGCTCCAACTGGTGATTCCCTGAGGCCCCACCCCAACTCACAAATTGCCTTGTGACAATTTTGGATGGTTACTGGGCAACCAGCCCCATCCTTTGCTCTCTGCAGGAGGTTCCTCTGGCAGCAATCAACAGGCTTCTAGTTGTGCATCTTGGGAGACACTTTTGGTGGAGGTCAACCAGTCTCCATCCAAGCTGCAATATTTCTTGAACAAAGCTCAGGGGTCTGTGGGCCCGAGGTGGGCAGCAACTGGTCTTGGTGTGAGCTGAGACTTTTGCGAGTGGCCACAGGCACAGAACTGGCAATAAATCTGCATCTACATCAACCTGAGGAAAACCACTTACTCCAACCTGGTGATTACCTGACACCCTGCCTCATCCAACTCTAGTACCTCTGAGGCTCATTCAGTTGCTGAGCCTTTTATGAGCAGCTGTCAGGCAGCCTTATGCCTGGGGGTGCCCTGGACCTTTTGCTGAGCTGCACTGGTGGCAGCAGACCTTGATCACTGTGTGGCCTTTCCCATACACCTCCAGGTCCAGCTCAGGCAGGGACCAAACACGAATAGCTTTTTAGCTACTATTAGGTGGCTCTGGGCTGGCCACAGGCAGCAGTTGACCTTGGCCTGCACAGGAGCCCCTCCCAAGGGGCTCACTATGTGGTGTGAGCCTTCACACAACAGCTCATACATTGTGGAAATGACTAATCCTCACAGCCAAACAGGCCGAGAGTCAATCCCACTCACTGACATGCCAACAACAATCATGGCTCACACAAGCACACAAGGGTCACTCCTGGAGTAGCCGGTACAGGTGATCAGGGAGATTGTGCCACTGGGCCACCCAGGACACTTTCTACATAAGGCTACCCAGCTAAGACTGGGAGATGTAGCAGATGTACCTAACACATAGAAATGAACACAGAAAGTCAGCCACAATCAGTAAACAACAACAACAACAACAACAACAAACATGTCCCAAATGGAGAAAACTCCAGAAAAAGAACTAAGTGAAATGGAGGTAAGCAACCTACCAGATACAGAGTTCAAAACAATGGTTATAAGAATGCTCAATGAATTTAGGGGAAGAATAGATAAACTCAGAACTTCAACAAAGAAATAGTAAGCATTAAAAAGGACACAGAAATCATAAAAAAAGCCAGTCAGAAGTGAAGAATACAATAACTGAAATGAAGAATACATTAGAAGGAATCAAGGAAAAACTGGATGAAGCAGAGGACTAAATCAGTGATTTGGAAGACAAGGTAGCAGAAAACACCCGATCAGAACAGCAAAAAGAAAAAAGAATGCAAAAAAATGAGGAAAGTTTAAGAGACCTTTGACAAAATCAAAGGTACTAACATTTGCATCAGAAAGGAACCAGTAGAAGAGAACGAGCAAGGGATTGAGAGCTCATTTGAAGAAATAATGACAGAAAATATCCCTACTCTGGTGACGGAAGTAGACATACAAGCCTAGAAATCAGACAGAGTCCCAAACAAGGTGAATCCAAACAGGCCCACATGAAGACACATCATAATTAAAATGGCAAAGGTTAAAGACAAAGAGAGAATCCTAAAAGCAGCAAGAGAAAGGCAGCTAGTTACTTAGAAGGGTACTCCCATAAGAATGGCAGCTGATTTCTCAACAGTAACTTTGTAGGCCAGAAGGGATTGGCATGAAATATTTAAAATGATGAAAAGCAAGGACCTATAACCAAAAGACTACTCTACTCAGCAAGGGTATCAATTAAAATTGAAAGTGAGATAAAGAGTTCCCTAGGTAGGAAAAAGCTAAAGGAATTCACTACCACTGAGCCAGTACTACAAGAAATGTTGAAGGGACTTCTTCAAGAGGAAGAAAGGGGAAAAAAACCCCCCATAAATATGAATAATAAAATGGCAATAACTGTACCTATCAATAATCACGTTAAATGTAAGTGGATTAAATGCTTCAGTCAAAAGATGTAAGATAGCTGAATGGATAAGAAAATAAGACCCATATACATGCTGTCTAAAAGAGACCATTTCAGATCAAAAGACACACACAGACTAAAAGTAAAGGGATGGAGAAAAATATTTCATGCAAATTGAAGTTTAAAAAAAGCTGAGTTAGAAATACTAATCTCAGACAAAATTTAAACAAAGTCTAAAACTTAGACTTTAAACAAAGGCTATATAGTAAGAGACAAAGAAGAATATTACATAATGATAAAGGGATCAATCCAACAAAAGGATATACCCCTAGGAAATAATAATGTACTCAGTGTAGGAGCACCTAAATATATAAAGGAAATATTGACCCACATAAAAGGAGAGATCGACAGTAATACAGTCATAGTAGGGGAATTTAGCACCCTATTGATATCAGTGGACAGAACTTCCAGACAGAAAACCAACAAGGAAACAGCAGCCTTAAATGACACACGAGAACAGATGGATTTAATTGATATTTTTAGAGCATTTCAGCCTAAAGCAGCAGAATATATTTTCTTCTTAAGTGTATATAGAACATTTTCCAAGATATATCACGTTAGGCAACAAGTTTCAGTAAATTTAAGAAGACCAAAATCGTATCAAGAGTCTTCTCTGATCACAATGGTACAAAACTAGAAATCAATTACAAGGAAAAAAACTGAAAAATACACAAATACATGGAGGCTAAGTAACATGCTACTAAACAATGAATGGGTTCAAAAGATACCCTGAAACTAATGAAAATGAAAACGCAGGCCCTCTGGGGGGAGGGCCCAATACAGGCAAGACAGTGCCTGCCTGAATGCTGCACTGGAGGAGGGCTCAACACAAGGGTAATGGCAGCTGTCCCTCCAGTCCTCACCCTGAAGCCACACAACTCAGTCTTTCTCTGTATGTCTCTGGTACCTCTCCAGCTGCTGTCCCTCCATCAGAGCCCAGAGTGACTGTCTGTGAGTGAAAAGAATTTCTTTTTATAAATAGGCCTAAATCCTTGTGGCATGTACTTGGAGCATGTTACAGGGAAAAGGAGACGGCTGCTTTAAAGACATCTCCAGTATCACCATATTTGCTGACCATAGATTACCACAGGTTCTTGTTCACCTGGGAGCCCTGAAATATTCTGATGAACTGCTGGAGAAGGTTCTCAAAGGAGAAATGCTGTTGTATGGGAATAGGTAAGAGTGTTCACTTTGGCGTGTTGAGCTGATCTGAGATTGTCTTCTGAAGCTTATCGAAAAAAAGAAAGGGTGAAAAAACAAGTGGAGAGAGCAATTCTATTCTTCTGGATTACTGTTTATGGATCTATGCTCGTGATCACAGGGAAGATATGAAAAGGATTCTATTTTATTGAACACACTGCATATATTATTGATCCAAAGTATAAATTGATCCAAAGAAAACACCACACATTTTTATATCACATAATCATTTGTACAATTTGTACACTTTGATATTCAGATAAGGGGGTAGAGGTTATAGTAATAAGAATACTGATTACCCAGTCTTGCTTTAAAATTTTTTCCCAGCATGTCACTCTGTATTCCCAATTTTATCCTTTTTCTTCCTGTTTGGTTTTGACTGTATTTTTCCTTTTTTATTGACACGTAATGGGAATAATGAAGAAACTTCAGTGCTTTCTTTAAATTTCAGATTTCTTAAAATTAGTCATGCCTTATAACGTGATTACTCTTCAGTGATAATATTTCCTTTAGTCAATTGGTATCTTACCTCATGGTGAAGTAATTTTCTATATACCTTAATCATTTTCTATGAGAGGGGCTTGGGTAGGTAGGGTCTTTGCTGCATTAATGCTGCTGCTCTTGTAAAAAAATCAATCTTGACAACTTATTTTAAACTTTTTATTGTTAATGACAGTAGGTTTTGTACATAATGATTTTCAAATTAGTTCATCTGTTGGTCTAGTATTTTTTTCTAGAGTAACTACACTGGAATTGAATAAATATTTAAAAAAACTTTTTTGGAAAAAAACAAAACAAAATACAATTACCCCAAATCTATGGGACACAGTAAAAATGTTCTCAGAGGGAAATTCATAGCAATACATGCCTACCTTAAGAAATGAGAAAATTCTCAAATAAACAATATAACCTTATATTTGAAGGAACTAGAAAAAAGAACAGCAAGCAAAGCCCAAAGTGAGTAGAAGGAAATAATAAAGATCAGAGTGCAAATAAACAAAATAGAGTCTAACAGAACAATACAAAAGATCAATGAACCCTAAAGCTGGTTCTTTGAAAAGATAAACAAAATAGATAAAAATTTAACTAGACTCATCAAGAAAAAGAGGGGGCTTAAATAAACAAAATTAGAAATAAAACAGGAGAAGCAACAACTGACTCCACAGAAATACATAGTATTATTAAAAAAAAAGAAATTATATGCCAACAAATTGAACAATCTGGAAGAAATGGATAAATTCCTAGAAACATACAACTTTCCAAGACTAAGACAAGAAGAAACAGAAAATCTGAATAGACCAATACTACTATGAAATCAAAATCAGTTATTAAAAACTCCATACAAACCAAAGTCTTGGACCAGATGACTTCACAGATGAATTCTGCCAAACAGTCAAAGAAGAATTAACATCTATTCTTCTCAAACTATTCCAAAAAATTTAAGAGGTTCGAAGGCTCCCACTCATTTTATGAGGTTACTATTACCCAGATTCCAAAGCCAAACAAAGACATTACAAAAAGGCAAATTATAGGCCAATATTCCTGATGAACATAGATGCAAAATATTTAACAAAATATTAGCAAACTGAACTCATCAATACATTAAAAAGATTACAAAGCATGATAAAGTTGGATTTATTTCTGAGATGCAAGGTTGGTTTGATATTCGCAAAGCAATCAATGTCACACATCACATTAACAAATTGAAAGTTAAAATCATATGATCATACCAACAGATGCGGAAAAAATGTTTGACAAAATCCAGCCTCTACTTATGATAAAAATGCTCTGCAAAGTGGGAATAGAGAAAACATACTCAACATAATAAAGGCCATATATGACAAACCTACAGCTAACATCATACGCAATGGGGAAGGCTACCAGTGTTCTTAAGATCAGGAAATGGATAAAGGATGCCCACTTTCATCACTTTTATTCAACATACTTTTGGATGTCCTAGCCACAGCAATCAGACAAGAAAGAGATATAAAGGCATCCAAATTGGAAAGAAAGAAGTAAAACTTATTATTTGAAGATAACATGATACTATATAGAAAGAACCCTAAAGATTCCACCCAAAACCCGTTAGAACTGGTAAATGAATTTGGTAAAGTAGCAGAATGCAAAATTAATATTCAGAAATTGGTTGTATTTTTATACAACAATAATGAATTATCAGAAAGGAAAATTTTTAAAAATCTCATTTATAATTGTATCAAAAACAATAAAATACCTAGGGCTAAATTTAACTCAAGAGGTAAAAGACCTATTCTTGGAAAATCATAAGTCACTGAAGAAAGAAACTGAAGAAGACACAAATAAGTGGAAGTATATAACATGCTTATGAATAGGAAGAATTAATATCGTCAAAATGGCCATACTACCCAAAGCAATCTATAGATTCAATGCAATCCCTATCAAATTACCAAAGGTATTTTTCATAGACTAGAACAAATAATCCAAAAATTTATATGTAATCATAAAACACCCCAAATAGCCATAGCAATCTTGAGGAAGAACAAAGTTGGACGTATCACATTACTTGATATCAAACTATACTATAAAGCTACAGTAATCAAAATAGCATGGTACTGGCATAAAAAAAGACACCTAGATCAATGGGAAAACACAGAGAGCCTAGAAATAAACCCACACCTATATGGTCATTTAATCTATGACAAAGGAGGCAAGAATATATAATAGGGTAAGACAGTTTATTCAATAAATGGTGTTGGGCAATTGGACAAATACATCTAAAAAATTGAAACTGGACCATCTTCTTACACCATATACAAGAATAAACTCAAAATGGATTAAAGACCTAAAAGTAAGACCCGAAATCATGAAACTCCTAGAAGAAAACAAAGGCTGCAAACTCTCTGACATTGCTCTTAGTAATATTTTTTTCTGACATATTTCCTCAGATAAGGGAAACAAAAGAAAGAATAAACAAATGGGACTGCTTCAAACTAAAAAGTTTTGCACAGCAAAGGAAACCATCAACGGTACAAAAAAAAAACCTACTGAATGGGGAAAGATATTTGACAATTATACATCTGCTAAGGGATTAATATCCAAAATATATAAAGGACTTATACCACTCAAGTCTCCCCAAACAAACAATCTAAAAAATGGGCAAAAGACCTGAACAGGCATTCCTCCAAAGAGGACATACAGATGGCCAATAAACATATGAAAAGATGCTCAAAAGTCATTAATCATCAGAGAAATGCAAATTAAGACCACAATGAGATATTACCTCACATCTGTCAGATTGGCTATCATCAATAAATCAAAAAACAATTGCTGGAGAGGATGTGGAGAAAAGGGAACCCTTGTGCACTGTTGGTGGGATTGCAAATTGGTACAGCACTATGCAAAACAGTTTAGAGGTTCCTCAAAAAATTAAAAATAGAATTATCTTATGACCCAGCAATTCCAGTTCTGGATATTTATCTGAAGAAATCTAAAACACTAAATCAAAAAGATATATGCAGCCCTATGTTCATTGTGGTGCTATTTACAACAGCCAAGATATGGAAGCAACCTAAGTGCCCATCAATAGACCACTGGATAAAGAAGTTGTGGTACGTATATACAATGGAATATTACTCAGTCCTAAAAAAATGAAATCTGACCAACATGGTAAGTAAGATAGGTCCCTAGAAGGTATGATAGCAAGATAAATAATTCATACAGAGAAAAGACTAATACCATATGATTTCACTTCCATGTGGAATCTAAAGGAACAAAATAAACGAACAAACAAAATGAAAATGGACTCATAGATACAGAGAACAAAGTAGTGATTACCAGATGGAGTGGAGGTTGCAGTGCTGGGTAAAAAAGGTGAAGGGATTGAGAAGTTGGTAACTGGTAACTACAAATTTGTAGTTACAAAACAGTCGTGGGTGTGTAAAGTACAATATAGAGAATATAGCCAATAATACTGTAATAACTATGTATAGTGCCAGGTGGGTACTAGACTAATCAGGGGGAATCACTTCATAAATTATATAAATGTCTAACCACTATGCCGTATACCTGAAACTAAAATAATTCTGAATGTCAACTCTAATTGAAAAATTTTTTTCAAAAAATAAAATCCTTCCTTGTTAACAGCAAAACTTTTATCATCACCACTTTGCTGTTTGGAAATTTTCCTTCTTAAAATCATTGTTGATTAGTTTTCTGACTGAACCTGGGATCCATTTTTCTGTTCTTGTCCTGGCAGCCTTTTGTTGCTAAAAGACCAAGTTGATTACTTACTCACTGACATGTTAGTCATAGCTTTAGATTCACAATCCAATCACCTCTTTACTTGGTGTGTCTGCTTCCTCTTGAGAATATCTATTTGTAGCAATAGTGTAGTGAAAAGCACACCGGGCTTGGAGGCATTACCCCTTGGTGAGACGTCTAGTTCTAACACTTTCTAGCTTTTCGATTCTGTGCAAATCGCTTGGCTAAGCCTCAGTTTCTTTATGTATAAAATGGAGATAATAATAGCACCTATTTCACATCTTTGTTTTTGAGGATTCTATGAGATGATATATGTGAAAGTATTTTATACATTCTAAAGTACCATCCAAATGGAGATATCAATAGGCAGTTTCAGATATGTGATTTTTGCGTTCTTTACTCTCTACCTACATTCTAAGAGCTTGTTTTTTAGTTATTATTACCATTTGCATATAAATGTGTACATATATATATGCATACATACATAAAAACAAAATACAGACATTTCTGTGATAAGTACTTAACTTCAAATGTTATGTTTTCCAGAGGAAAAAAATATACTCTTATGAAAAAAAAAATTTCAAAAATTCTTTAAATGATTTTCAAAAATCAAAAGGAGATTTTACTGGGTGGTGAACACAAAATGCCATATACAGATGATGTGGCATTGAATTGTACACTTGAAACCTATATAATTTTATGAACCAATTTCATCCAATAAACATAATAAAAAGGTAAAAAATAAAAAATAGAAGGGAATACAAAAAAAATATAGGTGCTAAGTTCTAAATACTAAAAGTGACAAAATAATGTATGTTTTATTTCTAACCTGAAAAGCCTGTTATTCTCAGCAACCCACTCTTTTGAGGAAAATGATCATAAAAATATGACTGTTTAAAGCTTCTGGAAATACAAGAAACAATTTTAACTGTGAATTTGGTTAAAAACTAAATTTAATGCTACTATGTGGCTTTTGTATTAATAAGACTCCAACTAAAAAGAGCTATTTCTATTCCACAGAAATAATTTTAAATTCATGTACTATTTACATTTATTTTGGAAAAGTATCTTAAAAAGACACTAGTCACTATTTTAATTTTTAACATATTTTCACATTTAAGTAGATTTAAAATCAAACAAACACAAATGCAACACTCTACACATCTTTCTTTTGTTCCCTCCTTACTCCTCCAAAGATAACACTATCCACACTGTATATAGTTTTTGAAATTTGTTCAAGGATGCTTTAGGCCTTTAGATAATCACTTCCATGATTCAAAAAACTTTTAATTTTGGGAGGTCCCTGTGTTTCAATAAGGCTTACCAGGACTATAAATTTGTTAAAGCTTTTTAAGGTCAGGGACCTTTCATTTTTTTTTTTATACTATCTGCATCCATATATCAGAGAGAAGACTGAGAATTGTATAAATAAGTAAGTTAATGCTTTTCAGAACCTGTAGATCTGAGGTAAAATGAATGAAATATCAATACCAAAGAAACTGTGGCCTCCCTCAGACCACAGAAAATAGTAACGAATCCCAACCAATGTGCACCCTTTTGAATTTGTTGGGAATCTCCTACTGTTCTCTGAAAGACTAGGCTAAAAGTGGGAAAACTGGATTATAGTTATTGTTGGTAAGATCAGTACACTAGGCTACTTTGAAGAAAGCTGGATAGTAAGTTCCTTTGGGCCTTTCTGCCTTTCTTCTAGATGTGTAATATTTGATCTTTCATGACATGTCTTGTACTTTGTCAGCAATCAACATAAAATATATAATAAAAATGGATATGATGATTATTTCTCAATACAGAGATGTTAAATAATAAAAATAGTTCAGTGCCTTGTAGGCTAAGTACAATGCTGTCCTGAAGAATATAGGTTTAGAATAATCTTATAAGAGCTCAGTTCATTTTAGTTCAAACAATTCCTCAGTGCTTTGTATATGCTGGAAACTGTTAGGCAGTGGGCATACAAAGAGAAACAAGACAGAGGACTTATTCTTGAGATTACAGTACCTTTGGAAGGAATCCAAGACACACTTGCCTTATTTTGAATTGTACTTTATGTTAAATGGCATTAAAATAAAATTTCAATATTATATGAGAAATTATATTTAGATAAATTCTGCCTCTAATAAAAATGACATTATATTACAAACTTTCCAAATTAAAACTGATAGATTATTTCTACTATACTGTACCTTCAGCAAAATAAACAAATATAGAACCCTTCTGCTAAAACACAGTAACTGCATTTGCTATAACATCTACTGTTTTCTTTAAAACAATAATTCTCATTTTTCATAGGTTTTAGTAAATAAATGGCTATTATCTACATTAGATAAGCATAAGGATATGTATTACTTTTTCTCTTTGAAGGCTTAATGGCCTTCTATCTGATTTTAAGTTAGGTATCTTCATGTTTCTAATAGAATGTACCAAATGAACTATAGCTTGTCTGTTATCTCTCTTAGTCTATAACACAAAATATGGCCACCTAAGATTCTCATCAGAGGTCTTAGCCTTGAATTGTCTAATACTCAATTCCCGTCAAAAATGTGTTTGAGATAATAATATTCAAGAATCATATTTAAGGTACATTTATATTATCCATTTTCTAGATTTTACATCTTTGGTTATAGTAAAGTTTCTCATCACTGAGTTATGAAGTAACATTATAGTATTACAGGTTTTTATTTTATTGTATTACATTTTTTCCTCCTCTCCCTTCATACAGGCATTTATTGATCATTAATAAAAAAGTTAACAATATCAGAAAGAGAAATTAAGAAAATGCTCCTTTATAATAGCATCAAAAAGAGCAAAATATTATGAATAAATTTAACCAAGGAAATGAAAGATCTATACATTGAAAACTGTAAGACATTGAGGAAAGATATTGAAGAAGACACAAAAAGATGAAGAAATATTCTGTGTTCATGGATTGGAAGAATTACTACTAGTAAAATGTTCATTCTACACAAAGCAATCTACAGATTCAGTGCAATCCCTATCAAAATTTCAATAGCATTTTGCACAGAAAAAAAGCAATCCTAAAATGTGTAGGGAACCACAAAAGATGCTGAATAGCCAAAGCAATCCTGAGAAAGAAGAACAAAGTTGGAGGCATCACGTTCCTAATTTCAAACTATATTACAAACCTATAGTAATTAAAACAGCATGGTATTGACATAATAACAGGCGTACAGCTCAATGGAACAGAATAGGAAACCCAGAAACAAATCCATGCATATAAGGTCTATAAATTTCTGACAAGGGAGTCAAAAATGTTCAGTGGGGGAAAGGATAATCTCTTCAATAAATGGTGATGTAAAAACTGGACAATCACAAGCAAAAAAATAAAACTGGACTTCTATCTTAGATCATACACAAAAATCAACTCAAATGGGTTAGTTCCCTAACGCAGGTCTTGGCAATGATTTTTTGGATTTGACACCAAAAGCAAAGGTAACAAAAGTAAAAATAAGCAAGTGGGACTATATCAAACTGAAAAGCTTCTGTACAGCAAAGAAAACCATCAAAAAAATTAAAAGGCAACCTATGTAATGAAAGAAAATATTTGAAAGTCATATATCTGATAAGGGATTAATATCCAAAAATATAAAGAACTCATACAACTCAATAACAAAAAAACAATGCAATTAAAAAATGGGCAGAGGAAATGAAAAGACATTTTTCCAAAGAAGACAAACAGATGGCCAACAGGTACATGAAAAGGAGCTCAACATCATTAATTATCAGGGAATGCAAATAAAAACCACAAGAAGATATCACCTCTAGGAAGGCTATTATCAAAAAGATAAGAGATAACAAGTGTTGGTGAGAATGTGGAGAAAAGAGAATCTTTGTGAACTGTTGGTGGTAACATAACTGGTAGTCACTATAGAAAACAGTATAAAAAGGCATTAAAAAATTAAAAATAGAACTATTGAGTGATTCAGCAATCCCAATTCTGAGTATATATCCAAAGGAAATGGAAACAAGATATCAGAGATGTCTATACTCCCATGACCACTGCAGCACTGTTTACAATAGCCAAGACATTAAAACAACTTAAATTCCATTAATGAATGAATGGATAAAGAAAATGTGGTATATAAAAATAGAATACCATTTAGCTATGACAAAGAAGGAAATTCTGCCATTTGTGACATGGATGGACCTTGAGGGCATTATACTAAGCGAAATAAGCCAGGCAGAGAAAGACAAATACTGCTTGGTATCACTTATATGTGGAATCTAAAAAAAAGTCAAACTCAGAAACAGAGAGTAGAAGAGTGTTTGCTAGGATCTGGAGGGTAGAGAAAATAGGGGAGGTTGGTAAAAGGGTATAAACTTTCAGTTCTAAGAGAATAAGGGCAGAGGTTTCTGATGTATAACATGGAGACTATATCTGATAACATCACTGTTAACAGGTTGTTATCAAATTGATATTTGCTAAGAGAGTAGAATTTAATTGTTTTCACCAAAAAAAAAAAATTTCAGGTAATGAATGTGTTAATTAACTAGATGGAAGGACTCCTTTCACACTGTATATCAAATTGTTATGATAGATACTTTAAGTTTCTTAAAATTTTGTCAATTATATCTCAATAAATCTGAAAAAAATAGAATATTTTAAAAATCAACAGTATAAAGAATATGGCATTTTATATAACACTTCTGTGGAAGATATAGCTCATTATGTTTCTGGATAAGAATCACTTGCTTTCATTTCATTTTAATTTCGACCAACATTTTTTTCTAGGAGTTTGGGACATGGTGGTTAGGCAAGACAGATGTGGTCACTGACTTCAAGGAATTTATAATCCGATGAGGTAAAGACACTAAACAAATATTTCACAAATAATTGGTTGTTTACAAGTAAATAATATACGATGATTTCTTTGGCATTTATTGCAAGGAAAATATATTTCCAGATAAGTGTATATGCTTTTGCTTTTCAAGTAAGGAAGATACTATCAACTATTATTTTCTTTTTTGCCTTACTAGGAAGCTAGAGAAAAATTTTACATTAAATTAATACAACTATCACATCGTAGGTTGATGGACAATATCTTTATATCTTTACTTTAACTATTATGTCTTATATATGTCTTATTTCTTATGGGCTGGTCAAGGAAAGAAAGAAAGACAAGGCATAGAGAGGGGACTAAGCTATACAACATAGAAACTATGTCTTTTTAAAGTTTTATTTCACAGCTACATTTGAAAACTAGAATCGTCCTATATACCACTATTATATAAAACAGTATAAGATCATTATAGAAGTTCCAATTTGGAGCTGTCTCTAAAACCTGTGATGCTACAAAAAAAGGGGATCTCAATTGCTTTTAGTCCCATAACAAAAACAAAGAACTGATTAAAATATCATGGAAGTACCATAGAACATATTATATAAAAAATCAGAATTTCATAATCTTTTGAAATGCTGCAGTACTTTAATGGTACTTCTATTAGTGCCTAACACTTGGAAGGATTCCACAGTTTGGCTCCTATAAAGTGGTTTTTGACAGCAAATGTGCAGGAACCAGAATCTATACTGAAAGTTGAATCTGAGCCACTTAGACATTATGATGTTGCCCAAATGTGAAGTGGTTTCCATTGGCAATGCCATAATATCTTCTCACTGAAGCATGAAACTGAGTTTAGGGGATATTTAGCTACCAAAGAAGCAGACATTAGCTAAGTCTTGATCAGACAGAAAAAAAAATTGAGAAAGACTTTCTGGCATTCATTCAGTAGAAAATGAAGACAAGAAGAAGCCAAATAAGTTAACAGCTCTAAAGAGAGGCTAGAAATTGTGGTGCTCTAGAGTCTTCAACATCATTGCCATGCTCATGGGTGCCAATAAACATTTATTGAGCTCTCACCATGTATAAAGCACAGTGAGAGGGGCTTTAGTTACAATGGTCTTGAAGGTCAAGAACCTTACATTATGCGTCTTTATAAATCCTTGTGCCTGGCACAGGGTTTTTGAAGATAGCAGATATTCAGCAAATATGTATGGATTGTATGAATGAGACTGCAAGAAGCTTACAGTCTTACTGGGAGATAGGGTAGAGGTGACTTCCTTGCTAGTGAAGGTTTTTATCTTAAACTGTTTATACTGTTTATATCTCGTATAGTGTTTAGCACATAATAGGTATCTAAAAATAACTGGCCAGTCAATAATGTGCAAACAATTTTATAGAAAACATTAATGAGCACTAATTACGCTTTAGATGCATTACTACATTGAATTCTCGCAAAGTGGAAGTACTATCATTGAATATATTTGAGATGACACAGGGGTTAAGTAACTTGCTTAATTACCTAGACAGTAAGTTGTATAGGCAGAGAGATTTGAACTTTGGCAGTCTGAATGAAGTTCACACACTTCACTATCATACTGTGTATGTAAAACAGATAGATAAACAATATTTTAAGACAGCATTTGTTAAAGGACCAGCTGAATGGCAGAGACAATTGGTCTTCTGAATTTAGAATAAGAAGTGATTACTAAGGAACAGCATAATGAAGAATGTGGAATTTGAGGTGGGTTTTGAAAGAAGAGTAGAAATAGTTAAGTAATGATGAAGCAAGAAGACAATGAACAAAGGAGTGGATAGAAATGCTCATAATGTATATGGAAATGAGTTAGACTTACTTGGATAGAATGAAAGAGTTTGTGCAGGACATTAGTAGAAAATATGATTAGAGATTTAGCAGGAACAAGAGAGTTAAGGACTTAAGAGTTTAGATTTCATTCGTTAGGCACAAGGGGAGCCAACAAAGTTTGTTCATAAAGAGGTGTGAAAGTTGCTTTTGAGGAAGACATATAGGATATAAAGGACATGAGCTTGGAGACCACAAGACCAGTTAGGTGGAGGTGAAGAAGATTTGGATTAAGATGGTAGCAGTGGGAATGGAGAAGAAATTACAGATAAAAGAGAAAGAAAGAACCAACAAAACATGACTGTCTTGATGTTGGAGAGATGGATGAGTCAGTATCTGTGTGGTAGATACTGGTAATGTCACTGTCAGAAATGGGAATGTTTAAGAAGGAGAGTTGGTTTTTGGAAATTACTAAGCTTATAAACTTAAAACATTTGATTCCTGTAGGTTTAAGGTACTTATTAATCAAATAACAAACATTTGGAACTCGATCGAGTACAGGAGACAGAATGGTGAGCAGGCAAGATATGGTCTCTGTTTTCACACACCTTAGAGTTTATGAGGAAAGTGAGGCATTAAAAAAGTAATTATAAAAACATTGATGAGTGTTTTGATGGTGATGAAATACAGAGTGCAATGGGAGCATATGGTAGGAGTGTGGACAGAGTTTAGTCTGGGACTTCCTTGAGAAAGAGAAGTTTAAACAATAGTTGATGTTAATAGGCTAGTGTCCCAGATCAGGAATAATGATTTAAGTCAGGTTTTATATATATATACCAGAGGTGTCAATCTTAATACCTGCTTACCAATCACTGCAATCATGCCTTCTAGTAAAACTACATTCAATATAGAACTGTTTGAAGAGATAGCAGTAGGGGCCATCTTTTGGACCACATGACACTGGCCATCTTTTGGAATATATGACACTGCATCTCCCATCCACAGCTGATTGAGCCAAGGATGAACACCGAACTAAGTGCGGCTCATTCACAGGATGATCACCTACAGTCTGAAGCAAAGGGGTGAGGAAAAAATAGTTTTCTTAAGAGTCTGAATGGGAGAAACAAAGAGATTGGCAGAAGATTGCAACTGAAGTAAAGTCAGAACTAGAGAGATGAAAAGGACATGAATATGCCAAAGTTGAGTGGGCAGAAAGAGCAAAGGAAGAAGCTGATCAACATATAGTGAATAGAGGAATTAAAGAGAAACAGAGATTCCTCTGGAGAAATATATGTCTCATGAGAGACAGTTGGCAAAAGTAGCTGTTTTGCACAGCAATATTGTCAATGACTTTCCAATCACAAGACGATGAGTACCCTCACAATAACCCATACCAGATTCATTTCACATCAGAGAAACATTATAAAGTCTAAATAGCTTGAATTAAAATTTCAGTATAGAGTTCAGTTTTTATGCATTTTCTGTAAGAACTTTTGTTAGGAAACAAACTATAAATTCAATCCAAGTTAGCTGAGTGGGTCTCTATGACTGGTAGACAAAAGGGCTTAATTAAAACACATTATTCCCTCAGGATAAAAGTAAACTAAAAAGGAGATACTGTATTGAGTTCAGCTACCAGGGTAAATAAATTATAATATATAAAAACAAATCTGTTTGCTACCTTTAAATGTCTTTAATTGTCATAATTATAGCATTCCTATCTCAACACAGATGCATATGATATATTCTTAGGAAAACTGCCACAACTGTTGATACTTATACTCAAGTGTTATATTTGTATGTTGTATACCACACACACATACATGAATATATTTATACATACCTAACTCAATATCCTTAGTAAGACATCAATTATACAAATGTACAAACAGAATTATGACTTCCTCACAATTCTGTGTGTGTGCCAGAAACACTGAGGTGATAATCCCCAATATAATTATTGTCTCTTTCCCCGTAGCCTCCCAAGTGCATCACTGGGTAGGTAGATGGTAGATGGGATTAAGCAAGTCTGCTCTTAATAACTTCATCTTTTGAGTTTTATCCATATGTTCTTATTCTGTCAGCCAGTCTTCTTTTTTCCTCAACTGTGCTTTCTTCACTCCCTCTCCTTATTAAAACCAAACTATAAACAACTGTAATTAATCAAGCGATAAAACAATTTGGTTATTTGTGCCACACACTTTTCAGGCTAAAAATATGAACTTTCTATCAAGTTACTATTTGGGACTAAGGGTAGGGTGGCTAAGCTAGTATTCCCCATTCCCTGAAAGAAAGCTAGAAGTTTCCTCCTAGTTTTTCCTTTTCCACTTGGGCTAAAGTCAGTGAATTAATGTCAGCCTAGGAGATTTGAAAGAAAATTAGAGGAAAATGAGAAAAAAAGCAATTTTAACTGGTCAGGGGAAAGAGATAAGAAAATGTTGACTATACACCCATCTCTCTCCTGTTGTATGCAAAGGTGGCTGTGGGATGAACTGTTTAGGGAAAAACTTGTCCAAGAGCATTTAAGACAATGAAGTGGGACTGTCCTTCTTCCAGATCTCAGCTGGGCTTCAATGGTGGGAAGTGGAGCACAGAGTGAAAAGAAAAGGAAGGGGATTATCAACCTCCTATTCAGGTCTTGGTGACAATGAACTAAATAAAGGTAGTTTATATAGGGTCAACTACAGGTATACTCGAAATAAATAGTGGGTTGTTTTCTTAATGGAAATTTAAGTGTTGCAATAAAAAATTATACCTTATTGTCTAAGTAAAAGTAATTTGTTTCCAGATATAATTTCTCCAAGAGCGAAGAAAACTTTTTAAAGAAATGAAGGTAATATTTTATAATATTAACTGCAATATTTAAAACTCATTTAATTTTACAGGCATACCTCGGAAATATTGTGAGTTCGGTTCCAGATCACTGTAATAAACTGAATATTGCAAGAAAGTGAGTCACAAAAATGTTTGGTTTCCAAGTGCATATAAAAGTTATGTTTATACTGTACTCTACTCATTAAGTGTGCAGTAGCATTATGTCTAAAAGAATGTACATACCTTAATTAAAAAATACTTTATTGATAAAAAAAAAGCTAACCATTATCTGGGCCTTCAATAAGCTGCAATCTTTCTGCTGGAGGCTCTTGCTTTTATCTTAATGGCTACAGACTTGTCAGGTGCTGGTTGATGAAGGTTGGGGTGGTTGTGGCAATTTCTTAAAATAAGACAATGAAGTTTGTCACCTCATAGCATTTGATGCTGTTTGTTAGCATTTACCCACATTTACTTTATCAACTAAGTATGTCATATTCTAAATCATTTGTTGTCATTTCAACTATCTTCACAGCACCTTCACCAGGAGTAGATTCCATTTCAAGAAACCTTCACTTTCTTTGCTCATCCATAGGAAGCAACTTCTTATCCGTTAAAGGTTTTATCATGAGATTGTAGCAATTCAGTCACATCTTCTGGCTCAACTTCTAAATCTAGTTATCTGGCTATTCCTACCTTTTCTGCAGTTACTTCCTCCACTTAAGGGATGGAATCAACTTCTTCCACACTCCTGTTAATGCTGATATTGTGACCTCTTCCCATGAATCATGAATGTTCTTAATGGCATCTAGAAAGGTGAATCCTTTCCAGAAGATTTTTTTAAAATTATTTTTTATTATTATTTATGCCTACAGCACCTGGTCTTCCTAGGTGGTCTCCCATCCAAGTACTAACCAGGTCCAACCCTGCTTAGCTTCCAAGATCAGACATCGGGTTTGTTCAGGGTGGCATGGCTGTAGACCATGGATCGTGGCTCTACTGGGGTGCGAATCCAGGACCTTCTGTGTGTGAAGCAGATGTACTAACCGCTATGCTATGGAACCACGTCCACCTTTCCAGAAGATTTTTAATTTGCTTTGTCCATATCCATTAGAGGAATCACTATCCATGGCAGCTATAGCCTTATTAAATGTATTTCTTAGATAAAACTTGAAAGTCAAAATTACTCCTTGATCCATGGGCTACAGAATAGATGTTATGTTAGCAGGCAAGAAAACAACATTAACCTCGTATGTCTCCATCAGAGCTCTTGGGTGACCAGGTGCATTGTCAATGATCAGTAATATTTTGAAAGGAACCTTTCTTTTCTGAGGAGTAGGTCTTAAAATGTTTAGTAAACTGTATTACAAATAGATGTGCTGTCATCCAGGCTTTGTTTTCCCATTTACAGAGTACAGGCAGAGTAGGTTTAGCATAATTCTTAAGAGCCCTAGGTTTTTCAAAATGGTAATTGAGCACTGGCTTCAATTTGAAGTCACCAGCTGAACTGGCCCCTAAAAAGAGAGTCAGACTGTCCACTGATGCTTTAAAGACAGGCATTGTTTTCTCCTCTTTAGCTATGGAAGTCCTAGATGGCATCTTCTTCCAGTAGAAGGCTGTTTCGCCTTTATAGAAAGTCAAACCTGTTGTTTAGTGTAGCTGCCTTCATTAATCTTCTTAGATCTTCCAGATAACTCGGTGCAGCTTCTACACTAGCACTTGCTGCTTCACCTTGAACTTTTATGTTCTGAAGACCACTTATTTTCTTAAGCCTCATAAACCAACGTCTGCTACTTTCAAACTTTTCTGTACTTTCCTCACTCTCTCAGTTTTCATAGAATTGAAGAGACTTAGGGCTCTGGATTACGTTTTGGCTTAAAGAAAGGTGGCTGGCTTGATCTTCTATCCAGACCACTATAACTTTCTCCATCTCAGCAATAAGGTTGTTTCTCTTTTTTATCATTTGTATGTTCAGTGGAGTAGCACTTTCAAGTTCCTTTAAGACCTTTTGCTTTGCATTCACAACTTGGCTGTTTGGCACAAGAGGCCTGACTTTTAGCCTATCCCGGCTTTCAACATGCCTTCCTCACTAAGCTTAATTATTTCTAGCTTCTTGATTTAAAGTGAGAGACATGTGACTTTTCCTTTCGCTTCAACACTTAGAGGCTATTGTAGGGTTATCAATTGGCCTAACTTCAATATTGTTGTTTCTCAGGGCATAAGGAGGCCTGAGAGGGAGAGATGAGAAATGGACAGTTGGTGGAACAGTCTGAACAGACACAATATTTATGGATTAAGTCTGCCTTTTTATATGGGCAATGTTCATGGCGCTCCTGAATAATTACAGTACTAACATCAAAGATCACTTATCACAGATCACCATAATAAATATAATAATAAAGTTTGAAATATTGTGAGATTTACTACAATGTAACACAGAGACATGAAGTGAGCAAATGATGTCAGAAAAATGGCGCTGATAGACCTGCTCGACCCACAGCTGCCACAAACCTTCAAATGCAATATTTGTGAAACACAATAAGGTGAAGTACAATAAAACAAAGTGTATCTGTACTATATAAGATGAAAGCTAACAAAAGGGTCATGAATCAATAGTGTTCTGATAAACATAAATTCAGTAAGGTAGGTGTCACAAAACATATTCTCTTGAACATACCATGCATGATAATATATATACATAACATAAATTATATAAATAAAGTTGTATAAATAGATACATCAGCTCTACCTTTATGACATATATCATAAGACCTTACTAATAAAAGTAGACTGAAGGCATCATATCATTTGGGGATTTAATAATGCATTTCTTAGTGTCACGTTTATATACAGGAATTTATACATTCAGATTTAGCTATACACTTAGAGAGCTGATGTAATGTACTAAAAAAAACTAAGCATTCATTTACTTCTTTTAATAGTGAAGATAATAATGAGTGCATGTTAAATCATTTTACTTTAAGAAAACCAATTGAGTCATAGATAATAGATTTTGCAGCTTATATAACTTGTCTAATTTCTGCAAAATGCTTAGAAGCTGCTATACATACCCCAAAAAGCATTTTATATCTACCTTGATTAATAGAAATATGCCACTAAAATATTATCCATGGTTCACAACAAACTTGGACAATAACAAGTTTGAATGAATGAAATGAAAGGTAGGAGAGAGAAGAAGGTAGGCCGGAACCAGAAATATCGATGGCAGAAATATAAAGATAACAGTTCTAACTATAAGAAAACACAAACGAATTTTTATTATTTAGAATATGAGCTGATAGAACAAAGAGGGGACAAGTACATGGTGTCCTATTACTGTAGAAGTATCTTCTGTGCTAAAGAGTTTATTTTACCCAGAAAACTACAAATAAATAATGATAAGACATCAGAGTGTGTCTGATAATCTGTGACAACAATTCTAACGCTGCCAGTGTAGCCACTGGAGAAACCTGCACGTACTGAGCCCTGACCCACAGAGCCTTTTATCTGCATGTGTACTCTCCACAGGCCAACCAAATAAAGGCCAAATGATAATTTACACATGAATCAACTTTCTCTGCAGCACAGGCACCAGAGACGTTTCTTTTCTCTGTTACTTAGAGAAAGGCAGCCAGGTCTAAGCTTGTCTCACTAGAAATCATACAAGTGAAACAGTGATTTGCAGGAAAATGGCAGATCAGCAAAGGAAAGCTGTTCTGAATGCCTGATAAAAATGGAAGCCACAAAGGACTAGATGAATATTTAGTTTGAAAACAGGCCTGACAGTAACAATGAGTCTTTATCCTATTCAAAACAGGTAGTGTCATACAAACTGAAATGGAGATACAATGCTGATAGAAGATTACACAAGATACCTGAGTGGGTATCTTTAAAGACTTCAACCTTCATTTGAATAAATGTAGACTCATGAATGCTTTGCATCTAGATCTTACTCAAAGTACATATAGTTATTTCACATGAATGACATCTGGAATGTATATTGTCCACTTTGATAATGAGAAATAGGATGATTTAAAAAAGGCTTGTTCATGAAAAACTAGGTACACATTTTATAGAACTTGTAAAGGAAATAAAGTCAGTGCATTTTTCAATCCAGACCCCTTGGTGCCTAGGTCAACTTTCACAACTTCATTAAACTATCAAAATATTGCTATAGCCTTTCTTATAGGAATGTGTAAAGAACAATAATTGTCCTGGCTCACATAACAGAGGAATGGAATTTTATTATTAAGTTTGTGTCAATAGGCCATTCCAAAAATGATTTTGTAACCTTTTTATGAATGATAGGTACTAACTAAATCAATAAAATTAATTTCTATTCCATTATTACCACTTGTTCAACTTTGCATTCATTACATTCCACCTCCTCCCTGGAATACCTACCTTCCTACTCAACAATGCATATCCCTAACTTTCTTCAAATTTGGTTCAAAACACTGTTCAGGAAACTTTCTCTTAAAACTCCAGTTTTAGTGTGGTGTTTAGATATAGAAGACCATAAGTAAATGCTGCTAGTTATGTACACGGACTCTCAACATATGATGTTAGGTCAAAATCTTAAAAATAAATTTTATTCATGAGTAGTAAATACTAGAAATGCGCTCTAATTTGTGGCTCATAGAAGGAAATTTTGAATTTTTATGCCTTTAGAATCCAGAAATTTATCTGTAAACTTCATACCACAATCCATACTCTGACACACTGTCAAAAATATTAAGAGTTATAGGAGTAAGTCATATCAATTCTTGGTAATGAACTGCATACATCAAAAATTCTGGCAGTGAACAGGATTTAAGTATTACTTGTTTCTCCCCACCTTTCAAACTATAAGGTTTTTAAAACTTTCAACTGTTTCCCTTACTTCTATCTTCCTTCTCTAGGTTAAAACTCTCTTTTTGCCCTACCTATCTTCTCAATTGCCTTAATCGTTTCTCTACCATCTGGCTACACAGTAGTTGAAGTCAAAATTAGCATTTTTTTTTTAAAGCTGTAAGCTCCTAATGAATTAAGAACATGCCTATGATTTCTACATATCTACATTTTATAGTGCCTAAGATAATGTTAGCTATTCAGAATTCTCTTGAGAACTCTCAACAAACTCAGTATAGAGGCAACATACTTCAACATAATAAAGGTCATATATGAAAAACCCACAGCTAACATCATCCTCCATGGTGAAACATTAAACATCTTCCTCTAAGATCAGACACAAGACAAAGACACCCATTCTTGCCACTTTTAGTCAAGAGACTACTGAAAGTCCTAGATAGAGCAATTTGACAAGGAAAAAAAAGAGCATCAAAATTAAAACGGTCTCTATTTGCGGTATGATATTACATATAGAAAACCCTAAAGACTCCATGAAAACACTGTTAGAATTAATCAATGAATTCAGTAAAGTTGCAGGATATAAAACTAGTATAAAAAATCAATTGTGTTTCCATGAACTAACAATTTCAGAAAGAGAAATTGAGAAAATAATCTCATTTACAATAGCATCAAAAATATATAATAAATTTAACCAAAGAGATGAAAAATCTATATACTGAAAACAATAACACATCGAGGAAAGAAACTGAAGAAGACACAAATAAATGTAAAGATATTTTGTGTTCATGGATTGGAAAAATTACTAGTGGTAAAATGTCTACACTACCCAATGCAATCTAGATTCAAGGCAATCCTTATCAAAATTCTAAAGGCATTTTTTCATAGAAATAGAACAAATAATCTTAACATTTGTATGGAACTACAAAAGATGCTGAATAGCCAAATCAATCTAGAGAAAGAAGAACAAAGCTGGAGGCATCATATTTCCTGATTTCAAAGTATATTATAAATCTTTAGTAATTAAAACACTATGGTATTTGCATAATAACAGACACACGAATCTGAATAATCTTATTAAAAAAACGGATAAAAGACTTGAATAGACATTTTTCCAAAGAAGACATACAAATGGCCTACAGGTACACAAAAATGTGCTCAATATCACTAATCATCAAGAAAATGCAAATCAAAACCACAATGATATGTTACAAAGGTATAACAATCAAAACAATATAGTATTGGCAAAAAACAGACATATAAATCAATGGAACATGATAGAGAGCCCAGAAATAAACTTATGCATATATGTTTAATTAATTTACCACATAGGAGCCAAGAATATATAACGGAGAAAGGACTGTCTCTTCAATAAATGGTGCTGGGAAAACTGGATAGCTACAGGCAAAAAGAATGAAACTGGACTACTATCTTACATCATACACAAGAATTAACTCAAAATGGATTAAAGCCTTGAATGCAAGACCTGAAACCATAAAACTCCTGGAAGAAAACATAGGCAGTAAGATCCCTGATAATCAGTCTTGGCAATGGTTTTTTATTGGATTTGACACCAAAAGCAAAAATAACAAAAGCAAAAATAAACAAGTGGGAATACATCAAACTAAAAAGTTGCTGCACAGTAAAGAAAACCAACAATAAAATGAAAAGACAACCTGTGGAACGACAGTAAATATTTGCAAATCAAATATCTGATAAGGGGTTAATATCCAAAAAATATGAAAACCTCATACAACTCCATAGCAAAAAAAAAAAAAAAAAAAAAAATCTGATTAAAACATGGGCAGAGGAAATAGACATTTTTCCAAAACACATATGATCTAGCCATTCCAAGTCTGCGTAGTTATTAAAGAAAACAAAAACATTAACTCAAAAAGATATATGCGCCCCCATGATCACTGAAACATTATTTACTATGGATAAGATATGGGAAAAAACCTGTGTCCACTGATGAATGAATGAATTAAAAAATGTATTATTTGGCCATAAAAAATAATAAAATCTTGCCATTTTTGACAACAGAGATGGACCTTGAGGTCATTTGCTAAGTGAAATAAGTCAAACAGAGAATGACATACTATGGCCTCACTTATATGTGGAATCTAAAAAACAAAACAAAACTAAGCTCATAGATACAGAGAACAGATTGGTGGTTGCCAGAGGCAGGGGTGCGGATGTGTGCAAGATGAGTGATGAGAGTCAAAAGATACACACTTCCAGTTATAAAATAAATAAGTCACGGGGATGTAATGTACAGCATGTTAGTTAACAATACTGTATTGCATGTCTTAAAGTTGCTAAGAGAGTAAAGCTCTTATCACAGTGAAGACTATTTAATTCAATTAAACTTACTGTGGTAATCACTTCTATATATATATAATCATTTTTTACACCTGAAACTAATACAATGTTTTATGTCAACTACACTTCAAAAGAAACAAACAAAACTTTCACAATGAAATACCACCTCATACCTGTTAGAATGGCTATTATCAAAAAGATAAAAGAACAAATGCTACAAGGATGTGGAAAAAAGGGAACCACTGCACACTGTTGGTGGTATAGCCATTATGGAGAACAGTATGGAGATTCCTCAAAAACTTAAAAATAGAGCTACCATATAATACAGCAATCCCACTTCTGGGTATGTATCCAAAGAAAAGGAAACCATTATCTTGAAGAGATATTTATACTTTTATGTTCATTGCAGCATTATTCACAGTAGCCAAGGCATTAAAAACAACCTAACTATCTGTCAATGGATGAATAGATCAAGAAAATGTTTTATATATATACAATAAAATATTATTTGGCCTTAAACAAAGAAAGAAATCCCATCATTTGCAACAATATGGATTATCCTGGAAGGCTTTATTCTAAGTGAATGAGCCATAGAGAGAAAGACAAATATTACATGGTATAACTTATATGTGGAATCTAAAAATCCCCAAACAATCAAACAAACAAAAACCATCAGTGGTTACCAGGGGTTGGAGGCCAGGGGAAATAGGGAGAGGTTGGCAAAAGGGTACTCTACCCCCCAAACGAAAAAGAATATTCATGAAAGATGCCTACCGATATGACCCCTTAAAATACATTTTTTAAAGAGTAAAGCCATAATTTAGCTAGTGATATTTATTGGTTTACTGAGCAAATTTATAGGTAATTTCATAAAACAGTTCTTGTACACTTGAAGGTGAATTCATGACCATTCAACATGACACCTCAAATGTCACTTTTAGTGACATCAAAGAGATAATGTTCGAACTGTAGAGGAGCAAAGAAAGACTAAATTAGAATGCTCATGATTGTATACTTAATTTTATGAACTCTCTGATGAATAATCTCTATCATCAAATTTCTTTTTCTATTAATATTCACCTCTGGTAGGTTTAATGCTTTTTTGTTAAGAATCAGTTAAACTAATTTGAAAAATGATATTAAAATATTGTGTTAAATTAATGGTATTTTATTTGTAAGGCATAAAGGACTATAAGCTGTAAAAGTAAAGCAGGTGGCCTGTCCACTTATATAAGGATAACAAAAGAATGAGGATAGGATATTGGCTGATAGAAACTTTTAAAAAGCAACATGGGGAGGAAGAAATTAAGAGCTTACCAAAATACGAAAGAAAGCTAGAGAGAGCAAAAATGCAAATTTGAATCCATTTAATTTGATGTATCTAAAATGCTATTTAGTAGGTTTTTTAAAAATAGGAACAGGGAACAGCATGATTGTATAAACCTAGAGATATCCCTCAATTCATTTTACTACGTATGCTGTTCTTCTCTAGTATATTTGGTAAGACCAGCTTCTTAACAAAGTCTTCTCTCCTTGTCTTATCATTCATCCAGTTCCCTCCTTATTGATCATTAGACCATGAAAGCTTTACTTCAGTCAATATATAATGCAGACATCGCATCTACTCAATCTACCAGGTCTGTCGATCTGCCATGGGAGAAACTAGATAGGCCTATAATTTGATGTTCACAAAAGCAAGCTGATAATTACCCAGAAATTTGTGATCCTTAAATGTTTGAATAATGATTTTGGATAACCTGGTACCTTCTAAAGTATCTAAATTAAGTTGATAGGATTAAAACTTTAAAAGTCATCTCAATTTGCATTTTTAAAGTAAAACACCAAATGTGTCCCTTCCCAATTTTGGTTTTCCTTATTACTACTGTAATCCACACCACATAAAAAATGAAAATAAACACCAGCTGGCTAAAACAGATAACCCTGCTCCTTAGAGTTGTGAACATATGAACAAAATACCAAGCAAAAAAAAAAAGTTACCTTTCTTAAAGGTTATAAAACTCTACAATTAAAGGGTATGGTTTCCGACAATTGTACCATAACATTAAAAGGGTAAAATTACTGTATACCTGAAACTTATATAATGTTATTAACCAATGTTACCCCAATAAATTTAAATTAAAAAAAAAATATATATGGAAGAACTCCTTATTACCTGGAGAGATCTCTTTTTCATACCTAACAAGATAAGGTAGGAGAGGATCTTTTTTTTCGTTTAAATGGGGATGACTGGAGAAAACTTATTTTTGCAAAGGATTATTCAGACATTGGAAAAGAAAAGAAGAGTATAAAACAGAGTTCCTAAATTTGTAAGGCAACATTAAGCCATGGATTCTTAATAAAATGTTATTAAAATTCTTTAATAGAAAAATAAAGGAAAAGAAAACTTGCTTCAAGTTATATGTTTGTTGTTTCCTCATCAAAGTGGCAACTAGTTGATCTGCATATTTTGGATGAAATCTGCATTGGTCTGGAAGTGGCTAAATCTAAGGTATACCACCCATGTCAGTCAAACATGACTTTTATACCCTTGCTGTACACACTGTTAGATCTTTATGTTCTAGCTAAATAACTTCTAGTTTATGTTAGAAGTCTCACGTGCTGGCAAAAGAAAAATTTTAAAGTCATGTATTTGCTGTTTTTCTTTCTTACCCTAAAACTTCTCTCTGATTTCTAGAATATTTCCTTAAACAAACGTTTAAAGATAAAAAGAGAGCATAGCTAAATGCCAAAATTTTACTTGCAATTTTCCTTCCCAAACTTATTTCACTTCTAGACTTCCTCATCTCGGTGAATGACACCACCTAAATGTTCAAGCCAAAAACCTAGGAATCATCTTTCATCCTTCCTATCCTCTTACTTCCCAGATCTAAAGGAATAAGACATGTTGGACATTTCTTCCTATCTCTACTAGTACTGTCATTCAAGCTACCATAATCTCCTGCCTAGGCTACTGTCATAGCTTCTAAGTGGCCAGCTACTTACTCTACCAATCCATTTTCTCTCTATAAATTAGAAACTACCACTCCAAGTTGAGAACCTCCAAAGGCATCCCACTGTACTTAGGGCAATGAAGACATTTAGACTATGGGTCTATGAGTCCTTGAACAATCTGGCCCTTACCTATATCTTCTTGTTCTATGCTTCTTTCTGTTCCTTTCTGTTTCCTTGGTGTAGAATGAATCTATAGATCTTTAAGGCAGAAGTAAATCCAGTATCCTTTTCTAAGGGTAAAGGAAATACTTAGAATAATTTAGGGCCACACACTATGTCTATTAGTTCCACTTAAAAGTACCCTCAATAAGGCACTCAGTAAGTCTAAGAAAAAAATAGATTACTTTAATTCCTACAACATGAATATTCTCACAAAAAAAATTCAAAGCACATTTTTTATTTGTTGTATTTAGTTACATATGCTGAGTAATGGAAGATTATAAACATAATATGTCTTGTGCATTAAAGAGGGACAGACTTTCTCAAGGACTATAATCAATCTTTTGTTTATATATAAAAATGTAATGGTGACTATATACTCTGCAATGCTGAAAAGTTCCATATTACTTTCACTCTCATTGTACTATGTAAAAATAATTGTACTAAAATTTTTTCTTATTTGAAAGTTATGTAAAAGCGCTTTACAAGAGGAAAGTGATTTTCTCTTGGCTCCTCACAGGAGCATCAGAATGCCACTGTTTCAGGACTTTCATTGTGATATACAAAATGCTGACACTGATTATACAATTGAAAAAGATGAATTGTTTTCCTCATTAGTATAGGAAGCATTATAAATCCTTAAAGCAAGATATTTTGCATAGATTTTATCCAACAGGACACTGGCAATTTCAAAATCTCCAGATCTTGAAGAAGCCAAATTACTTTATGAAATAAATAGAGGCTGTCATTACTATTGTTATATCAATTGTTACTGAGTAATAATTGTCAACAATGATTTTGCTATTAGTTTTGTAATCAACTAAAAAAGTATAGAATATAAAGAAACATAACAGAGAAATAGAAAACACAGCATTAAATTTTTTATGTTAAGAATAAATATAAAAATCAAATGTAAAGAAATAATTTTGAAAGACAAAGTGAACTAAAGTAGAATCATAATGTTTCTTGAGAATTTGTTCTAAATGGCAAAAATAAGAGCTAAGGACTTATCTTCTTAAAAAACCTAATGTATAATTGAAATCATCCCCAACATTTGATTAATAAAAAGATTTACTACTCTAATCAGATATGGAAAACACCAACAGTGTTTATATATTGTTAAAAGATAAAGCAACTTTTATTTATTTTGCATAGATTTTATCCAACAGGACACTGGCAATTTCAAAATCTCCAGATCTTGAAGAAGCCAAAAGAATTTTAAATACGTAGTTGCTCTCCATAATTTTTGAGGTGACGTCACAATTTTTCAAATAAGCTCTTACACTGAATGAGAGACTCAAAGCTCAGGAAAAATACCACTTCGATGTGCTCATTTTTAAAGCATTTTTAGACTGGTTGGTAGCTGAAATAAATGATTATTTAAATTTAAAATTTAAATGGGAGGAAAGGAAAGAGCTAGCTTAGAAAAGGGTAAAAGTAGCAGATAGTATGAAAAAAGACAGAAATGTTATAGATATAATAAAACTTCTTTATTTCATTGGAAGCAATGTTAGGTATATAGACACAGTAGTACACTAGCTAAGGAGACTGTAACTTTGAGGAAGAGCTATGTCTTGCTCAAGATCAGTTTTACTACTCCTTTCCTTAGGCGAGGGTCTAAATTGTGCTGGGAATTATCTCCAAATCTTAAGTTAAGTATTTTATTATGTCATTATCAGTTACTGGTCTTCTAAATAACACAACATACTTACGTATGAAAAATCAAACAGTCCCTAGTTACTTCTTGGATATGGCTTGAGCATGAATACATTCAATATTTTTAAAATGATGGGACTAAGAACAATATGAAAGAAAGGGCTTTTGGGCAGTAGTTTTGGGAAAAGGAGAGACAGAAATGTTGTATGCTTCAGTGATATTCTAATAAATATAAAGCTTTTCTTGAGATAATAAGGAAAAGAACAAACAGAAAGCAAGGATGATGGGTAAGGAATACTTAAAAAAAAAAAATAACCACAAAATTCAGCACAGACTAAACTGTGCTCAAATTTGAAAAGAGAATTAAAAAAACCTCTTTTATTTAAACTTAAACTGTGATTTGCAAGTATGATTTGGGCATTAGCTATTATTAATCTTTAAATATTTAGAAAACTATAGAAAATCGCAATCTGATTTGACTCTTTTTATCACGCTACCAGAAGGTGACTGTTTGACTACGAAAGTTATCCTCAGTCTCTCTCATTACTACTTGTTATTTTAGTTACCGCAGGAACCGAACCAAACGAAACGAAACGAAACGAAACGAAACGAAACGAAACGAAACGAAACGAAACGAAACGAAACGAAACGAAACGAAACGAAACGAAACGAAACGTCATTTTGTTCACTAATACCAATACACATGAAACAGTGGTCTCTAGATAACTGATAAAGGGAAGGTTTTCAAAATTAAAGGAATATCTTTCATTTTCTTCTGGTTCCATTAAGTTTTTCTACTTTACAATCTAGATTTTATATAGAGCCAGCAGAACCTACATTTCAAGTGTGAGGGAATTTTAAATCAAATGATTTAAAATGGAATGTTTTCTAGCAGTACTGCTCTCTGACACTGATGGTTTTGTTTTGGGATTCAGAATATAAAACCATTTCCTCAAGATATTTTGTGTTCAGCATAAAATATTTAAAATGTCTCATTTCCAAGAGATCTGGTGGGAGTTCATGACAGATGTGTTATTTCTTTCTTTCCTTTTTTTTTTTTTTTAAACAGAATTATTTTGTCTAATTAGCACTGGTGATTTACCCATGGCAGTATGAACTTATTGATAGGAAAGAAAAGTAGACCAGCTTCTTTAGAGAAAAGAACAAACTGAGATAAGACAAAAGAAAGGCACTTTTTAAAAAGGTATTTTGCAGCAAATGCCCACAAAGAGCCCACAGAGAGTCCACTTACTTATGCATCACCATATGATCAATCCAATTGCCTTTAGTCTCAAACAGAGAAAGCCTCAGTATGAAGCATTCTCCAGGTGTTAGTTTAGGTTTGTCATTATTTCCTATTTATAGACTCTGTCTAGTAAAAGAAGACAAATTACTGTAAGTAGGGGTAAATGTGATTAAATGAGTCCTCTGAAGATAAGAGGGTACATGGACAAGGGTCATTAGCACAAGTGACCTCTCTTTGCCTAGACCATATTTATATTTTCTGGATTTGAAAAAAACAACGAAGCAGAAATAATTTCTCCTACACATATCAAAAGAAAACTCTATCCCTCATACCCTATAACCATTTTCATGCTTTTGCAGTATTTTAATAACACTGTGATTGTGCCAAAATGCTCTCAGAATACACTAGGAACAATATTCGAGAAATTATTCATTCTAAGGAATCTAATCCTAAACCGAAGAAACATAGTTATAATCAGACTAGATATAAGGCCTAGAATGTAAATTAACATATACCAAGATCATCTGAATCAAATGAAAAGTTTAAATTTGTAAAGTTTCAATTAAAACCTCTCTACTCTTTCTTTCACCTGATTGTAGCCCCATATGGCAAGGTCAGCCCTTTCAGTGAACAAACAGCTCAGTCGCCTCCAGTGTAGCTGTTATCTTTCTCAACAAGGGGAGACATTTGGCACAGCCTAAAGCTGGGGCATGAACCCTGGCTAAGCTTAAGACATTTATCTGACAGCATCAGCTGACACTCCACAAACACATTTGCTCTCCATGACCTCAGAGCATTCGTGATTAATCAAAAATGTATCTTGGATCTTGAGAACAAGCTACAACCAGGCACACACAAAAAAGAATATGCTCTCGATCTCGCTTATCGACTCAAGAGGTATATTGAATTTAGAAATAGCAAATAGAATAAAATGATCAATATGTTCTCACTTGTCCATGGAAGAGCAAACTTTATCCCTCAAGCAAAAGACATTGATCATGTAAATGTTTCAGAACTGCTTCCAAACTAAAGAATGCAAAATGTACCTGGCTTATTGGGGGTGGGGAAGGAGGCGTACCAAAGAGGAGCTTTTGCTTTAATTAAAAAAAAAAAAAAAAATCTTTAGCTTGAAGACATAAAGTGTATGTTTGCAGTGTGCTGTACTTTTAAAAACCTGTGTGTTCCACTTAAAACCCGTTTTTGGGTAACACATTGCCAAATGATCTTAATAAAACATTATAAGAGACTTTAAAACTTAATGAAGGAACATTATTTGTGCAGAGAAAACTCGCCTCATTTTAAATGAGACACAGTTATAACATATCCCCTATGCACTGTTTACAATTTATAATTTATAATTTATGTCTCTTGGTTCAAACTCACTATTTTCTGCAGTCATCTGCTAAGTAATATGATTGGCATGTGAGTACTGTAATATTCTGCTTCCCAACACAGTATAATTTAGTATACTTTTATTTTCATTTTCACTTTTCACTTTCTAATAACAATACTAAACTCTAATTAAAGCAATGAGAAACAGAAGTCATATGCCCCACCCTTGATAATATGAAAATGATTATTATTTTAAAAAATCTGTACAATTGAACTTATTAAATCCCATTCTTCTCTGGTTACCCACTGGTTAGGTTACAGTTGTTCACGATCCTATGGCAGATCATTCCACTAAAGAAAAACTACATGTGCTCGTCCCTGTTGGCATGGCAAACAAACTTTCATAGCATGTGCTCACTCTATAAAATGGTGGTACTAATTAGAAGATATAAACTCATGCTGAGACATGATATGAATCGGCTTTATGTATCTACTAAGCTCACAGCAGTACTAGATTTATGCTGTTGTTGCTTTAAACTAACACTAAACAGAAAATTCAACTTCTAAATTTGTACTATAAGAAAGCAAAAGTGATTGAGTTGAAAAACAAAACCTCAGCCCCTCATTTTTGGTTTCACTTGTAAAATGTTTCCTGTGCACTCAGAGGTTGCCCAGCACTTCTCTCCCATATGTTTACCTAACTTAAATTCTTCAAACATGAATTGCAAGTACCAGATAGCACAGCTGTATGTTTTGACATCCATGGTGAAAATGAGCAGAAAATCTAACTGTTCCATATCAAGAAGTATTTTTACTAGTGCTAATGTGCCTTAAATACCTTGTTCCACAGATGAGTGGCCTGGCACCTGCTGCATGAGAAATAGCCAATTACTGTTCAGTGTCTCTAATTTTCTGATTCAATTAGCATGCTTCAGAGCTTTCCAGTTTAATTGCAAACTACTTCACAGTTAGCTCTCTGATTAATCATTGCCCATCTGCAAGCCATCGGAAAACTTAGTGGAACAAATTTGTGTACTTTGGAATGCTGGGAGCTTAGCAAATCAAACTTGTTTTGGTATATAAAGCTTTAATTTTGTTTGCCCTTTTCAGCTGCACTTGTAAGAAGCTCTGTACTGATTAAACAGGAAGTCCGGACAATAATATGCTACATTATGCATATAATTACTGTAAATACAACCGAGATTGTAGAAACATCATTTAAGGTTAGGCACTAACATGAATGGAGAAGGAGGTCAAGAAAACACATTTGGAATCAATTTCTTTCCATTATGACCAAATGTAAGTATCTAGGAAAAAAAAAAAAAAAGACCGTGTGACACATAGTGATGTCATTACAGCACCTGTTCCCCTGAAGGCATTTTAAATTCTGGCTTTTCATGTAGTCATAAAATCTTTCTTGTTATTTAATTAGTAGAGTACTAAGTTTTATAAGCTTTGTTTACAAAACATATATTAGGGATTTTAAAGCAAACTGGCACCACATTGTTTATGCTTCATTTTCCAAGCTTTCTTGCTGGTCCACTGAACGTATGAATGATAATGTCAGAAAACAAAACTGTTTTAATTGAGCTTTGGCTTGAGTTTAGATTATATCTTAACCTATAATCATGATTTCTTCATTTTTGAACAATGAAACATGAATAGCATATTTTGTTCACTCCTATGAACAAATACCATAGTGAAGATTTCACAGTGTATGAGGAAGGAGGCCGTATAAAATGAACTCTAAAGTCCTTCCCAACTCTCAGTTTCTCTGGTTCACATTTTACAAAATTTAGAATTATTCTAATGTAGTTTTTAAAAAAGCTTCTAAATATATCTACTATACAAGTAAACTTGGGAAGGCAGGGACTATGTATCTAGCTTACCGGTGCCTCACAGAAGGCCTGCACATTCTTGGTGTACAATTAATATTTTGGATGAAGGAAATGGAAGCAGTACAGGTTCTGAATTTTCCATGTTACAGTGCCAGGTTGGACACTGTGTTCTCCTTCTCTAACCTCAACAGGATTCAGTCACATTATCTCACAAAGATGTTGACAAATATCACCATTTTATAATTATTTGGCTGAAAGAATAAGAAAGGTACTTTGCTAATTATGATGTCCTGTAATAATCTGTTGTTAACGACAATGAAACGCAGAATTTTCCTATCTTTTATCAAGATCCTTAACAAGTTATAAGAATACCTAAAAGTTGAAAGTTAAAACCCAACTGATAACTCTAAAAACAACATTAAAATTGGAAAAATGTTATTTGGAAATTACACAATGAAAAAAAATCACTTAACATTTTTTAAAAATAGTCAAATATTCAGTGTGGAGTGACTTTCTGACTTCCTTAAAAAGAGACACATATGAGACCAAGATTCCATGAACTCTAATAGTTTCTATTCTGTCTCTGTTAAGGGCTATAAAACTCAAGTAGGCTGACTTCAAGCTTCTCTGAATTTCATAGGCAGCCAATGTAAGAAATGCTGAGAAGGCGTAATCTGATCACAGCAACTCAGGCAAGTGAGCAGGCACGCTGCCACATTCTGCTGCCCACGAGCAGGGAAGCACTGCTGGAATCCCCACTAAGATCAAATTACAAAATAATCAAGCTTTGTGGCCAGGCGGGCACGAGAGGCTATTGTGGGGTCATGACATAAATCAGGGACTAGCATGGGCAAACTGGGTAGTCAGAACCCACATTTCTGTACCACACTTACAGCATGATTCTCTATGGAAAATAAGCTGTTAATGATGTTCAGGTTTTTAACTCAGAGAAGGGCAAATGGCTCTCCCCACACAAGCACCCACCAATTCAGCCTTATGTTTAGAGATAAGAAATTAAACCCCACACATCAAAGAAAAACAACGAGCTGTCCAAAATGGAATTTAGCCAAGGAGAGAACAAACTGGGCCTTGGTCTCTGTCCTGGGGTTCTCAGTCCTACCTCTACCTCTTACCCACTGTGTAGCCGAATGTCTATGTATATCAGAAAGTAGTGATGAAAGAACTGAGTGGATAATGAATGAAAATGATGGCAGAGCACACTGAAAATGCTTAAAGGACCCAAATATGATTTGAAAGGGTAGCACATCTCGGGCCAAGAGAGCCATTTCCAGAAATAATCCCGTTATGCAAAAAGAGCAGTATATTCTTTGGGAAGTTGGCTGATACGGATAGTGCTAATATGGCACCAAAACCCAGACCATGATATTCTACAGAGAAGTGTTAATTTTAATACACAGTTCCCAAAGCTGAATGGGCTACAGAAATTATATTTTTGTTCCTGAGAAGTTTCAACATGATTGTCTATGTTGTACTAAACATGAAAGATAACAAAATTATAGAATAGTTAGCCTTTCAATAGAAGAAAAATATAAAAACCAGGTTAGAGATTACAGAGAACAATATAGAAGGACTCGTCGAGAACTACTGTTGGCAAAATTTTACTGATGGGCAGAAGAACTATTTCAAAGACAAAAAACAAGTAAAAACCTAAATGAAGTATGACCGAGGCTTTTTGGTAAACAACAGTAGCAAGCACACCAACAAATCAATGGCAAACCAATTTGTAAGTACTTCCAACAGGGGGCTTCAAAGAAACACTTTTAGATGATCCAATATGAACTTGGGGCCATGTGTTGTTTTTTTCACTTTACCCCCAATGCACAGACAAATTACCATCAGTAATATCTTTCTTAGACATAAAAGATATATACCTAATTGCACACTACAAATTCAGAGAGTGTTTTTAACTTTTAAAAGGCAAAAGATAAGTGACTATAAAGTCCCCAAGAATTTTTACAAAATGAAAATAAAGGCAAAAAGTAGTTGCTTTTAGATAATCTTATAAGAGATATGAAATTTAACATCTACTGTACTTTAAGCCTATATCTTATTGATAATTTAAAATTATAATTAGTGTTCTTGGGACCGAATGCTACACAGAAAACTAAATATGCACATATGTATGAGATGTGAGATGCTGCTGCAGGAGAGAAATACCCTATTTTTAAAGCAAAAAAAAAAAAAATCCTACTGAAGTCTATCCTTTCATTTATATGTCTCATGTAAATTACACATAATTTTAAATCTTCAACATGTTGAAAATGGCCAGGTCTCATGGCACGTCTCCGTTATTATCTTCCATTTTCACTTGGTTATGGCAATGGAGACTTTCTAGAGTAGAGATATTTAGGAATTTAAAATTATATAGCTTGAATTAAACCAAGAAATGACCACTATAAAAATTAATTTTTATTTATATAATCTAGTAAAAAGTATATAATTTTTCTTCTCTAAAGGCATTTTCTTATGCAGTAACACCACAAAAATAGCTTAAGTTTAAAATAGTGGATTTCCCATATGGTTAGTCCACAGCAAGATAAAGTTGTAAATGAGGGGACTATGTGAAGAAAACATAAAAAAGCCTTAAGGGCACATACAAAAAAATGTGATATTGCGTGATTTACATACACAATTTTATTCCCTAAAATTCAAAGAAAAAAGCTTAATATGTCATAATTTAAATTGTATTTCACATCAAGTATTTCTGATTACGTATTTAACTCTAAGATACATAACTCAATTTAGAGCATAATGTGGGAGAGGAGTTAGTAAGAATCTAACCTTTTGCATTTCTTGACTTTTTTGGGCTTGTGGTAATGTTGTATTTATAGAGATTCTACACTTTCAAATTTAAGTCTTGAAATGTCAGAAAAATCCCAAAGCTGAGATCTCACAGAAGGTGATTTTTAACAGTCCTTAAAAGTAAAGACTTTATGATCTTCTGACAACTGGAGCTTTCACATTTTAAGATTTAAAATTTTCAGTCCTAATATTACATAAGCACACACATTGGTATACTTTTAAAGATTCCATCATTTTTGATAAACCTGGAAAGAAGAGGAAAATGAGAATAGGAAAAGTTGTAAAGTTCAGGAATATTGTATAAGTACAAATATAAAGAAGTAATTACTTAAAAAGTCTTTTGTATTTAAATGTAGACTTTTATAAGAATATATTTCCAAAGTAAAAGATATAACATTCAGTTAATTTTTGATTTACAGTAACAAAAAAATGGAAATCTCCCAATATTTTGGAGCTGGACCACGGATCAGGAAATAGAAGCCCAGAGATGTTAAGTGACTTGATCAAGATCATACTGCTAATTATTTTTAGACTTATATCTAGAATATACCAGGTTTCTTGTCTTTAAGTTTCTTCCATAGCTAATTTTATATGTAATTCTTGGAATTCATTTATTTTCAATGTATCCTTCTACCAATGTATCTTTCCACCAACTCTATAGTTTTCTCATCACTTAAACAAATATTTTCCTACCATTTACTATGAGCCAGATGCAGAGATTACAAAGATGACAAGACATGGTTTAATCTTATTCTTGGGTATTTTATAGTTCAGTGAGGGAGAGAGAACTGGTAAACAAATACAACAGGCAATACTTGATTGGACTAGAAAGGTGTCAGAATCAAAGGTGACATCCAGTTTCTGATCACCAGGATTAAAGACCGTGTCTGGACTAAATGATGTCTAAGTCTTTTTCTAAAAAATTTGAATTTCAATTTTCACCTTCACTCATTTCATAGATGAACTTTTTAATAAACAGTTAACTTATAAATTTCTAAATATTGAAAGTGATTTCAATGGAGCATAGTGATATGTTTATGAATAAATTTAATAAACAAAGCCTTTTATGTGCGAATAAGTTTGTGAAATTACGTGTTTCTTTGGTGTAGGTCTTTAATGTGTTAATGTGCATTGTAACTCCAAAAGAAAAATTTAATATGTGATGCTTCTTTTTCTTCATTAAGAAAAAAATCCCTCTAAAAGGACTAGCTCCAGACTCCTGTGACATTCCTTCAAGTGGTCTTCCCCATCTGATCTTACACATGCACTGGCCAGTTAATCCTCCTAAAATGTTGCTTTCATTGTTATTTCCCTGTTCAAAAACTTTCAGTGACTCTTGGTGGCCTGTAAATTAAGTTCAAACTCCTCTGATCTTCTAGATGCTGATTCTACATTTCTCTTTAACTTTATTTCTCACAATTTTCTTAAACAAACTCCAGCCAAAATGTCACTGAATTTACCAAGCTTTTTCTGTCTCATATCCTACTACTCTTCTTTCCTGAGAATGTCTTCACCTCTCCATAAAATTACCAATGTCTGCTCTGATAAAATCTTGTTCAGGCTCTATCATCTCAATAAACAAACAGTATATAACCTCTGACCTCGTTACCCAAACCACTTTTTATAAAACTGTTAAAATCTTCTCTTTATACTGGTATTTCTGTTTTATGTGTATATTTTATGCTTCTTTTGGCTATATTGTGTAAGCTCCTGAAGTCAGGCACAGGCCTTGAATGCCAGAATTTAGCACACTCTCCTGTACAGGCATACTTCGCTTCATTGTACATTACAAATTGAAGGCAAGACCCTCCACCAGCGAAAAGATTATGACTCACTTTATTGTCATACTTGCTTTACTTTTGTGGTATGGAACCAACACTGCAAAAGACTGTACCTGGTATCATTTATATGACAGTAATGGTGAGATTATTAGTGATAAAATAAAAACCAGAGAAAAGAGAACCTAAACCGGGGGCCTAAATGTTCATTTACAAACTAAATACAGAGTAAATTATAGAAATATTAACCATTTTTTCCAAATGTCAAATGGTGACTGCTCAGGCACGTGTCTAATTTTGTTGACATGTCCTAAATGTATAACTGAAATAGTTATTAAATATTGAAACACTACTATTTAATGTTTCCTTCACTTAAATACTTTTAAGTAGCTTCAGCTTTTTACATGTAAAGGCACAGTTTCAGTTCCAAAAGAGATTTCTACCAACAATGAAGAAATTTTAAATAAGAAGGAGGGTGATCCAGTAACAGATATTTTAAAAGGTCATCTATTGTAATTAATAATTTGATAAAATTATTTAATTTTAGACTACAGTGTAACTTTCTTTGGGAACTTTCTTCATAATTGTTTTAGTCCTGCCTATTGAAAAAAATGAGCGTTCCATACCAATATTTGGCACTGAAATTATAAATTATTTTGAAATTCGGATAAAATTTAACCTCGAGTGATACAAGTCTTAGTGACTTCCTACCTCATGAAATGTTCTCATTTTTAGATACAAATTTTCCCCTTTTAGCAAATGAAACAGCTCTTGAATAAGTTTTGATTAAGTAAAAGTTTCTTTTAAAAGTAAGACATACATTGTTTTCATGTTTACTACATTTTAATCACAGATGAAAATGAACTCCTTCATTGCCCTTCTTGAATATCTGAATAAGCAATATTTTTTAACATGTGTTATATTCAGTAGTTTTGTAATTCTTATAATGTGATTAATTACAGTTATTATTTGCATTAGTGTATACTAGTGGGAGTAATAAAGTTATGTGTATATTTTCTTCCTTTTTTAAACCCTTATTAGAGGATTTGGAAGGTATGAACCATGATAGCAGTGACACGTTGGTCTCTTCAGCACTGTGCCCACGACTTAGGACTGTACCTGGCACATAATAAATATTCAATAAATATTTGTAAATAAATAAATTTCTAGAATATATGCTCCATGAGAAAAAATAATTGACAGTTTATTAGTTAAAAATATGGCCCTTGGATTCGGATCCATAGTGTTTGAATTCTGATGCACTATTTGATAGCTGTGAGACCTCTCTAAACCTGTTTCCTCACCTGCAAAAATGGAAGAGTAATAAAATCTGCCTCATATGGTTATTGTGAGGATTAATCCACATAAATACTTGCACATAGGGAGCACTGAATACATGTTAGCCACTATTATCATCATCAGCATCATCATTATCCTCTTCATTTGTCTCATTCTCCACTCAACCCCTATTCCAAACACGTAGCATATGCTTAGTAAATAGTTGTTAAGTGAAGAAACGAATCAAAGAAATGCAACTGTAGCTGCATATACAAATAGGTTTGACTACCCTCAGTAAACTTGTAGGTAAAATCAGAGAAATAGCAGTTAAAAAAACGACTCAAGGTTAGTGTGACTGAATTATTCTTATTTGAACCTGCTGCTGGAGATCTAGTCACAAAGTCCTAGTCATTCTCTAGTCCTTGAAGAACAGGTGTTCATTTTAATTACTTTTTGAACTTCTGGTAGTGCCTAGCACAGAGCTTTGTATCATTTATACTAAGAAACAATAAAACAGAAAATATAAATTAAAAAATTCTGTTTAGCAACCAGTCACATAAGGTAAAATTTGAAAACAAGTGAACACAGATTAATGGAATGGGTAAATGATAGAATTCTTATAATATTTAACTACATTATCTTGACGAATCCAGTTTGCTGCATTTATATTTCTTTCAGTGTTGCTGTACACTGAAGTGTCACAGTGAGAATCATTACTTCTACACTTTCTAACTTAAATCTGCAGTAAAAATTGTGTAAATAGCAACTAAAGAGTTTTATTTCAATGAACTACCTCATTGTGAGTGGACAACAAAAGTCAGTCTGAGGTTGTATGACTCTGAAATATTTATTTTGTCATTGACTTATATTATTTTATTTACTTATTATTTTTTAGGCAAGATAACCCTTGGTTGACCTCACAGATTGTAAGGACCTTACAATTCCTTATTTATTTATTTTATTTTTATTTTTTACGCCTATAGCACTTGGTCTTCCTAGGTGGTCTCCCATCCAAGTACTAACTAGGCCTGACCCTGCTTAGCTTCCTGAGATCAGACAAGATTGGGCTTGTTCAGGGTAGCATGGTTGTAGACTGCTTTAGATTATTTTAGATCTTATTTTTATAATATTTCTCAACAAAAATGTCCTGTAGTAAATACTGCTAAAAAGTTTCTAATTCATTTTGAGCTTCACTATGGAAAGATGCTATCAGATTATAAAGTAGCCTTGTTATACACTCAAGGCTTATATTAGTTTTTTTTTTCATTTATAAAAATGAATATGAACTTCAACAGCCAAGAGTTTAGTTTTTCTTTATTAAGACAAGATGAAAAGTGAATAATTATTTTACTTGAGCGAAAAAGGAAAGAAGACTCAGAAATGTTAATCTTAAATTCCTCTATTTACTTGTGTATGTTCTTTGTGCGGTTAATTTGCTTCTACTTTATTTTCCAGACTGAAAATGCAATTTAAAAAACAAAAAGTCTGTGGCTGTGCCACCCTAAATGTGCCTGATCTCGTCTGATCTTGGAAGCTAAGCGGGGTCGAGCCTGGCTAGTACTTGGATGGGAGATCACCTAGGAAGACCAGGTGCTATAGGCATTAAAAACGAACAAACAAACAAACAAACAAATAAAATATCCATAAGCTCTTACCCTCTTCATCACACTGTCTCTCTTACAAATGTACTGAAAAAAGAACTGCTGGTCCTAAAAGCTAAAGTCAGTGGTTCCAAAACATTAGTGAGTACACTGCAGCCTGACTAGGGGTTACTGCTAAATGCAGGTCCTGGGCCTCCCCCAGGATTTACTTCCGATCTCTTAGGGTGTGGCTCAGGAGTCCAAATGAGCAAATGTGTGAGACCGTGAGAAGAAAGAAAACTAACCAGTATTTGTTCTAGCTAAAACCTAAAAACTTCCTTCTGGTTTCTTCTTTCCTTCTTTGCCTCTTTTTACTCTCCCTGGGCTTGTATATGGGGCTTTAATTGCTTCTCAGATGCATTTCCAAACCTCTTGGGGATTCCAGAAACAAGCTCATACTGAAGCTGCCTGATTATTTTTATGCAGGACCAGGGTTACTGCAATTCCAAATCCTAAACTTGAAAGGACTACTAAACAAATATCAATTTAAAACATAAATCTTCTCTCTCTAATATAATAATTGCTACAATAAACTGACTACGAATATGTTTTATGCACTGAGCTAAGTACTTAACATACATTATTAGTTGCTGTCACGGACAAAAAAAGAAAAAATATCCAAAACCAAATACTTCACCAAAGGCAAGAAGGTGGATGGTTCTAATTCTGACTTTGCTAACTGAGTTCTAATGATCTTTGATTTTTATTGTTTGTCAACTGAGATGGGTCTCTTAAAGATAAATGAAAGTTGTCAAAAGTGTTGGTGAGAGAACACCTATATGTTCAAAGGATGTTTCTCTTTATCTAAATCCTACTATAATCTTGGGGGTTCCAAAATTCACATGAATGATCTATTCAATAGTCGAACCTCTCCATTCCTTGATTTTCAATGACATCCTGCTCCATTCCATTTCAGCTACCTATTCTTAATGTTCACTCTGGTCACTGCAGCACTCTTCTAGAATAATGAACCTAGACATTCTCCCAATTTGACCACAACCTATCTTTTTAACCATATTACTCAAATAATCTCATTCCAACCTTTAAAAAAATTTTACATGGCCTCCAGTATATTCACTCTCTTTCTCTATTAGCCTTTTTTTGTTTTCGCTTTCCTCAGTGACTGATTAGATTCCATGGTCCAACACTTCAATATGTTTTCCTAAACTACCCTGCCCCATAGTCCATTAAGTGCTCTTGACTAGAAAACCCTCAGTATTGGATGAATCCAGCTGACTGGCTTCTCTCTGGCTAACAGATTGCTGTCCCTATAAACAAATCAACAACCACCGCTGGGCCTTCAACACTGCTCAGCCATTGTACTACGTAATGCTAGACGACTCTCCATATGTTATGATTTAAAGGTTAAAAAAAATCATAAAGGAACTAAAAGAGAATTTGTGTATAATTGTGGGGAGAGACTTAAGGCAAAACAATAAGCCCAGAAAAAAATGATTGACATTTCTTGCTCCATAAAAATTACAGAAAAAATGATTGACATTTCTTGCTCCATAAAAATTAAAACTTTCTGTATGGGGGAAAAAAGCACTCATGAGCAAAATAGAAAGACAAAAGGCAAATTGGGCAAAAATATACCATATATAACAAGGATTGTTACTTATCATTTACAAACGGTGAATCAATAAGGAAATAAAAAAGACTCAATTTAAAAAAACCTAGTAATTTATAAGATAGAAATAAATGGGCAATAATTATATTAAAATGTTTAACCTTCCTGCTTATCAAATAAACACAAATTTAATTGAGATTTTTTTGTAGATTAGTGATGATTAAAATAATTAACAACACTTTTACTTTTCTAGTATCCTTTAGACTTTCAATAGCATTTGACACTGCTGATCACCCCTTTGACTCAGCATTCTCTTCCCCTGGATTTCTTTTCTCTCATTTGCTCCTTATTTCTCTGGTGGCCCCTTCTTTGCAGCTCTTCAGGGACCTTGCTGCACAGCCACCAAATGCTGTGCTTCTCATTGAACATGTCCTCCTAGGGTGACTTCATCAGTCCTCCCACTCGTAAATATCTATCTCTTGAGCTTCAGTCAATATATCTAATAGCTTACTGTTCATTTCTACTTGGAAGTCTTGTAGGTGCCAGAAACTCAGCATGTCAAAACTGAACTCATAATTTTCCAACATGTTTTTCTTTGTCTTCGTTTTATCTTTTAATGATAGAATATCCACACAATGCCTAAATCAAAAACCTGAGTGCCAGCCTTGATGCTTTCCAACCTATCACCCATCAGTTCAAGTCCTAGTAGCTTGCATCACATCAAAATATTTTCTCCCTCTCCCCTGCATCACCAAGTCATCATAATCTAACTAGTCTTGCTTTGGTTTCTCATCATCCCATCGTCTTCCAATACGTCCCCCCTTATCACACCTAGAATGTTCACTGAAAAATGAAAATCTAATCATATTATATTCCGTTTCTTAGAATCCTTCTTTCCAATTTCTTTTACAAAGTTGAGAAGGCTCTTCATGATCTGGCTCCTGCTTAGCTCTCTAGCTTCATTTCCTTTAACTACCCCACCACCATGCTCTACTCTCCAGCATGATTGGATTTTCTTCAGTCCTCAAATGTACAATGTATTCTCTTGCCTTTGCCTGGAACTTGGAAAACTATTTTCTGCACCCCCACCCTCATACCCTACATATAATTCCACCATCACCAACCAGAAATGGCAAACTCTCACATTCTTCAGGCCATGGCTATTTCAGAACAGTGACTGATTTTTGCTTTATAGCACCTAGTACAGGATCTGACACATACATGGCAGGTGCGGAACAGCTGAATAAGTTAATAAGTATTGTGTCAAAACCATGGCACTACATGCATTATTCTGGCATTGTAAAGGGGCGATGAATCATTAAAAGTCTTATTGTCACAGAACAGACTAGGCCAAACTGGTTCCCCTTATTGCTAAGACACAACATTCTCCCAGATATCTGCTCACATAATTAAAAAATGATTATATTTATTTGGAGTCAAGTCAATATTTAGAGTCATTCTCTGCATTTTTTCTTATCCTCAAGCCCAGCAAAACTGGGTCAGAATGTGGATTTATGGTAGATATCCCAAATTCTTTATGTCCAAAAACAGATTAAAAATCTTGCCCTAGGAAACTTGTTTCCTCTTCTTGGACTTGTACTGGTTAACAGCATTATCAATCATCTCCCTTGCAAAAGTAGGAAGCACTCATGTTTCTTTTTCAACCTTCCTTTCTAAGCAGCAAGTTAAGTCAGAGTCTCTGTTGCCTAGATATATGTTTATTCTTTTCTCTTCCATCTCCATGATAACCACTTCAATTCTCATCATGTCCCCCTAACTGGTCTCCTCTCATTTAATCTCTTCTTCCTTAGTCTATCCTCACATTACCACCACAAATCTGATCATGCCAGTGCCAAACTTACAAACTTCTGATGGCACCCTACTACCCCGAGAAAATAAAGTTCAAGCTATTCCTTAGCAGAATCCCTTCTATCTTATGGAACTCATTTCCTATAAACCCTCATCTCATGAACTCTTGTGCTTAGCTATACTAAATTTCTGCCATTCCCTGAACCTGTCACACTGTTTTGTATTTTGTACCTAATTTTATTTTTCTGTGTAGAATGCCCTATTTTTCTCTAGTCATGACTTCTGGAAACAGTTCAAATTTTACTTCCTGTGAAAACCCTCCCTAAACACTCAAGCCAAGCTAGTGACTCCGCATTCTATATTCATGGTATTTTGTATGTTTTTCTAGTGTAACACTTATCACTATTCTTTGTAATGATTTACTTACACACTGTTGTGGAGACTGCTAACTGTTCACAAAAACCTTTGTTAAAACAGTTGTAACCAAACACATGGATGCCCAACACATTACATTTCCCACAATTCCCCACACTTAAGTGTGGCCATTTGACTAAGTCCTTTCCAATGCAATGAGTATGAAATTGATTTGTGCCATTTCTGGCCAGTGCCTTATGAAAATGGGTATGACTCTTCCATGTTTTTATCTTTCCCTTCCTGTGATCCAGAATACTGATGAAATTTCAACCTAGCTGTGACCAAGAGGATGATAATATTGCCTAGGTGATGGCAGAGAAACAGGATGGAAGGAATGTGGTCCCTGAACCTGGTTGTGTGGGATGGAACCATCTGCTCACTTGGAATGCCTACCTTGGACTGTTATGTGTGAGAGAAATAAACATCTATACCCTCTATATATCTGAGGTCTTTTTGTTAGAGCAGCTTAGCTTTACCTTAGTTAATGTAGGTCTTTTTCTCCTTTTGGTTTGTTTGTACCTTAAGAATAAAAGTTGGTTTATATTTCTTTGTGTGTCCTGTGACAAGCATATAGTGCTTAAATTAATGCTAGCTGAATGAACCTTGAAGATAAAATGATACCCTGCCTATGCTCACTCTATGGAAGGACCAAAGGCAAAGGGATAAGAAGAAACAATACAATATGAGAAATGTTTCCTATGTTACCATGTCTGGATACCTTTGGAGACATTTGGGGTTACTGATAAAGGATCTGAGGATCCTTAAAGAAATAAAGCTAGGAAGAGATCTAGAATCTGAGAGCAGGATAGAAGGAAGCACTGGTAACTTCCCCTAAAAGAAGGGAGTAAATGAAGACTGTCAACTCTATCAGTAGTGGAAACATCATTTGATAATACCCATACCTACTGGATACTGGTCTACTTCCCCCTGATAATCCTGCTTGTTTTACTGTGTGGTAGCTAGTTCCCAAAGAGGGCTACTTCCTCTCCCAAACCCTGTCCATCCCCACCATGAGCCACACTTCATGATATTAATGCCCTTGTATAGCCTCTTCCCCCTGAATGTGATTAGCCTCATGATTTTCTTTTCGAATACAGAATATGGTATAAGTGATGTTGCCCGACTACTGAGGCTATTTCATAAGTTTTGCAGTTACTGTCTGGGAGTCTTGGAGTACTTACTTGCTCTTTGGACACTCCCTCTGAGAACCTAGCACATGCTGGAGGAAGCCCAAGATACGTGGAGAGGTCATGTGTTGTGCTCAGGAAACAGCCCCACTTGAATTCCCAGCCAACAGCCACCATCAACTGCCAACCATGTGAATAAGCCACTTTGGAGGTCCAGCTCAGTGACCTTTCAGATGACTCCAGCCTCAATTAGATTTTGACTATAACCATATGAGAGATCACAGGCAAGAACTTCCCAGCAGAGCTCAGTCAACCCATGGAACCATGAAAGATAATAACTTGTTTTAGGCCACTGTTTTTGGATGGTTTGTAATGCAGAAATAGATCACTGGAACACCAAAACTGTTATAAACCACGAGCTTTTGCATAATTTTGTGAAGACTTTTTGAACATTACTTGGAAGTGGTTTGGGCTACTAAAGAATTCCCCAAATGTCACCCTACTAAATGCCTCCCCAAAGCCAATGCAACAGGCTTACTTGTCTTTTACATTTCAAAATCATCATAAAAAATAATGAATATTTGAGGGGGCTTTTTGAAAGCCTATTCCTCTTTCAATGTGCTTACTTCCTGGGTGGAAGAAGACACAAAACTACAACAAATGGACTACATTATGCTTAACTTCCTAAAAAAGCATAGTTGGAGTTTAATATGGAGTTAAAAAGTGCAAACATATCAGAATGATATTTTGTAGTAATGCACAGATTGCAAAGGGCAGCACTTTTTACTAAATGGACACAGTTGGAATGTAGTCACAGTGGTATCCAATCAGAAGAAATTGTCAAGACTTAGTCTCATATCTACCTAACATTCCCCATCAAAATCAGATTATTCTCATTTAACCATTTCTCAATCATATCAATCATAATTATCTCTCAATGGCATATAATTTCCCCCTACTACGGCTCTGGGATAACTTTGTTCTGCAAAACCAATCATTTGCTTCCAGAGGAAAGAAAGTATACTAAGGCTTAGTAATCTTAGAAGATGGCAAGATTACCTGAATCCCCAAATAACTTCTATATATAAATATATAAAGTTTGAATACAAGAAGTTTAATTTCAAGTCCCAATTTCTATGCCTTCTTCTTTATCATCCTCTCCAATGCCCACTGTCTTAAACCTGTTCTTGGTCTACCACTGCAATATCTTGACTTGTAGGCATCTCCATGCATGAAATTCTTCCTGAACTTCCACTAAAACTGCCCTGTCCTGTGTCCCCTTCTTTCAGTGATTCAACTAAATAACTAAGTGACCTATTTGAAGAAAAAACTTAAATGACTCCATGGCCAAGCCACATGGATTCTGTGTCTGTAGGTAGGTCTCTGAATTCTATCCCCTCTCTTTACTTTCACTCTCATAACCTACATTTAGTACTCATCTTTGCAGGGACTTTAATACTCATCTTTGAACTGCATTTTCCCTATCTTCAGTCTTTCCTTCTCAATATATTTTACTCATAGTTGTTAGATCAATCTTTCAGAAGTATAGCTTTGATAGTTCATTTCCTCCCTCAAAAATTTTTGATGCCAGGGCTTAAAGAAAAAAAAACAAACAAACCTTTGCCTATTGTTTAATGTTCTCTGTCACCCCACCCACTTATAAGCTTATTTTCCTTATTCTCCATTCACACTCATGATACGTTTACCAACTGCCCTCCTTGCTATTGTCAATGCTTATGTAACATATTCTATACTTTCAAGCCCTTGTTCATTGTTGACAATCCTAACTGAAATAGTCTTCTTCCCTTCTATGAATCTTTAAGTTCTATCCATTTTTTAAAGTTTAGTTTAATGATCATCTTCTCCTCAAGCACTGAGTGTCTTGTTGGATCTTATAATTAGATAGAATGACATCTTCTTCCAAATTATTACTTATATCAATATCTCCCTTGTGATCCTTATTCCTTTCTCCTCGAATCATTAAATTTGTGTTTTTATCTTCTTCCTATTATCCTTTATTCTACAAAGAGCAGAATATGCTGCATACACAGCAAAGGCTCAATAAATATTACTGCGTGGATGGGGATGTTATTTCAATATGTTACTTACTCCTTCTAGATATTTATATTTTACCACTGGTCATAGAATAATATAGAAAATGCAGTGGTGAGAGAAAGTGGGAAAATATGGATCAAAATATTTTTTTGATGGAAAAATATGAGTATAAAAATACTATAATGCCTGCCAGACACAAAGCTCTCCTTTCTTCATGTTTGGCTAGATCTTCCTTTATGTTGAGAAAAAGAATAATCTATATCTCTATTTATACATTTATTTATTTATTTTTCATTTTTCATCTTTATATCTGTGCTCTTTTCAAATTTTGTACTATGAGACAGCTTTGTCTCATCTGTCCTAATTACCACTAGTTCTCTCATTTGTTAGCTCTTTCCTTTGGGTTTCAATACTTTTTATATATCTGTCCCCTTTACAAATACTTGAAAGTTATCCTTTTTTGGTATATAGCATCTGGCTTTCCTGCCCATCTGAATGACCTATCACTTACTTTTAAATCTTTTGTTTAAAACTTTCCTTTTTATTAACTCAAGTTTACTAAAATCATTTTATGATACCATCATTTAAGTAGCTAAATCACCCTACAAATAACAAATTGAATAAAAATCTCAGCTCATATATGACACAGAGCCTTTATATTTTTAAATACACTTCCTCAAATACAACTCCATTTGCCTCACATACAACCCCTTTCTACTTTGTATATAATTGTTCAATTTGTGTGTTTATGATGCCTTCATAATAAATTCAAATAATTAACCATATAACTGAAAGTTTAATTTTAATGAGAAAAATGTTTTAACACAAATAATGCAGGGAGGTGATGGGTTGGTGCTTCACACCTGTTAGAATGGTTATTATAAACAAGGCAAGTAATAACAGGTGTTAGAGAGGTTGAAAAAGGAACTGCTGATGGGAATGTAAACTGTATAGCCACTATGGAAAACAGTACGGAGGTTCCTCAAGAAATTAAGAATGGAGTTACCATATGACCCAATAATCTCACTCCTGGGTATCAACTTGAAAATTTTGAAAACATTTATTTATAAAGATACAGTGTTTGCCAGAGGGAAAGTGGGGAGAGGGCAGAAAAGGGTAAAGAGGGTCAAATACATGGTGACAGAGGGGATCTGACTTTGGGTGGTGAACACAATGCAATATACAGATGATATATTATAGAACTGTGCACTTAAAACCTATATAATTTTATTAACCAATGTCACCCCAATAAATTTAATAAAATTTTAAAAATAATGCAAGGAATTAATTTATAAATCATATCACATCATTTCCTATCACTTCGGCATGTTACATTTTCCCTGCTGATACTGGTAAAAAGTGGCATTTTATGCTATAACATCTAAAAAATAAAGTTTTTATTGAAATAAAACCTCTACTAAGCTAGTAAAATGAAACATTTTAATATAGATTATTTAAATTACTCTTAATCTAAACCTTGCAGAGATTCTGCATTCATGTTCTGTGCAAAGTTCATATTCACACATTTAAAGAAGCATTTTGCTTCAGGGCTTAACCATTTAAAAAATGCTTCTAACACTAGGATCCCATATTAAAGACAATCTCAGATACATATTATTTTATAAAATAACTTGCAATATATTCCTGAGTGACCTTGGAAGGATATTTTGGTAAAGATGATATTCAGAATTTGTAGGCTGGGTTAAAGGGCTGAGGGAGGTGACGTATGTATGTTTAGCATAATTAAAAACCATATATGACTGATCTCAAGATGGAACTCAAGGTTCTTCATTTCTAATTTTGTTGATTATCATTGAATCATAATTTTGCTTTCACTTATTTCCAAATTGGCAGCCCCAATGCATTGAATTTATTAATTAATTCAACAGACATTTTTAAAGTGCCTGCCTACTTTGTGCCAGGCACCGTTCCAGCTGCTGGAGATATATCTGAGCAAAACCAACAAAGCTTACATTTCAGTGGCGGGTGGGGGAGGCCAAAAGCAAATCATACACATAACAAATCACTCAACTACATAGAGGGTTAGACTGTCATAAATGCTACAGAAAAAAAAAAAAAAAACACAGAAGAGAGAAGGGGCAGAGATGCAATTTTAAAAGAGGTCCTTAGGATAGGAATCACTGAGAAGGTGACATGTGAATAAAGACCTGAAGGAAACAAGGGGGTGAGCCCTGTGGATATCTAAGCTTAGAACATTTCAGGCAGAGGCCAGTGAAAAGAAGTTGCGATAAATCATTCATTGCATGTCAGGTTCTATGGAATCAGGACAGTAACATAGTCAAAGCAAAACTCTATAAGTAAATATGCTAATATGTGTGATACTTCTTTTATTACAGTCTATTTAACATTGATTTAATAATTATTTGGAGTACAATCTCTATGAGAGGCATTGAAGCAATAATTATGAAAAGATAGACAGTCTTTGCCTTCAAAAAGCTTACAGTTTAAGGGAACTGGGTGAGACAAGTAAATAGATACTATACAGTAATACACTCTATGATCGAGGTGGTGGAAGGTACCACAGGGACAGAGAATAGAAGTACCTATGCCAGATTACAAGATGGGATTTTAGAGAGAAAACTACCACAGATTAAAGTCTTATTTCTGCTTGCAACAGCATAGACACCAGAACAGATTGTACATAAAATCAAGTAATAAGGGCTTCACCTATATTTAATCTTCACAACACCATATGAGGTCAACCTTATTATCACTGTGAGGTTATAAATGAAGGAATGGAAGCACAGAGAGGTTAGGCAACTTGTCCAAAGTTACAGAGAAAGAAAGTGGTAGAGAAAGGACGTGAACTCAGGCAGTATGGTTCCAGTTTCTGTACTCTTAACCACTATCTTACATACTCTTTGAGCAGCATGCCTGTGTAATAATTTGTTAATGAATAAAAACCTCTGGGTGTTTTCCAGCTGCTTATAGGTAGCGCTTCATATAGTCTGTCTGAATAGTTAGATTCTAGAATGAGTTTTTATCAGCATGACCTAGAATGCAAAAAGTTTGTTTGGTTTAAAAATTAAAATGAAATCATCTTGTTCATACTGTGGTATGAACTTCTGACACTGGTATTCACTAGCCCATTAATATAACAAGTTGGCACTAGGAGCCCTCTTTGGAATCCTCTCTTCCCCGTCTTCTGACATTCTCAATAAACTTGGTATGAAGAACAACCTCTTTTAATTTGAGTGCTGTCTATTGAGTGCAAAAGATTTTGTTAAATGTTTAGGGTCCATAAATTTAGGGTTCTCTAGAACTTCAGCCCTGCTCTCAGATACTACCTTCAGAGATAGAAGTTGGCTTGTCTTTTGCTTAGAGTCAATAAAAACACCAGGGATGTAATGAACCAAATCACAAATTGCATGGCTTCTTTCAGGTTACCAGAGAGTTGTCAGATGGGAAATGTCCTGAGTAGAAATTGCACTAAGTGACCTAGATGATGAATCTAGAAGAGATTTGAGCAGACGCACATGTGGGTGTGGGAGTGGGCTGTGTAGCCTTGCAAAACTACGTATTTGCTCTGCTGGGTTTCTAAGAGCTGATAATTTTCCATTTTCATCTTGATCAGCTCCTTGACTAGTTAGACAACTGGAAATTCTAACTGGGGATTGCATAAATTCTATCTGTTGAAGAAACAACATTCTCTGACAATGATAAGTGACACAAATTCTGGTTGGAATTCTTAGAAAACAAACAATAGGAAGGGCAAATGTATATGAAAATGTGGAAATAGCAGGTTAGAGAATTAGAATCTGGTCATTTTTAAGACCATGGATACTTTTCTAATAATAGCCATGGCAGAAAGCCATTGAATAATTTAGCAAAGACTGTATGAATATTTATACAGCTTACATGTAAATATCTATACTGTACAACTTGGTTATTTTCAGGTATGATGTATGTAACATTAGATAACAGTGAAAGTTTGTGTCTCATAAATCATTCTGAAGGCTAGATTCATCAAAATGGAATGTCCTAACAGCCTCACTGATTGGGGAGACAGAACGTTTGAGAAAAGTCACATTTAGTTATAAATTTCAAACAGAATAGGAAGAAATAAATTTTGATCAATTGAACTTGAGGGTCATGCTAGTTATAATGATGAAATGATTATTTCATCAGAATAGGATGAAAGAAATTCGGCAAAAATGGTAATCAAAGATTAATGCTAAATTGAAATGGACTGAAATGCTATTATACGAGTGTTACCACCTCACACAATAGAAGGAATCATGATCAATTTTCTATTTATAGAGCTCAACTTATTATCAAAATAAAATATTGAGATAGCAACAAATTCAACAGTTGTGATTACTATAGTTAGTTTTATATTTTAACAATCCCATGTTCCTCTTAAAGCAAATGTTTCTATAATATATAAATAACATATTTTTAAAATTAAGTAAATAAAAATATACAGCAAAATATGTAACTGCTATTTCTAAGCACTATTATACTGGTCTGAACTAATACTGAGACATTAAAAAATGTTCTCTCTCTCTAAAACATAGAGTAAACCTTCTAGATGAAAATATGGCTCTATCAAAAGGCTGAAAATATGGCTCTATTACAAGAAGAATGTAATGTGCATTAGATTCATATTGTAGGGAATGTGTTTATATCTAATCTAATGCTTGCACACACTATTGCAATGCTTTGAGAACAAAGTAACAATTGTAATTTTGCTCTGAATCAAAATAACAGAATCTGTCATTTGACATGCTGTAGTGTTTGCACTTTCATTATTGTTCATAGAATAATTGTATGCTTCTTTTTACTGTTACTTTGTAGCAGTTTATTTCTTTAAAAATGCTACTCAAACTATCTTCAACGGGAATCTCAAAGTCAAAATCAATCACTATGGTTTTCAATACGCCCATACATATGCTTATGCATATCTGTTTTGATAAAATGTGATTTTTACATGCCTAGTATGTTATTTCACCACAATTTGCATTGTTATAATAGGTTATTGATTGATTTTCAGTTTAAGGGACTGAAGTTGTATTCAGTAATGACTGAGTGCTACAAGTTTATTGCAAGTGCCCAAGGTTCACTCACCCCAAGCAATTTAGTCAATAACCAATTTTTATACTTCTATCTTCTTCAAAATTCTAAACCAATAATCCGTTTTTTTAAAAAAATTATTTCAGTATCAGACTAACATTTCCCATGGAAATCAATATGGGTGCGATCCATTAGCCAAAAATCTGCAGTACTGCAATGCAAACATATTAAAAATATTGATCTTGCAAAGCTACTGATGCTTTGATTGACTTTAATGTTTGTAAGCAGCAATAACAGAATTTCAATGACTGAAACAAACTTTTGATTAAAATTATAGATTTTCTTGGGGGGGGGGGGATTTGCTATGTTACTGGTTTAAAGCATATCACATGGCTTATTTGCTTGCCAAAAATGAGTGCACTGGGATATACTTACCCAAGTCCTTATTTGTAAATATTTCAGTCTATCATAGCTTACACATCTCTAATCTACTTTGAACTTCTCTGACATTTCAATTCCACTTCTTATTATATTGCATAGTGAGGCAGAATTTTCAGACTGAGAATGGCAGGAGTTGAAAGCTCTAATCTTTATTTCACTATTATGCAACCTTTGGGAAGGAATTTAACTCTCAGTTTAAATTCTTCAAATGTAAAATGGAATTAATCCTGGGAATCAATGAACATTTTTATTACATTTTGAGATCAATGGACAACAAAGACCATAACACATATATACAAAAGATTATCTGACCCAAAGATATGTCCCTTAAAGAAAGCACAGTATTTTGCAGTGCAGCCATTTAGTGAGACAGAGCCCTGGAAAGGTCCAATGACAATCCAAGGAGCTTCTCAGAGGCCTTTCCTGACCATCTTATCTAAAATATACCACTGTACCCCCACCAGGCACTCTCTCACCCTACGTAATTTTCATCCTAACACTGCTATCTAAAGCATTGTATCTGTATCTACCTATTTATTATCTATCTTCTCCTAAAATTTAAGCCCTATGTGACATGAATTTTGTTTATCTTTTTCATTGCCAAATCCCTACATCTAGAATAGTACCTGACATATAGGAGGACTCAGTAAATATTTTTTGAATCAGTGAAGGCAGGAGGGAGCCAGAACTGCTAATGGAATGGGGTTGGGTTGGGTAGAGGTGGCGTGGGAGAAGAAGTTAATTCTCTTAACTACCAGTCAAATGTTGCTGAAAGGTTTCTTTTTTAATATGCTCCTTTCACGTCCTCAGATTCTCAAATGTAAGTATCAAAGGGATTGTACCCATGTTTATTGTACAAATTTTTGTCAAAGTTTGGGGATATTTTCAAGTTTATTTTAATGGTTTTGTCATTCATTAATCCTTTCCCTGGATTTTTTCTCCTTCCTGTTTGCTCTTTTATTATGTTAAAATTGTAATAAATTGTAATAAATTCTCTACATTTATGACATTTCACTGGCATAAAGATAAACATTAATGGTTTAAACAAAAAGTAGAAATTTAAAATTACCCATTTATTAGCTGCTTATTTCATTTCTACCTTAATCACTCCTAGACAGTCCTTCAAAGGAAGCACCAAAGAATAGCTTACAGGGTCTTTAGCCTCTTCATAAATTCTATTAGCTTTTCTCAAATTATCCTAAATCCATACACAATATATTTGTAAATATACAGTGCAGCTCGAAAATAAATCTCCTGGCTCCTGGCCCTCTGCCACAAGGCTGCTGCCTCCACAAACCTCAGGAACCGTCTCTGGTGTTGCTGCTCTCTGCTTGGTGTAGGAGAAGCAGTACCATTCGGAACTACCAGATCTGGGTTCAAATCCTAACTGTTGGACTTATAAACTACATGAACCTCAGTTTGTTCATCTGTAAAAAAAGATCATAACACTCACTACAGGGATGTACCATGAGGAGTAGATGAGGTGACATACATAAAGTGAATGGCACACAGCAGGTATTCAAACAGGGTTAGTTCCCTTCTTCCTTTCACATATCAGTGGGAAAAAAAGAGTTAACAAATGTTTCTTGTTTCTTAGTACCATTTCTTTTAAGACTCTCACTACTATGAATAGGCTTCTAGAACTGGAATCTGTTTATAAAGACTAGAGTATAGAAACGAAAACTGAAAAAGGTGCTTACATATTCATGTGGGACCACAAGTAACTTCTGGGAATCAGTGAAAAGCAGATGGAAAGTAAAACTGTTTCAAAGAACTGAATGATATGAGCAAATAGTCAAAAGAAATACTTTGATGGCTAGAGAAGACACTCTATATAAGCACCAGAGGCGTAAGGGTAGAAAGTGATGTCACATTTTGAGTGGGGATAAAGCATTACTCTCTTCCACTTGCCCTTACCTCTGGCTATTCCATCTCTGTAAGTCATCTGGTGCCCTCAGTGCCTTAACATTCCCACACTCCTTAATCCATTCCTAGAAGCCATCTTCAGGTTCATGAGCATCTACTTTTGAAAACAGCTCCCCATCAGCAGTTCCATTTGATCATCTACTGAAACCCCTAAGGTCTATCAGTTGCTCTGGGAGTGTAAAGCTGGTAAGCTTTGGATGAGGTCACCTAGGGCTATCTAAGGTCCAGAAGCAATGCTAGTCCTCACTTTCACTGGCATATTACTATACGGTATTCCACTGAAAGTGGCATCTTACTACAGTACTTACTAATGCCCACAGAATAGCTTTAAGGGAGGTGAAGGACACCTGTGAGAGAATATGCATATGACTGAAGATCAACAAAAAATTAAAGAGAATAATGAGTTTTCTTAAAGTTTGTTTTTATTTTTAAGAATGAGGACTATAAGTATGAGATGATGGGAAAAAATTTCTGCCCAAGTAAGCAGTTTAACTTGCAGTGACCTTACAAATTCAGTGTTACTGATTCTTTGCCACATTCTTAGCACTGCTATTACTTTGACTTTGCAGTTGAGAGCCTCACTGAAATATACTCATGTCTTACTCACACACTAACCAGTATGTCATAGTACCACAGGAAGTCTCCCCACCCCATTTTGCTCTCCAGGCCACTATGAGAACCACCAGATCTTTACTTTTGGGGAACCATATACCCCTTTGAGAATGACAAAAGCTATGCATGACTCCTCTCTCCATAACTCCAGTTCAAGACAAAATTTCAAAAGGTTTAAGGAATTTTCTGAAGCTCTTCCATGGACTCCCATGGTTGAGGGTACTTAAGAGTAATCTTTCTAAGTTGGAAAATACCAATATGCCTGTTCTCCTCTGAGAATTGAAGGTACAAAGTATGAAGACATCTGGTTATGGGTGAAGAGGGGAAAAAGAGGAAAGAGGCGAGTTTTAAATGGAAAGTGTTATTTTCTTCAAGTTAGAAAGTATTTAGATGAAGGGAAAAGACCATTCAAATGCCAGGACTTGGATGCATGCAATATAAGTTGAATGCATGCAAGTGGGAGATTTGGCTTAATTCCAAGTAGAAAATATTTCGGCTCCATCAGGAAAGCTAACCACAGGCCAAAACCTCAAAGCATATATGCAAATCATTTAGTATTTTAAAAAGTCCAATATTTTAATTTCTCAAGAAATTCTCAAACTTCTCAGGAATTTTAACAGTGCAAACATTTTAAACATAGAGGGCTAGCAGTTGCTGAGAAATATTTTGGCATGAATTCTAATGGAGATTTGTTGATGTTTTTTCAGGGATACACTAGAAAATTTAAAATAGTTATTGAGCACTTGGAAGATACCTCCCTAAATAACAACTAGTTTAAAGCACATCAGATTAGGGTCTGAAACTTCTTGATAACATACTTCTAAAGTGTTGGATAAAGTATTTGTCCTCTTTAATTGAAGATAAAAATTAGGGGAAAAATATACTTCAAAGGCCTAAAGTCTAGTTACCACCCCCCTCACCCTGCCATCCTCATATTCCTCAATTAAGCAACTGTTGGTCAGATGACATAGATGTCACATGGCATAGAATAAAAGCCCTCCAATAAAAGCTCAATTAAGCTAGCAGAGAAATGCTTAGTAATGTCGAAAGAGAGACTTGAACTCAAATAACTTCATAATTGAGATTACTTGTTAAGTTTTCTTGGGGAGGAGTTGGAAGTTCTTTATTTATAATGTCCTAGTCCCACAAACTGGCTTTAAAATCTTCCATTAAAAATATGGCAGAATAAAAGACCCCGAATTGCCAAAGCCATCCTGAGAAAAAAGAGCGAGGCTGGAGGCATCACTCTGCCCAACTTCAAATTATACTACAAGTGACAGTAACCAAAACAGCATGGTATTGGCAGCCAAAGAGACATTGACTAGTAGAAAAGAATTGAGAGTCCAGAAGTAAACCCATATTTATATGAGCAAATAATTTTTGACAAAAATGCCAAAAACATACAATGCAGAAAGGAAAGCCTCTTCAATAAATGGTGCTGGGAAAACTGGAAAGCCACTTGCAAAAGAATAAAATAGACTGTTGTCTATCACCACACACCAAAATTAACTCAAAATGAATTAAGGACCTAAATATAAGGCCTGAAACAATAAAATGCATAGAAGAAAACATAGGAATGAAACTCAAGGACCTTGGACTTAAAGAGGATTTTATAAATTTGACCTCAAAAGCAAGGGAAGTAAAAGCTAAAACAAATGAATAGGACTACATCAAACTATAAAACTTCTGCTCAGCAAAAGAAATCATTAACAAGGTAAAGAGATAACCATCCGAATGGGAAAATATATTTGCAAGCAACACCTCTGATAACAGCCTAATATCCAAAATATACAAAGAACTCATACAGCTCAAAAACAACAAAAAAAACCAAATGATCCAATCCAAAAATGGGCAGATGACTTGAACAGATACTTTTCCCTAGAGGACATACAAATGGCCAGCAAATATATGAAAAGATGTTCAACATCGATAGCTACTAGGGAAATGCAAATCAAAACCACAATGAGATACCACCTCACATCTGTTAGAATAGCTATTATCAACAGGACAATAACACTTGTTGGAGAGGATGTGGGCAAAAAGGAACCCTCATATGCTTCTGGTGGGACCTGCAAATTGGTACAGCCACTATGGAAAACAGTATGGAGGTTCCTTAAAAAAATAAGAATTGATCTACCATATGATCCAGCAATCCCTCTACTGGGTATTTACCCCAAAGACTTGAAAACCCATATCCAAAAAGATATTTCCACACCAATGTTCATAGCAGCATTATTCACAGTGGCCAGGACATGGAAGCAACTGAAGTGTCCTATGATAGATGATTGGCTAAAGAAGCTGTGGTACATATATACAATGGAATATTACTCAGCCATAAGAAGAGATGAAATACTGCCATTTATGACAACATGGATGGACCTCGAGGTAATCATGCTAAGCAAAATAAGCCAGGCAGAAAAAGTTGAAAATCACATGATATCACTTTATGTGGGATATAAACCTAAAAGCAACAAGTGAGCAGGACAAACAAACAGAGACTCATGGATATGGACTACAGACTAGTGGTTACTGGTGGGGTGAGGAAGGAGGGGAGAGGTAGACGAGGTAAAGGGGGGTCAAATATAGGGGGTAGGGGGAGGGTGAAGAGGGTAACAGGGATCAAATATATGGTAGCCGAAGGAAACTGGACTTCGGGTGGTAAACACACAATAGAATATACAGAATATATGGATGTCAAATGATAATGTACACTTGAAAATTATATAATTGTTTTAACCAATGATACCTCAATAAACTTAATCAAAACAGTAAAGAAAAAAAATATGGCTAGAAAAACAGTTTGGTGATTCCTCAAAAATTTAAACATAAAATTACCCAGCAATTCCACTTCTAGGTATATAACCAAGAGAATTGAAAACAGGTGTTCGAACAAAAACTTGCACATGAACGTTCCCAGCAGCATTATTCATATTAGTAAAAAAATGGAAAGAGCTCAAACGTCCATCAATTAACAAATGGATAAATAAAACATGGTACGTTCATACCATAGAATATTATTTGCCAATAAAAAAGAAGGAGCCGATACATGCTACGACATGGGTGAACCTAGAAAACATTAGTTAAGTCAAAGAAGCCAGACACATATATTAGATGATTCAATTTATAGAAATGTCTAGAATAGGGAAATCCATAGAGACAAAAAACAGATTAGCGGTTGCCTACTTAATGGACACACAAAATTGTGAATATATTAGAAGTCACTGAATTATAAAATTTAAATGGTTACGATGATGAATTTTATGTTACATAAATTTTATTTCAATTTAAAAAATATGACCAGAATTCTTTTTCATTTTACTTATTATAATTCTGGTGAAGAAAGATAATAGTGAAATAAATTCCTGATGAAATAAAAAATTGAAGAGTACCATAAGTGCTCTTCTTAAAACTCATAAAATTTCTGTTTGTTTGATTAGGCTTGCCTCACTGAAGTGGGAAATTATTCAATCATCTGGATGCTTAAGCATATTATCATAAGTATATATTTATAATTCTGGCAAAACAAGACAAGGAAAAATGAGGGAATAAATTTACTGTGCCCAAAATTCACGAGAAGCTGAGCAACTCTGCTTTGCTTTAGACAAGTGAACAAAATCTTACCAAAATGCAGAAATTTATATTGTCAAAAAATAAATAAATAAATGGTTTGCTGATTTTTATTTACCCTTCCTGATTTGCATAAGTAGCCTGTTTTATTCTGCCTGCAGGATACAGTGTAAGATCCACTTGTTAAGATTTGGGAACTTTGCAATGAAGTAAGTTTACCAAATATTCATAAAGCACCTAATTACTTTACATATCTATTCCATAATCACTATATTAAATTTGATTTTTAATATTTTAATTTTATACTAAGTTTTTCTTAATTTAAAAAATTTATTAATTTTTGGCACTTGTTCTTTTTTAATATAAGCATTTAAGGGCATACATTTCCCTGCTTAGTAATCTAACCATAGCAAAAAGTTTTTGTATTTTCATTCTAAGTATTTTCTAGACTTATTTTTTGATCTTTTAAGTTATTTGGAGAACCTTTTCTTTAATCTTTTCCCCAACTTTTATTATAAGAATATTTAAACCTATAAGAGTTGCAACCATACAATGATTGCCCATATACTGTTTATTTAATATAAATATAATCCCACAGCATTACCTGTCATCTGGTAATAACATAAGGGTAATCAAAGCAATATGAATAAATGTTTAAGAACTATACTCCCAACAAAGGATACCTAAAAAACACAGACTGTATTGCCTTCTCGACAATTTTCCACTTCATTAGGCATTTGTAGTTGGAGACCCTTTGGAGCAGAGTGATATTATATCCTTTTAGCCTGATCTGACCAGCTGTTTTCTTGACTTTGTTTTAGAATGAATCTCTTTGGCATTATCTAAGATGAGGTTCATATACTCATCAAAACCAATGATACAGCATTCTATCTGCATATTTACTTGCTCATAAAGCCACACTTGAATCCAAGATTTATTTTGCAAGTATTTGCAAATGAGGTTGATGGGCTGCACCATCACCTTCTGCACTTTTTGGCCCTGGCCATGGTACTTCATGGTGGTGGCTCACAAGGGCCACACTAACCCTGCATGCTACCTTAGAAAGCTACTTCTGGGATGCTCATATATCTTTCCCCTGGGTTCAATAATTGTTAACATTTTGCCACATTTACTTCATCTCTTTAAATGTACCATTTTTTCCTGAACTATCTGAGAGTTAGCTGCAAACAAAATAATTTAACAACTGCACCTTAAGTATTTGTGTTTTCTGTCAAGGCCACAAGAGTAGCATATACTTTATTATCCACCTCCATAATAGTCAATGTTAGAAACTGCATTAAAATAATTATCTTGACTTTTTTTGTAAAAATTTTCACAGTACTATAAGCACTATGAAGGCAACACGCTTTCTTAGGGATGATAATATTCTTATTTTTGACTTTGAGATATTTTTCCACCATGGAGGGTCCTTTGTACCTTTCAACTCAAATCTTTCCCTTTTTCCAAGTCTCATCTTTCATAAGCACACCACACATATTCATACATTCATTCTGATAGCCTTGGAATAGCTAAAGCCTTGCTGTATGTAACCCTCATCTGGGAATCTATTTCATGCTATAGTTTAAGTTTTAGTTGTAGGCTGCCTTGCCTCGAGATCATAAGCTCCTCTAGGATAAAGCCCAGACCTCTTAAACACTACGGTTAGTGTATACCAAAATTTTTTCTCAACCTAACTGAAATCTTCATAGTATGATACCTGTTGCAGGAATTTAAATAAATTGAAGAATATGTATATTTACTTCTATTGTGTTATATGTGATAATGTGCTATAAACCAATGCAAATTAACACTATAAGCTGGTTGACAATTGTTTTTTGTTTCAATGGATCTAATTTCAATATTTTTCAGATGAAAGAATCTTCATCCTGAAAAAGTTCTTACTGATTATCTAAATCAATCCTGTATGTTCTAATCCTATAATTTTTTAAGTGAGGAAACAACTATAGAAGTTAAATGATTGACCTAACATTATAAAACTTTTAAAAAGCAAAATTGAAACTAGAATTAATGAGTTAATACATCTAACATGCTTAGACAAGGGGTTAATATAGGTTGGGCTTAAGAAATATTATTTGCCACAGAAGCAAGGTTTTTGTATGGCTAGTTCAGTGCATTTTCCACTAAAACACACTACCTCAGAATTCTACAGAAAAACAGTAAAGACCACCATCTGTGGCGTACGTAATAGATTCTTTTATGAGCAAGAGATACGTGACAGGAGATCATGCACAAGCTGTTGTCAGAACAGGCTCTGACTTTTCTTTCCTACCTGAAGTCACAAACTGGCTACCTGTGGGCCTGACCTGGATGGTAGTGTTTTATTTGACTTGTATAATGGTTTTGAAAACTTAAGTTACAACACAAAAATTAGATTTCAAATGACTATAGATTTCTGGTTTCTATGGGAAAACTGGAAAATCTGACAACAGTGGGCTTGTGCTCTTACATGTTACCCATCAGTAGCTGTTTAAATGTGTAATTCCTATCTTTTAGCTAAAGTCTTAATTATGATTAAGACACAAAATGATAACTTTGAATCATGTAGTAAGAAATATATCAGTCAGAAAAAACTAAGTGATATTTGCGAGCTATACCTAATTGCTAGCCATACCTAGGAAAATGGATTGCTATAATAAGAATAAAAACAAAGGTCACTGCAGTTTAAAGAGTTAATGATAATTTAAACAGAAGATCCATTTGAAGAGAAGAACTCACTACTTGGATTTCAATTACATAAGATACCACTGTATTTTTCTTTTATAATGTTGGTCTAATAACCTTGACTTATGTGTTAAATAAAAACAAATGACATAAGTATATTTGGAACCATTTTTCTCCCTTAATTTAAATATAGCTCTTAAGATCTGAAAATATTTTAGTTAGCCTGCTTTTGACCGGAACTAAGCGGCTACAGGAAAAAAAAATTAAAAATAAAAATAGGTTACAACACATTAAATATCCTCCCTCTGCCACCTTACAGTTTTTCATGCTAAAACATATGCTCTGCCACCTGCAGATAAAAGTCACACACTGAGAGTGTATATTCTGACAAGAATTACTAGTTTCAAGTATGCCTAGTGATTTTGGACAGTAGCACTTAAGAAACCTTCAATCTGGCAGTTTTATCACTGCACATTTTCTAAAGAATTCCTACAGTCTGAAGTTGTACAAGTTTTGGGATCTAACCTTTGGGAGAAAACAAAATGAAATGAAACAAAAAGGATGCCAGGGTAGCATTTTGATTACTGAATATTATATATATATACTATTTATATAGTCAGGTACACACCTTTTCCCTCCATTTATATTACATGTCAATGACAAAAAATCAATGGTGATCTGGATTTTTGGATTTTATGATAAAGTAAAACTATCTATCTATTGCAAGACGAAGATAATTTCTATTCCAAAGCACAGTGGGAAAATCTGTTATAGGAGTTAAACATTATTGTTGCTTCATATGTAATTTATTTTCCTATTTTTATATGTATGTATGTATTTACTTAATGTTTCATCTTATTCCAAAAGGTTTATGGCTTACAAAAAGGAACCCAGGCAGGACTTCTAGGGACTACAAGTGAAGAGGCTGACAAATCCTCTCCCCAATACAACTATAAAAGTCAACAGAACTGTCAAGTACTACCATGTTTTAGCATTCTAGAAATCAACCAAAGGCAACCACCTCACTGAGAAGTATTTATTAAGGAAAAACTGCTAAACTATAGGCAGGAACAGTGGCAGTCTGTGGTGGGCAGCTTGCTAGGCACAGCACTGCTTCCAGGCTGGGAATGGCTGTGAATGAGACTTACTGGCTTGGGACAACTGAACAAAAACTCTTGACCATTAAACTACACAGGCAAATGGGTGACCTCTAAGAAGCCAGCCTAAAATAAAACAAAAATAGGAATAAAAAAAAAATGAGAGATATCAGCATGTGCATTCTGAAGGGGGGGGACAGATTCTGTAGATAGGTCCAGGTCTCTTAAAACCAAACCAAACCAAAACCAAAACCAAAACAAATGAACAAACAGAAAAAATAACAGCAACAACAACCCGCAAGGGAAAAATTCAGAATCAAGAGTTGTTCTCAACACTCCTACTCAACACTGTACAGGTTATAGACAGTACATTAAGGTAAGAAAAGAAATTAATGGTATGCATACCAGAAAGACAGTAAATTGTTTTTATTCATAAACAACGTGGTCCTGTATATAGGAATCATAATGATTTTACAAAAAAAAATCTAGAACCCATAAACAAGTTTTAGCAAGCCCACAGAATATGAAATCAATATGCAAAAATTAATTTTAATTCTTTATACCAGCAATAAACAATTTAAAAATGAAATTAAGAAAAGAATGCCATTCATGATAATATCAAAAAGAACAAGCACTTAGGAATATATTTAACAAAAAAGAAGTGCAAGAAAACTAAAATTAGATATGATCTAAATAATGAAAAAGTAGAACTTATGCTACCTAATTTCAAAGTTTACTATAAAGCTATCATATTCAAAACAGCATGGTACTGGTGTAGAAACAGAGAGGGAAATCAATGGAACTGAATATAAAGCCTATTAGCAAACCCTTACATTATATATGGTCAGTTGATTTTTTAGAATGGTCCAAAGCAATTCAATGGGAAAAGGACAATTTTTACAACAAACAGTGTGGGGAAAAGTAGATATCTATATGCCAAAAAATAAACTTAGATCCTCACTATACACCATATACAAAAATCCACTCAAAACGTATCATACCTAAATGTAAAATGTAAAACCATCAAACTTCTATAATAAAACATAGGAGATAATCTTTGTGATCTTGGATTTGGCAAAGATTTCTTAGATTTGATACCAAAAACATGACTCATTAAAGAAAAAGAATGATAAATTGAATTTCATCAAATTTTGAACTCATAGGACGTCAAGATGGTGAAGGTAGAGGCTATGCATTGCCTCCTCTAACGACCATACCAAAATTATAACAAAACCACAGAGCAATCAGCATGCGGAATCGCCTGAGGTTTGCTTGAACAAAAATAACAGGTCACTTCAAAGGGGTAAAAAGGAAGGAGACATGAAATGGACCAGTTCCACAACCTCATGTGGTGATCAACGATCAGGAGGGCTACTTTGGCTGCAGAGGAGTAAGGGGTCCTGGCCCCACAGTGGGCTTCCCAGCCCAGGGTTCCAGTGCTGGGATGAGAAGGCCCCACAAACTCTGGCTGTGAAATTCACTTGCTCTGAGCTCCCGTGCTGGGACAGCTGCTCAAGGAGTGCCAGGGATACACGAGGAGACACATATGAGGAGACACTTGAGTTGTCAGGCTTCACGGTGAGAACTGGAAGGATGGCTTTCTCCCAGAAAGAAGTGCTGGCAGTATCCATTGTTCCTTTGTTGAGCTCTCTCCTATCCTAGCCTGCAGAGGCAGGGGCTGACATATCTGAGTTGTCATCAACCTGGATAATACAAGTCACTCTGCCCAGGGGATTCCCTAGGACTCTGCCTCTCTGAGCTTATGGGCCTACCCAAGCAGCTCCCAGTGGTTTATTCCATACAAATGGCCTATCTTGGCTCTGCTGTAGACCTTCCTAAAATCTCTCAAAGACTCACAAAACCCAAAGAAGCAGCATCTGGCCTTGGTGTGCCCTGTACCTCTTGCTGAACAGCCCCTAAGCCCTGCACCAGTGGCAGCAGGCCTTGATTTCTGGCTTGGCCTCCTGAGGCACGTATAAGCCCAGCACGGGCGGCAGTCACATGCGGAATGCTTGGTGATTCTTACCAGGTGGCACTGGAGGTGCACAGCTTGTGGCTGAACTTGGCCTACAGCTGGACCCCTCTTTGGCCCCATAAGACACCTACTATATAAAGTCACTCTACCAAGACTGGGAGACTTAAGAACCCTACCTAATACACAGAAACAGACACAGGGAGGCAGGCAAAATGGAGAGACAAAGAAGCACGTTCTATATGAAAGAACAGAACAAAGCTTCAGAAAAAGAACTCAACAAAACAGACAGGCAATCTATCAGATGCAGAGTTCAAAACATTGGTTATAAGGATGTTCAAGGAACTAAATGAATTCAGTGAGAACTTAAACAAACTGATAGAAAACATTAAAATGGAGATAGAAAAAAAGGGGACCAGTCAGAAATGAAGAATATAATATCTTAGATGAAGAGTACATTAGAGGGAATCAACAGAATGGATGATGAAACGGAGGATCTAATCAGTGATATAAAGGATGGGGTAGTGGAGGACACCCAATCAGAACAGCAACAATGACAATAACAACAACAAAAAGAATCCAAAACATGAAAACAGTTTAAGGAACCTCTGTGACAACATCAGGCATAACAACAGTAGCATCATAAGGATACCAGAAGAGAGAGCAAGCAAGGAACTGAAAACCTATTTGAAGAAATAATGACAGAAAACTTCCCTAACAGAGTCCCAAATAAGATGAATCGGCCCACATCAAGACACATCATAATTAATATAGCAAAGATTAAATACAAAGAGAGAATCTTAAAAACAGAGAGAGAAAAACAGTTACCTACAAGGGAGCGCCCATAAGACTGGCAGCTGATGTCACAAAAGAAACTTTGCAGGACAGAAGGGACTTGCACAAAATATTCAAACTGATGAAAACTAAAGACCTACACCCATGATTACTCTACCTAGCAAAGTGATCATTTAGAATTAAGAGACAGATAAAGAGCTTCCCAGACAAGAAAAAGCTAAAGGAGTTCATTACCACCAAGCCGGTATTACAGGAAATGCTAGAGGGGCTTCTTTAAGAGGAAAAAAAATATGTATCAAAATTGTGAATAAAGAATGGTAATAACTGCATATCAACAAGTACTTCAAATGAAAAAGAATTAAATACTCAAATCAAAAGAAAAGGTGGTTGAATGGAAAAGAAAATAAAACCCTTACATATGATGCCTACAAGACTCACTTCAGATTAAAAGGCACACACAGACTAAAAGAAAAGGGATGGAAAATATGTTTCATGATGGGCCTAGAGGGTAGTATGCTGAGTGGAATAAGTCAGATAAAGACTAATGCCATGTGATTTCATGTACATGTGGAATCAAAAGAACAAAACAAACAAACAAAACAGAAACAAACTTATAGATAAAGAGAACATGTCGAGGGCTACCAGATGGGAGGGGGGCTGGAGGGTGATGAAAAAGGGGAATGGATTAAGGAGTCCTCAGGGCAGTTGGGGGGACCAGAGGCAGCTGGAACTGCTGTGCCTGCGGCCTCCAGCCTTGAGCAGTCCTCTCTATCCACACCAGGATGCTGAACAAGTATTATATTTTTGTAATATATGTCATCAATAAAAAGCACTTTGTCTAAATGATACCTACAACAGCAGTACAGGGGTATTAAATATAATTGTTTGTTTTAATAAGCTGATTACAAAACAATATAATTCAGTTAAAACATTTCTGCAAGGGCTACAAATGTCCAGTTATCTGCCATCTGGCTTCATTTATCCCACGTTATTATACGTGGCTACAAAACTCACTTGAATTCCTAATAGTTGGCATTTATGTTAACAAATTTAACTTATTTCATAATGAGTTGACCTTTATTTACCACGTGGCCAAGTTTGGCCAGGGGAGTTGGCCATGTTACCCAATGAATGTTCCCCAATGCCTCAGAAACTATGCAAGGCCTTATGACATCCGCCTTGTCAAATCGAGTTCCTTACATGTAATTTTTAAGCTCACTGTAACGATAACATAAACTATACTGTAAAATATAAGCTTACAGCATATATAGATATATATAGTTAATCTTTACTCTGAGCCTTCCCCTCTCCCTCCATTTTAAGTTAATTGCACACAGTGCTTCTAATGTGCGTCACTGAAGAGCATAAGATTCTACCCTTCTGACTTTTTTGGGGGCATGAAATGTCAGGTAAAATTGTGGGTACAGAGGCCTACCAATATGGCATATGGCTTATGTCTACATATATTCTCCTGGTCACCTGTAAATCTTACTCAGGAGAATATTCATATTGGAGTTTTCCCAGAAAATATGACTTTGAGGAGATAGCCTTGATAAGTAGATAAGCCAATCTTTATGATTCTCTACCCCATTAGTCACATCACCACACCAGAGTTACATCAACTACAGAGAATAAAATCACCTTACATATTAATTTCCCATATGACACATCAGATTCCTATATAAAGAGCTCCTGTTTTAAGTTAAAAAATTAGATACTTGCCTATATAACTACAGTATTCTATTTAACTATAAAGAAATTCCATTCTTTCCTTAATGAATTTTGACTATCTATAAAAGTGAACCAAGCAGATTTTTACTATACTTATATGAATATTGGAATCACTTCTGTTTACTCTGAAAATGAAAGAATGAAAGTATATGAATACACTTGTATTTCTAAAATACATGCATAAGCAAAAGAGAATTTCAGAGAAAAGTACAAATGTGAGGACAGCAAAAAGGAAAAAGTAGTACATGCATGTTCAACACTTATGGATAAAACTTAAGCAAAACCTATAGCTAAAATTTTAAAGGCACCCTTAAGTCTCTTGAATTCATTTAAAATTTACCACAAATATAGAACTGCATTCTGTTGCGATCCCCTTAAGTCATCTTGTTAAATTTTGTTACAACATGTGTTACTGTAGTTCTACACTTACCTTTGCACTTTGTAGTGTGTAGCAGAGCAACGTAATTAACCACTGCTAGGTAGTGTTTACGTTAGTTCTCAAAAGGTTAAGAAGCTGATTATAGCTAAAATCAGCTTTGCCTGAGGCTTCAGGAGCTCTGTGTAATCAAATTAGACAAGCAGGGCACAGTGTCACCTAACACAAACCAGTGGCACTTTCTTCTTTGCTCTGACCCTTTCCTCCTTTTTTATTAGAGGAACAACTCATGCTTTGTGCTTTTACCAGATAATTTAAAAAGACTTATTTCTAATAAATTTGGCATGCAATCTCATAAGATGTCCACCTGTTTAAAATAGTGAGAACTAGTAGAGAAATTTTTGAAAAACATTCTGCTTATTAAAAAAGAAATCTACATTTAGAGAGATTGAGTTTTGTTGTTGCTGTTTGCTTGTTTTTTTTTTTTTTTAAAGAATTTAAAAGGCAGGTGACAACATGATCACATGTTCATGACATCATGGACATATCCTAGCTTTAGATAGACCCTAAGTTTTGTTCTGCAGAAAACCACACAATGGTTTATCTGCTTCCAGGAGATCTCAGAGAACTTTATAAACCTGATAGATAAGGTATTAGCATTTCTAAGAAACCATGGGTAACCCATTCTACTGAGTTATAGCTCATCCTCTCTCTGTCTCTACTCTCTGAAGTCAGGCAAAGTGAACTGTGTAATGGACACATTTAAGGTTTAGCAAGGTGAAGAGAGCAAACCAGCCCTACTTCAGAGACTCCCTTTCCACAGAGAAGTAAGAAATATCAGTAAAATTCAAATCTCGCTACCTTTGAGCATAAAAAGAACAAAAGCATGAACACGAAAGAGATGTTAAAAAGAAAGCAATGGCAAATTTAAATAAAAATCTAGAATCTCATTCTTAGCAAAATTTACGAATTGTTATTAAAATAATAGGTAACAACTGTTACATGTTTATCTTCCCACATTTGACTTTGAACTTTTGGTTCAAATTTGACATAGTTACTACTTTGCTTGAAATACAGAGACAAAATGAATGTAAACATCCTACAAATGAATGATCAGGAGAAAATGAGTTTTGCTAATGATTTATTCTGGGCAATAAAATCAAAACTTGTTATTTTAATTGATTAAGTCATAAAGAGTTCTGGAAAAGTCAAATCTTGCTATTTGCACAGTCAGACAATTTCTGCTAATCCAGCAGTACTTAACAAATTCACATGTGGTTAGCTTGTCTTGCCATAGCTGTATATCACATTTCTGTGTTGCAAGCTGTGCAAAAAGAAAAAAATCAATATGCCAAGTTTAACAAAAGGACAGGAAACATGATGTTCTCCTATATTTTCAATGAACCTCGAATGACTCTGCTGTTCATACTCAGTTCAATTTATGGCAGAGAAATGTATTCTTCAATGAAAAAAATCTACAATAAAATGAATTACATAAATTCAGAGCTGAAGTTCTGCCTTATTCCATAATAACAATTTATTTAGAAGATTCTGACATTCTGATTCAATGTGCACAGTACACTCAGCCATTCACAGGCCTATTTTTTTTTTCTTGATGAAGGATAAAGTATATTCTTTAGAGCAAAGAAAGATGTACTGTATATTTATAGTAATACTTTAATATAAGTATTTAACTTAGGTTTTGGAGACCTTTTCAAATGTCTCTCACATGTGAAACATACGATGAATTAGTATCTATTAAGCAAATGCTTTAAACTATAACACTAAGAAAAAAAAATCGTAGTGGATCCTGAGCTACTGCATTGGTTAATTGCTTCTAGATTTTTACATCTTCTTTTACTGCTGCAGAAGTACATTATGTGTGGAAGTAGATTAGGATGAAAATGTTAAGAATGAGGTAGGAGTGGTCATGACCAATAGGTCACCACAGAGCGGTGCCACTTCTGCCTCCTCAAGTCAGCCATGTGGAACTAAGTGTGGCAAGACAACCGGTGCATTGGACTTCAGCCAAAGGATTCGGAACTGTTGCCACAGTTGCTTTTTCTTTCTTTCTTTTTTTTTTTTTAAAGTAAAAAGAGAATTGGCTTTTGAAATTTTAAAAAGGGCCATACACATAGAAAAATAAGAAAGCTAAGCAATCTACACGTACAGGGAATTCACTTAAACATATGGAAAATTCTTTGGTAATTTTTATTCATTCCAGTGAGCAGTGGTAAATGGATTAATGGCACTTAGCTGGGGAAAGCATGTCAGTGATCAGTGCTGAGGGTTTAAACTGCTATATAAGACACACTCAGAGAATCACACTTATTTCTAACTATTAATGTATTATTTATAAGATGAATTTCATTCGTAGATTAATATAGCATTGAAAAGGGGATAGGCATAAAGTCCTCAGTCAGAAAATAACAATATAATGGTTTTCAGTGTTGAATAATATTAATGTCGCTATAAATGATCAATTCAGTTTAATTCATATTTTTATTTCAAAATAGAGGATACAATATGGCTCAAATAATGATAAGAAGTTTTTGTATGAATACTCAGGAAACCCAGACTATGATAGTTTGGGAAAAAATATGCCAAGATATATAAACAGTAATTTAGTTGTGCATTAAAGTAGACTCTTTAAAGTCTGCAACCACAATTAATAGTCACATATAAACCCATGAGTTGTATGGCCCTAGTATATAATCTACTCACAGGAAATGAGAAAGTTAACATTTTTGGAAAATGCTTAATTATTTTAACAACAAAAAGGAGTCTATAGATTTTCCTTCTGGCGAGTGGTTTATTGCTGCAAAAAACTGCCTTAACATGTTACTGATTTTATGCTTAAATGATAATTCGAATTATTTTTCCACATTTTTAATCTTAATAGATTTTATATTTTCTAGCTTTTTATCATCTCTCTAAAGTCTCTTTGGTAGTACTGTTTTTCTCTTTACTGGAAAACATCTATTAATGAGATTTCTCTATCACTTTATTGCTAATAAATCAAACCTATAGATTCATTTATGATGTAAATGCCTGGTCTCTGCTCTTGAGGTAGCCCTGCTGTTTCTGTCTTGGAAGTCTTCTTTAGACATCCATCATTTCTTTAAACTCAAATGGAAGGGTTCACCTTCACTTTTTCTAGCACTACTTCATTTCTCCAGCATCTCTGGTATCTTCACTTCTTATCCTTCACTTCACTGGAAATTTTTCCTGATTTTTATATACCTCAAAATGTCGGAATCGTCACAAAATTATCCTGAGTTTTCTACCATGGCTATTATCCATAGGCTAGAATAAAGCAGGTATTGCAAGGTGAAACATTTGGTCTGTTTAATTCTTAAGCCATGGAGTGTGTATTTAATTCAGTCTGACTTCATGCACTAGAAGAGAATCTCAGAGCTGAAAAGGATTATGAAAATCATCTATGTAATTATTTAATATTTAAAATGATGAGAAATCCAGAGAAGTTCAATAACTGGACCAAAGCCATGTATTGGTTAGTAATTCTCAACATCCTGTACTCACATTGTGCTTTTAAAATTCCCTGCAATTATTATGTTTCTCGAAACAGAACTGAGGAGAATCATCAATTAATAAATCTTCTACAGAAAACATTTCTACAACTTTTAATAACATACTCTTTTTGTTTCTACTGTGAAACCTTCCATGCACTTTTTCATCTTATATTAGTGTGACTCTGTAAGTGTTTTTCTTCCCTGATTCTCCCTTTCTAATTTGTCTGTTAAAAGACATGCGCAAAGGCTATCTTGCTCATAAGCTGCTGTAGCTACTTTATTTCCTTGTAGAAATTGTTTACATATCTTTCCTAAGTCGAACTGAATCTTTCGAAAGTCTATCTATCTCTAACAAACTAAAAAGTTAACTTCTCTTTTCCTACCTGTTTTTTTGTTCCCTTCCTTTAAGTAATGCAGATATAAAATTCTTTGGTTTCTATTTCTAGCATTCTGAAAATCCATTTGGGTTCTCACTATTTCAAAAAGCTCCTTTCTCATTTTCCTTATGCTTTCTGAGCATTTTAGAGCACGTTCCTTTATCTCTCATCCGAGGGGAGACATGCATCATTTTGTTGTTACCATCATCTACTCAGGTCATTGTGCCTTTTCCCTTTCAAATCCCTCCAACATACCCACATACGAGTCTTTCTTTGTCAAATACATCTAATTACTGAATAGTAGTCAATAGCCATATGCTATTGCCATCACTTAATCTTCAACTCTATTTCCTTATATCCCTTAATTTTAGAGACCAAAAAAAAAAAACAACAAAAAAAAAACCTAGAATCGAAATAGATATTAAAGATTCTTTAGCTTAATTTCTGCCAAATGTAAAAATTTCTTCTAAGGAATTCTTGAAAAGTGGTCACTGGGCCTTTACTTGAATGCTTCAAAAGATGAAAAGCTCACCACTTTATGATGCAGCCAATTCCATTTCTCAAATAATAAAATCATTATATTGAGCCTATTTAATTTCTATAGTCCACAATCAAAGCCTTCATCATAAAGTATTCAGAATGGCATATATGGCACAGGGTTGAGAACAGCTAATCATTAAGTCTTCTGTGAGTTCCTTTGGTGCCATAACTTTATCTGGATGTTATCTAGTAGATTTCAAGAGCTGCTCCCCATCTCCAACCCCCTGCCCTGTGGTCCTGAATACCTATCATCAACTGTACCAAATTATTAAAAAAAAAAAATTTAAAAATTTTGCTTGGGCCATTAAAAGAAAAATAAGAAATCTTCAGGTGATGCTAGTTCTTCAGTTTTCAAGAAAGTGGGTCCTGCATAATATTTTAGTAGATTGCGACAAGGTAGCTACTTGGTTATGAGTGTAGAATAAAACTCCAACTTTACTATATTAACTTTCATATAGCTGAAAAACTATATCCATGAAACTAACTTTCTTTTACTAAAGGAAGCATGTACTTCCAAGAATTACATTTCAGGAAGTTATGATGGACATTCCATGTTTTAGATTTCATTTCTTTTAACTTCATTGATTCTTGGCCAAATACCAGACTCATCTTTTAATTTTTCATTTAGTGATGCCTAATTAAAATTGTAGATATACACACAATCTTACCTACATGTGTATAGTATACTTTTGAAATAAGCAATAATGAAGAACATTATATGTTTAATGTGAACATAGCCTAAGGCCCTGTAGTAAAAGGCATAATTTTGGGAAAAGTAAGCAAGCAAATTAATATTAACATGGTCTATTTTTTAGTGGTAAAATCTTGAAATTAAGCAAATATGCTAACGGTCTGGAGTTGTTTAACTTTGAGGTTGGTTTAAAGGGTAGTTTTTAATTTGATAGGTTTGGAAAAGGGGAAAGTAGGAAGCAGAGGGGTGGAACCTAGCAAGGCAGCTCTGTAAGATGAATTACTGTTAGGGTAAAGCGGCTGGTTACAGTAATAGCTGGAAACCATAAGTGTTACAGGCTTTGAAGTCAGTCAGCTTTGATGTCTTACTCTCTAGCTAATCGTAAGATAGTATGGAAGAGGAAAAAAAATAAGACTTTCCATACTGTCCTTGGTGTCATTGCTCAGAAAATCCTAATATGAAAAAAGATTGGTGTCTGTGTGAACTTTAAGCAGCACTGGTGTGCTCTTTATTTTTAAAAAGTTTTAAATCATTGATGCAATAATTAAAATTAT